>VMOF01000024.1:11884432-12286932 GCA_011764245.1 Trialeurodes vaporariorum | reverse complement strand
ATTTTATATGTATACAGTATTTTGTACGATTGAGCTGCGCTCATCAATGCCTGGGGACAGGCATGAGTATTGAGCACATGTCAGAGAAATCTTACAATTAGAAATACAACCAAACAAATTCTATAAAGTATAACTATAGGCTGAGAGGGATTGTGAGATCTCGAGTGCGGTAAAAATCCTTTCCTACTAGGAATATTGAAAGATATTTGTGATCTAGAAGTTTTGAAGAAATTTCTAAGAGTTAATGGTGTAATGAATCAAAACTTGGACGGGTGAATGTTGAACACACTTTATTGCTCCTAGATTTTGTGAACGCGGGACGGCTAGGAAAAGGTAAGAATGAAATGTCATTTGGACCAAAATCAATGAACTGAAAACAATTGGACTTTAAAAAAAAAAAACATGGCAACCCTGCAGGACATAAACTGTTATCGGTTTTAATCGCGCGGTATAAGAACTCATCACCCAACTATTCTCACCGCAGCCACTACGTGTTTCATGCGGGTCTATTCCATTTTCCATACCCTTCGTAATCCGTTCGTTGATTTCGGTTAGAATTTTCCGACCATCGCATAGGATCTAGATATAGAAAACCGCGTAATATGGATTCCTGTCTGGTTGACTTTTAATGAATTCGAGAGTGGAATTCGAATTTCTGCGAGTTTTATTTTCAGCGGAAATGAAACAAATTTATTGATAGTAATTTTTCTGCGGGCCGATCATTTACTTTATCGTTAAACCGATCGTTGAAACTGTCTAAGAGTGATGCTATTGGTGGAAAATTGCAAAACTTGGCTGTTGCTATGGTAACCATCGTTAAGAGTATCTTTTTATAAAGGCTATTCATGAGTAACCTTTAAAAAACGGACACCATAACGATGGTTACCATAGCAACGGCTAAGTTTTACAATATTCGACCAATAGAATCACTCATGCACAGTCTTAACGATCGGTTTAACGATGAAGTAAATGATCGGCCCGCTGATTTGAGAGTTTCGCTCGAATAGAAAGATGATCTGGGTTGTCTCAAATAGAGATTGGCGCTGAAATTTGAAGCGTTCTTTTTTTTATTAAAAATACTCGATCCTGACGATTCCTGCAGGAGATATCCTCACCTTTCGAATGTCAAAAAATGTTTGTCTTTTGTGACACCAGGTTTAAGTTATAGGTCCGATGTTTGAAAATCCGAAAAATTAACATACATTGTGGTGATGTTTTGAATTGTGATATTGTGTTAGAGAATTTGAGATGTCCAAAAGGTTTTAGACCACCATTTCAAAGGTCCAAGACCAGTAAAATAAAAATAAAAAATGGAAACAAAATCGATTGCTCATGACTCCCACCTTTCCAAAAAGTAGAAGTCTACATTTTTTGTGAAAACATTAATTACAAACTTATTGTTAGTTTTTCTGAAGCAACACTATAGAAAGATCTATTCCACGACCGGCTTGAAGGTGCGAATCCATGGTGAGCTGAACTATGAATTCGCGACGACAGCTGATAGCGCCACAGGGCAATTTCATCAGAGACACCGTTTAACTAAAAATGACGTGCAAACGATCGAAATTTTTGACAAAAAGGCATCCGAAGCGGTAGTTGATTTTTAGATCGGATTTATGAGCCAGAAACCATCGAAAGCTGTTACATACCCCAGGACAGTCAAAATTACCTAAACCAATTAGAACTTCGAATGTGAATCCAAAGCTGTAGAACAATTGCGATTCTTTAATCGTCTGAGAGGTAAGAGAAATCGGTTTTAGTAATTTTGACTTCTCTACTGAGCCGATTTCGATGGTTTCTTATAAATCACACACATTTTTAGGTTATGCATGACTTTTTAATAATAATTTGCAATCGTTTGCACGATATATACCTTGTCAAATTTGTCTCTTGAGGTATTGACCTGTGGAGCTAGCTATCCTTTTATCCTGCATTTACAACTCATCAACTCGACATGAATTCACCTTAACGTTTCAATGAAAAAACAAAGTTTATGTACAGCCGAGGCAGCCTTTCAAAGTAGCTTCGTGGAGCAAAAGTTCAAGCTGTACTGGAGAAAGTTTTAGGTGTACCAAAGCCAGTGGCGGCTCGTGCAATGTGGCAACAACGTTATCTTTCCATTTAAACCTACGTAAAACACTCGATCATCGGGAGGTACAATTGCACCCCCAAGACATCGATACTTTTGCATAGGTTTAAATAGCACAAAAGCATGGCTGCCAACTTGCACGAGCCGCCACTGACCAAAGCACTACTTCGGTAGAGCCAAAGCAAGAAAAGAGGCTGTGAATCTACAGAAGTAGTGCTTTGTTGGTACACCTGCAACTTTCTCCAGTACAGCTTGAACTTTTGCTCTGCGAAGCTATTTTGAAAGGCTGCCTCGGTTCTACATAAACTTTGTTTTTTCAGTGTTCAAAATATTGCATGATCGAATAGCTTAGATGAAACATACATTCTTTGACGGAGGAAGGAATGGACCGAAAAAAAAAAAAACACCATAAAGAAAGTAACCGTGACTACGAATGCAGAATCGTACGAAGCAGTAATAGCAATAAAATAAAAGACGAGACTTAAACGATTCCTTTTATGGCAATGCTAGGGTAAGGACGTGAGCTGTGACAGATCAAGAGTTTGATAGAAGCCAACTAGCCGTACATACGTAGTCATGCCGCAGAAGTGGCAAAATAAAATACACACCGCGTATTAAAATCTTGAATCAAATGGCAACTTTTTAATTTGTTCGCCAACTCTGGCAACACTGGTGTATAGAACGACAAGAGTTGTTACAAGATACAGTAGCTTGTGGAAAGTAGCTCGATTGTTCAGTCGGCGAACTAATGTATTTATCGTCAAGAAGACCGGCAAAAGAAGTAAATTAAGGTAAAATCCATTTTCTTATATCCGATGATCCGTCCTGCAGTTATTCATTGATTGGTGATTAGAACTCGTTTTATTGTGATTACCTCGGCTTTCGTAAATGAACGAGTGGCGTGATTTAAAGTTTTCGTGGTGTTTCATCCGATAGTTGAGCAGGACGGGCCATTAACCATCCAAATTTCTATACAATATAGGAATGCACTGCACAAAAAAAAGTGGAGGGGTATAAATACCCTCGTATTTATACCCCTCCACGTTTTTAAGTGCAGGTCATTAAAAACTCAAATTTTCATAGCTCGGTTCTATTTTTATCAATTTTTTGAGATATTGTGTGTACATTTTCTGCTGTAACACTGACTCTTCACAACTACTTTTCCGAGGAACTTTAACCTACCTTTATCTTCGGTTTGTATGTAAAACCTGTCTTTTGGCCTCCTCATCAGACACAACTTGGTGTTCTTTAAAGCTTTCTGACAAAGTTCCTTGGCTTTAAAATTACCGAGTTGAATCACGAGCTTTACAGCCCCATGTTTCTCTTTAGAACTGTCTGTCTGTGTGTACTTACATATTTATTCAAGCGGAAAAAAAAAAATGTAAAAATAAACGTAAATGTAAAATGTTCAGAAAAATATCGTCTACATTGGAATTCCATTGAGGTTTTTTTTTTTTTTTTTTATTCCCTCCCCTCCCCCCGGAATATTTTATGCTAACCACTTTGCAATCAGGTCATCAGATGGTCGTAATGGAGTTTCATATCCCTCCCCTCCTCGGGCACTTTTTGCGCACCCTCCCGGGGGAATAGACAGTCGCGATAGAGTTCAGCATCGCATTAATTGTCATGCAAAAGATTTCCGTTTGATTTATTTCTCCGTTCTGTTTGTTCTTTTAAGCATCCACTTCGGGAATCGACCCAGCGAACCCCCCCCCCCCCCAAACACTCCCCCCCATTCTGCTTGAAAAAAGCGTCGCTGTTCGTCTCCTATCATACTAATAAAGTTGTTTTTATTTTTTTTTTGTTGCAGGTAAGTTGCTATACCCGGCTGCTGTCCGTTTTTGCTCCTTTTTCTACCAGCTAATTTTTTTTTCTTCCCCCCGCCACCGTCGATGGGTAATTTTTTATGCTCTTTTCTTTTTTCACGCGATGAGCGAGCACAGTTATGAATTGAAATTTATTCCTATTCATTCCTTTCGAATGGGTATGCAAAATCGATTGTAATCTATTTTCCATGTACCTGCCTCTCTCTTCTCCTGCACCTGTTTCGTGCACTTGTAAATTTGTTTTTTGAGTCATGAAATTGATTTTTTTCTTCCCTTCCTCTCTCTCTCTCTCTCTCTCTCTCTCTCTCTCTCTCTCTCTCTCTCTCTCTCTCTCTCTCTCTCTCTCTCTCTCTCTCTCTCTCTCTCTCTCTCTCACTCTCTCGCTCTTTTCTTCCCTATTTCATTCATATTTTTTAAATGCTTCCTGTTTCTTTTGTAGCTACCAGCCAGAGCTGCCGATTTTCCACCGAGATTCCACCGGTTGAGAAAAGATTACAGAGTTTAGTTCAGTGTATAACTGTAATGCACGAAAATATACTGCCGTCTTTTTCTTTTCTCAACCGGTAGAGTCGTCGATAACTTTGAAAACTTGCGGATACTTCAATTAATTAACTGCGTTTCCGCCAATTGAGAAAAGATTACAGATCACAGTATTTTCGAATCACAGACGGGAAAATGTTTTTCAATTATTTATCAAAAATGCTTAATTTTTACAGCTATAAAAAAAAACACTAATAATATTTAAGTAATAAACACGAAAAAAAAGGCTGGTTGAATCTACCATCTGCTCTGATTTTAAAGTCAGCTACCAAGTAGGTGGTAAATGCAACGTACTCGTACATTATGGTAAATTAAGTTAACTTGTTGGTACATTTTACCACCTTTTAGTGAAATTTACCAAACTCGATAGCTGACTCCAAAATCAACTTTGCAGATGGTAAATTAATTCTACTAGTTATTTTTTTCCGTGTAAGTCAGAATGATCGTGAGGATACGCATAGAAAATAAATATGCAAAAAAAAAAAAAAAAAAAAAATTAAAAAAAAAAAAAAAAAAATTAACCTTACCTACCTGACCCCTTAAAAAAGGTTTATCTAGAAATAAGGTCAGATTCAACCGTACCACTTAATTGATCTCATTACACACGTTCACAGTCTCGTGGTTTCACGTTCTGATGATGGAAATGAGAATGTAAAAAGGGTCCCCAGAGAAAGGAGTGAGGTTGAAATATGATGAGCATTGAGAAAGACGGACGTGAAAAATGAAATAAAATTCGTCCAAGCTTTGACGTCAGACTCCATCATAATGGAAACGAGCTACGGCCGCGCTCGTGGCGTCGCATCGTGCGTTTGTCATTGAACGCTGTTGCCGTCATAAGCGTGCTATTTGGCAACGTTTCATTTTGTCCATTTGAACCCATAGAAAAGGTCGAATTCGTGTTCATCGCCGATTCTTGCATAGTTCGATATTTTTCGTGAAGTTAAGTGAACCCAATGAAACGTTGCCAGATTTCACGCCTCGCCACTGGTCATAAATTGGGTCTTACTTACCCCCGTCCAAATTTTTATAATTTCTATATCCTGGGTCGAATCAACCGGCTCACACACGATAACATTTCTCGTCTGTGGGTGCGTGAGTCGGCCTATGATCAAATTATCACCAGAGAATCGTTTGCCCAATTTTTCTACAGAAATTCCTACCGAAATTTTTTTTCATGAGTTAATTTCCAAGTCCACAGTTGATTTCCGTGTAATTTTATACGGTAATCAACGCGCTTTTATCTTGTTTACACGGAAAATTGAAACAGAGTCCATGTAACTTTGTTACTTGGAGCATGAATTTTTATGCGTGTGAGGGAGAGGACGAAACTTAACCCTTTGTCTACTGGCGGTACAAATTTGTACCACCAAATTAACATGGTTTTAAATGTATTTTCAAACAAATCACTATGCACATCAAACTAAGCGAGAAAAGTTCATTCGATTCATTGGGATTGATAAAAAATTTGTGAGAAGGGTTTGTAATAAACCCGGGTTTAAAGGGTTAAAAAAACAAAACAAAAAAACAACAAAAACAAACAATAAACACCGTAAGTTCAAACCGTTTTAATGGGTCTCTCCACCTGCGAATTTAAAAGCGCGAATAAACTGATTCCCTTGCGTGGCTGTACACAACCTGTTCCACGGTTCGCATTTATTTCTGTATCAGGAACCTTTTGCCGTGATCATTTACTATACTGTTCTAACGTACACAAACAAAACCACTCATCATCGCAGAATGCTGAATGAATCTCAACAATCGGTACTCGATATGTAACCTATTTTCATCTAGTTACTGAATAAAAGATTAGATTTAATGACATAATTGCAGAGGATTTTTTTGAAAATGCTCTCAGAATGTCACTCGTTGAAAAATCCGAGTGAATAAAACAATCAAGCTTTGTGTCGATATTGCGTGAACATATTTATGAGTGGTTATTATTATTCTTGGAATTGGGGAAGGATTTGAAGATCAAAGGGCGAAGACCGAGGAAAGGGCAGATGAAACATCAATGAATGTGAAAGTAAAATGGAAAGAGAAGAAATTTCTCATTGAAAACAAAATGGCGAAGGAGGGGACGGGGGCGGGGGGCGGGCGCTCAAGAGCTCTTACTTACTGATGAATTGTTGAACTTTGTTTGACATCGCTTGAAGATCAATGTGTCATCTTTAATAAACCACGCTTTCATTCTGTTATCCTGTTATCGCGAAGGGTTTCGGCGCCAACGTCGTTCGAGAATATAACTCGAGGCAAGGAGTTCGCTCCGAATGGAAGATGGGTGCTTGCTGAATTCCTTAAGAACGGCTGCAGTATAAATTGAAAGTCAAGCCTCTAAATTACTGTCAGTATTTTGAGAATTACTTGTAGTCTTAAGGGACATTTATTTTAATCATGAGTCTCACCCATGATTCGATTCGACTTTGTGAAACCTTCGTTTGGCATTTCATCTTCCAGCCCCTTCATTTTATAATGCGGATGTAATGAATACTCGTTCTCGAAGCGTTTTCGCTTCATTGAATGTCAGAGTTTTGTTCCATCTTTTTAGCATCCTTTACATTTGATATGTAGAGAAGTAACAACAAGTAATTTATTGTGTCAGCCCATTCTTTAAACGCAGAATAGGTCAGCAGTTGCACTGTCAATAGAATCGACTTTTGATGCTTGATTCATATAGATTATGCCGAGAAAATAACAATGAGTTTCGTTCCATCTAAATCCGTTCAGAAATAAGCGAGATAAAATCCATTTGAAAATGACGACATTATTGCGTCCTTTCGTCGTCAAGTTTGGACCAGGGTCGGACTGGCTCTCTAAATGTTGGGCCGCTCGGTCAATTTGGGGGCCCCCCCCTCCATTTTGGGGCCCCCCTCAGACCATTTTTTAAAAATTAATTTAAAACGAAGCAGTTTTTACGCTATTTTTTTAAAATGATAATTAAAGTTCTCTGGTTTTTATTTTTTAGTTATTACCTAGACTTATTAAAGGATCCAGATCGCAGTGGGCTTCTCTTGGTCCTTTTTAAACCCACCCAAATATTAGGCAGAGCATATGCTCGGCTGCGGCTTCTAGTCCAGGATAAAGTAACTTATTATCTTCGGTGGTGGAGTTAGATATACATTCTTGGGGGGGGGGGGGTAAAGTGATGCCATCTGTTTTCACGTGTCTCACTTACCGGGGGGGCTGAGGGGTATGGAATACCCCACAGGTGTTGACGGGGGTCGGGGGCCCTCCCCCGGAAAATGTTGAAAATTTTACGTCCTAAAACCCAATTTTAATGAGTTTTTTAGGGTTTCATTTGTGAGAGAACCGAGTAATTATTTTTGAGATAGAGATAACATTTTAGCAAATTTTGATTTTGAAAAGAAGGAAAAGAGGAAAACTTGTTTTTAAAAAAATAAGACATAATGGTAGACTCCTAAGACTCGCCTCTCGCTTGCAATTTACACGAATTGTCATTTTTCTTTTTTCTTGCCAGTTTTTATTATTTTTTCCCAGTTTATTCTTTCGATATTTTTTGGGGGGACAAAGGGGGCCCCTTTTTTAAAACCGTTTGGGACCCCCTTTTTTCACCCGTTTGGGGGGCCCCTTTTTTAAGCCATTCGAAGGCCCCTTTTTTAAAAACGTTGGGGGGCCCCAGATTTTCCAAATGTCGGTCCGCGCATCTTGGACTAGAGTGGACTTGGCCAGTCTCGATGCATTTTCAACCCTTATATTAAGCAATCTTAATTAGTTACAAGGGTTTTTCCCTTTAGAGTAATCTATTTACTGTTTCTTTGATACATTATTTTTTTTTTCTTTCCTAAATTTTTCCTTTTATCCATTCTGGGGCCCCATCGAAAGCCCCTGCGGGGCCCCCTTGGGCTTCAAAAAGCGAAACTTTAGGCCGCGATCGCGGCCTAGCGGCCCTGGTCAGTCCGACCCTGGTTTGGACCGACTTGCATGCTTGCACTACAGCTACGCCGACCTGTGCAGTGCTGTCAACCACTTTGCTCACGAAAGCTCGCCGCCGTATTTCATCTCATTGTTTATGTTCGTAGTTGTTGCTGTGTCCGTGGCTATAGTGTTATCAGGGTGTGTTTTATTGTTGTTTATCATTTATTCACGGTAAATTGACGGATTTCAAAGTTAAATAGTTTGAAATTTCTTTGGCAATCGTTTTTTTTTTTTTTCTTTTTTTTTTAAGATGACTCATTCTTGCATCACTGCGCGCTTGGTGGAAACATACACGGGTGGCGGACAGTGGCGAAAAACGACGAAATGACGCAATAATGTCGTCATTTTCAAATGGATATATCTCGCTTATTTCTGAACGGATTTCGATGGAACAAAACTCATTGTTATTTTCTCGGCATAATTTTTAAGAATCAAGCGTCAAAAGTTGATTCTGTTAACAGTGCAACTGACCTATAGTCACTAAGGGTGTTGCAATCCAATAGCATATTGAGTTGGCTTAGGGTTGGTGACTTTTGGTTAATGGTAGTATAATTCAATCAGTCTTATTTTCTGACTTTTTCAAGGCCATTTTATAAATTTTAACATGAGAAATTACCTCTGAAGTAAAATGTTTGTGTTATTTAGTCATTATTGCGGACCCTTTTTGAACAAAAGTTTGATGCGGACTCTATAGCTGAAAAGTGGAGCATTTTTGGACTTACTTCCATCGGAGAAATGATTATTATTTTGACTCCAAAACAATACGTTGAAATGTTTCCGTAATTTGACTGCTTATTGAGACCCTGTAAATATGACTCCTCCTTTTGGAATCATCCAGTGGCGTAACGTGCAATTTAGCAACGTTGCAGTTCTTCCATTTGAACCCATGAAAAATATCGAACTATTGGGTGTTCGGTGAACACCTTCGCATTCGACCTTTTACATTGGTTTAAATGGACACAGTACAACGTTGCCAAATTGTATGCCACGCCACTAGAATCAGCGTCAAGTATTCCGTTGCTCAGCGTGGCATCGACGCTTGCAATAAGCACCTATGAGCATGATGGGAAGGGAAAGGGGGTGAAGGCCAAAGGGATGGGGGGGGGGGGAGGGGGAGGGGGAGAAGGTAGTATAAGTATTTGCGCTTTTTTTTGGCAAGGTTGCCCGATCGTTTGAAACAACAGTAATTCTGTCAAAAACAGGTCTGCTCTTTATAAAGAAGATCGTCAATCGGTAGAATTTTTAATTAATTCTTGCGAGAAAGAAATCATGATAACCGTATGTGATCATACAGATCTGTTGATAACAGTATCAATAGAAATCAAAATTATTTTTCGACCGAGTCAGCGGTCGATATAATATGCCGATAAGCCAAAATCAAAGAAAATCGACTGACATTATTTAATTCGTCAAACCGTGCAATCTGGCAACTCTGCGCGAGAGTCATAATGATCGCGCAACGCGGAGCCCATTACTTTTGTGTAAAGTGCAGTTTATATTACTTATTGTTAGTTAAACGTGTATTCGTGCGCCTCATCTCACCTCGCTAGCCCCCCTCCTCCCCCCTCCCCCTCGGTTACTCCCCATTCATTCTCACACCCTCTCACTTTTCCACTCCCCCTAGACCCACATGCTGCATGCGCCCCTCACCGTTCCAATTTTCACCCGCCTCATTTTATGGGCACGGGCTCTTTACTATGTACCAAAGCTCTCTCCCCTCCCCCTACCCCCCTCCCCTCCCCTTCCCCCCGTCCGCCTCTTTATCATCCATGAGAGCCCGCCTTGTTTGCTAAAAACAATCGATGTGAATGTGACCGACGCGATGAGTTGAAAATGTAGGTACGTGCTTCGGGTGAATTTTCGTGCTTGGAGCTGGACATCATTAGAGGTTCAGATCATGGTATTCACATTTTCTTCAAGTTCAGATCAAAGAGTTTTTGCGAAGCTGAAATGTTAAAATTGGGGCCGTAGCTGCGAAGGGCCCGTAGAACAATTGGGTGTGCTCTTTCGAGAAAATAACCTTACAATCTCACCAGAATTTACTCAGGAGAGCTCACTTACCATTTTATGAGCGGTTTTCCAGATACGATCTCGACTGTGGATTGTGAGCCACCGATGAAGATTTCTTATAACTAAGTCCCTCCAAACCTCCGAATACTCGGGTTTGGCAGGGACAATGTACATTGTACGGATTTCAGAAAAATTGGACCACCTTTGCTAACTCTTGAACGGCTGAGAAGCTAAAATAACGAAACTTTTCTGGTGATGAAGTATCCCATCAAAAACCTTTCCAGGTGCAAGCAGACGGCATCAGGTAATTAGGTCTGTCACAAAAAGCCGTTCCAATGCATCCGCTCAAAGATATGATATGATGGGAACGGCAAGTCTCCTCCAAGTGGGCATCCAGCAGGGCAACTGTTAATCATTTTTCAAAATCAACACTATCCATCTGCGGCGAATTTGTGAAGGAAAAACTTTGAGGGATGTATTTCTTTATTTTTTTTTTTCAAAAGCAAAACTTGCCGCCGTTCATCGCCTTAAAAAAAAAAAAAAAATACTTAATTTATTTTTTTTTTTTTTAAGGCGATGAACGGGGGAAGTTTTGCGTTTGAAAATAAAAAAAAAAGAAATACATCCCTCAAAGTTTTTCCTTCACTAAATTCGCCGCAGAGGATAGTGTTGATTTTGAAAAAAGATTAACAGTTGCCTGCTGGTGCCCCCTGGAGGGACTTGCCGTTCCCATCATATCATATCTTTGAGCGGATGCATTGGAACGGCTTTTTGTGACAGACCCAATTACCTGATGCCGTCTGCTTGCACTGGAAAGGTTTTTTATGGGATATACTCTAGTTTTAGCTTGTAGAATTCCAGTTTTCATTCCATAATAAAAGCAACAGTTGTTATCCATCAGCTGACAATTTTTCATAGACTCTCGGGTGTTTTTTTACGATAGGGACCACAGTCTCATTTCCCTTCTTTTCCCTGACCTATGCTAACCCACTCGCTGGCCGGTCCGCCGCTGGCCGGTCCGCCGCTGGCCGATTCGCCACGGCTAGTCCGTTGCTGGCCGATCCGCCTCTGGATAATCCGCCACTGGCCGGTCCGCCGCTGGCCGATCCGCCATTGGCTAGTCCGCCGCTGGTCGGTCCGCCGCTGGTCGGTCCGCCGCTGGCCGGTCCGCCACTGGCCGGTCCGCCGCTGGCCGATCCGCCACTGGCCGGTCCGCCGCTGGCCGATCCGCCATTGGCTAGTCCGCCGCTGGCCGATCCGCTATTGGCTAGTCCGCCGCTGGCCGATCCGCCATTGGCTAGTCCGCGCTGGTCGGTCCGCCGCTGGCCGTCCGCCACTGGCCGATCCGCCGCTGGCCGGTCCGCCACTGGCCGATCCGCCATTGGCTAGTCCGCCACTGGCCGGTCCGCCGCTGGCCGATCCGCCACTGGCCAGTCCACCGCTGGCCGATCCGCCATTGGCTAGTCCGCCGCTGGCCGATCCGCCATTGGCTAGTCCGCCGCTGGCCGATCCGCCATTGGCTAGTCCGCCGCTGGCCGGTCCGCCGCTGGTCGGCCCGCCGCTGGCCGGTCCGCCGCTGATCGATCCGCCACTGGCCGGTCCGCCGCTGGCCGATCCGCCATGAGCTAGTCCGCCGCTGGCCGGTCCGCCACTGGCCGGTCCGCCACTGGCCGATCCGCCACTGACCGGTCCGCCACTGGCCGGTCCGCCGCTGGCCGATCCGCCACTGGCCGGTCCGCCGCTGGCCGATCCGCCATTGGCTAGTCTGCCGCTGGTCGGTCCGCCGCTGGCCGGTCCGCCACTGGCCGGTCCGCCGCTGGCCGATCCGCCACTGGCCGGTCCGCCGCTGGCCGATCCGCCACTGGCCGGTCCGCCGCTGGCCGATCCGCCATTGGCTAGTCCGCCGCTGGCCGATCCGCCATTGGCTAGTCCGCCGCTGGCCGATCCGCCATTGGCTAGTCCGCCGCTGGCCGGTCCGCCGCTGGTCGGTCCGCCGCTGGCCGGTCCGCCACTGGCCGATCCGCCGCTGGCCGGTCCGCCACTGGCCGATCCGCCATAGCTCAATTCTGTAACTTCAGGAAAATAATGTTACTGTCACTACCAGTTCTCATCAAATAAACAGATCAGTTGTAAACTCTACAAGTACACAGCAAAGAACTTTCGTCACTACTTGCTTATGAATAATTATACTAAAATCACAGAATTATACATTGTATAATTCTGTGCTAAAATCACAAAGGTGCTGTAAACACATCAGAAACTACTCTCCCTCCAGTGATCAACAGTATTACGGTACTCGGGTGTTGCATTTGCAAGCAATGAAGTGGAAAATGAAGCTCCGCGGTTATGCCCAAATTCGAATACTTTCAGCTTCAGAGCTAGAATAGTTATTAAATAAATGAATATGCAAAAGTACCTAACTGTGAGAGCAAACCAACCTTTACTATACGCGTGCATACAACAAATTAGATTCACACAAAAAAAAATAACTAGAAAAGATGTTTGGTACATTTATTTAAAAAGAAGAACTGAGGAGGATAAATTTCGTAATTCACGGCCTCCGTTGTAATTGAAACAATAATCACTCGTATCACTCAGTATTGGTAACGAGTTTATTTCAAAAGTGTCAAAGCAGGGAGAAATGTTTTTGTTTTGAAATGATGTGCAGTTGTTGTTGACTGACGATGAAGCGTCGATTCTCGCGGCGATCTCAAGTACTAAAAGGCAGTAGCCAATGAGAGTAGAGTTACCGCGTAGTTTGAAATAGCTGTTATAATGAGAAATTTAGTTTTTTTATCATTTCTCAATAAATATTAGACGGATTGCGTTCAAACAAAAAAAAGGCACGAGCACAGAACACGCTGGTTAAAATAAGACCAAGTTTGATGTGTTTGGTTGCGTAGTTTTTTCGCTACAGGATCATATCAAGGCACGGTTTGGGGGAATGAAATAATTTCTGTAATTATAAGCGTTTACGCACCGCAGACTTGTCAGGTCGTAGAGAGGGTGGTAGTAGGGTGGGGTTACCTGACTTGCCGTCTGCGTCTACCGACGCTTATGATCGCCATCACTGGCGCAACCAGGATCTCTTCCATCTCTCTCATTTCCCATTTGAATGTATAAGTAGGAAAAGGACAGAAAGAGGGGGTTTTATCCCGTTGTCCATCCTTGTCTAACATACGTTTCTTAATGGAGAAAAGAGAGAGATGAAGAAACTCTCGGTGCGCTACTGATCGCGATGATGATTTTTTAGAGGATCATTTAATCCATATCCATCAGTATTTTTATGACTTGATTAAACGATTTTAGTTTTCATCCAGAATAATCAATTAAACGCTGCAGTAGACATTTTTTGGCGAAAAATGTGGTAGTCGTGTGTACGTTGCAGTATAGTAGCGGCAAATAGCACGAGGCCAATTTTACATCGCGCGTTGCACGTTCGTGTATTGCGTGTTGAGAGAGAGAGAGAGAGAGAGAGAGAGAGAGAGAGAGAGGAGAGAGAGAGAGAGAGAGAGAGAGAGAGAGAGAGAGAGAGAGAGAGAGAGAGCTCTCGATCAGGAGTATGAGCAAGCTTTGATTTTCACGCGCACGCAGAGCAACAGATGAGTTCCACGAGTCTTGCGCCACGGGGTGCTATCGCCCAATAGCTCACTCCCGATCACGGACGCCGCAAGCTGAATCAAAACATCGATTTCTCCGGACTTGAAAAGCCTTAGTTTGTTTCTATCCTTCGTTTATTTTAATTCACCTCACAAAATTTCATTTCATCACTTTTTAACAGCATTAACTTACAGAAAATTAAAAAAAAAAAAAAAAAAAAAATTGAAAAAAAATAAAAAAAAATAAAAAAATAAAAGCGCATCGATGAGTGCCTTCAATTTACGATGTTGGCAAAAACAAGTACCCAAAGGTAAGTATTTATCTACCTGCTTAGTTTGCTGACCTCTCCTAAGTCCCTGAAACATGCCAAAATATTAGGGATGAAGGCGGAAAATTACTTGAAAGTGTCTGAAAATGGGCAAAGATTGAACTTCTACCAAATCTGTCCTTGATGATTTTTCCACTATCCCCCACCCCCTAAATTTTTTTCTGGATACGCCATTGGTTTGAATGAGCATATAGGAGAGAGCTTTCAATTCACTTTGTTGGCAAAAACAATTAAGTGCCCCGAGGTGGAAATAGTTATCTGCCAGCCTGGTTGGATAGTGAGCGTATTGGCTATAGTGCCGTCAATACTTATACGATGTTGGAAAAATGAAATACCCCATACCAGAAATATTTACCTACCTGCTTGGATTGAATGAGGGTATCGGCGAGTCCCTTCAATTCAGTAATTTGGCAAAAACAAGTACTAAAACGTAGATCTATCTGCTTGGCTTGAATAAGCGCAGGGCGGTGATTTAGTTATTATAAAGTGGTACTAAATGCGTTAAAATATTTTTGTTGAACAACGAGAATTGAGGTAAGTAGATGAAACCCCCATCTTATAACCTATTTCAACTTTATGAGTTGATAGAGGAAAATGACAGTGACAGGAAAGGATCCACTGTGTGTCGCTTGTCGCGTTAGGACTCTGATCTGTTCTCGGTACCCTACTCACAGAATGAGCCTGCCGATGCCAGACTATACCACCCGCCCGCCTGGGTCGAGTGCCAAGTCAGAGTAGCTCCTGTTGATCCAGCTCATACTACCCGCTAAACATAGTCCATCACTCATCGCACAACACACACGGTTTTCAACCCTACTCGGTTGCCAGATCAATGCTAACAAAAGCTCCTCGAATGAGGTTGTTGCCAGACTTTTGCCGTGATTAAATGACCGTTTTAAAATTTACCAGAAGAACCATTTATTGAGCGAGTTATAGACAGTAAGAGTTATCCTATAACCAAGTTATCAAGTGAATCCGGCTCTTGCAAACTTTTGCAGTGAGCAAATGAATAGTCCAATCTGATGTAAAAACTACCGAAATTCACAAAAATCACACCGAGAAGGTCTAAAATTTAATAATAAACGCACATAACTGCTATATAACGACAAGATCGTAATGGCGGCTCAACGCGCAGGTATCATGGGAGATTCCTGTCTATTATGCCAGGAATCTATCCTTCTTTCTCTTCTCCCATTAGAATGTACATGTGTTAGAAAAGGACAGATTAGGGGCAGTCACGTGATCTGGCAATAATGCTGGTACACGCTCACTCGACCCGATTCTCCACCCACATTGTCACACATTTCCCCCGCAGATTTCATTGAATTATTTTTCTCGACGCTGTACCCGCTTCGCTCGTTATTGTTAATACCATATAGTTTCACGATTGTTCATTGATTAAACTTGTGTATAGGGGGGGGGGGTTCGAATCAAATTGATTGTGGCTTTCATTCGAGGTTTGCTTTCCATTCCAGTAGCGAGTCCAGCCCTTGTATCGATCCTTAATTCCCGGAAAAGTATCATAAGCGCCATTTAAGGGGCATTTTGAGGTTAGACTCCTCGACCGCAACCTCATCATTTTCCACGAGTAAATTAGCGTGAAATGGAAAATTGAATTTGGTTGTTATTCACGTCACTTGAACCTGAAATTTGGAATAAATTAGTAGAGTGGGCTTTATGCAGTTGCATAAATCCTGCGTCGATGATTCAATGCAGCCCACGTATCACACATAGGCCGAACTTATGTTGGTTTCGAGAAAACTAAACAAAAGAAATTATGAAAAGAAATTATGAATTAATCGTGAAATTATGAAATTATGCAAAGTGCGTTGTTTTTCACTTGATGTATAATGACGGTTGCGCCGAATCGTCGATGTAGGACTTATGAAACGGCTTTTATACACTCATTATACTCATATCCTTTGATCTATATGTACGCAGTAGCGCACCGAGAGTTTCTTCATCTCTCTCTTTTCTCCATTAAGAAACGTATGTTAGACAAGGATGGACAAAGGGATAAAACCCCCTCCTTCTGTCCTTTTCCTACTCATACATTCAAATGGGAAATGAGAGAGATGGAAGATATCCTGGTTGCGCCAGTGCACCGAGAGTTTCTTCATCTCTCTCTTTTCTCCATTAAGAAACGTATGTTAGACAAGGATGGACAAAGGGATAAAACCCCCTCCTTCTGTCCTTTTTCTACTCATACATTCAAATGAGAAATGAGAGAGATGGAAGATATCCTGGTTGCGCCAGTGTATGTACGTGATTATAATGTGAAGAGAAAAAAATTTATTGTCTTTAACTGTTTTTCTAAAAAAATTATATTGAAACTCTTATTTTGAACACCATGTATGCTATATGTATACATTAATAATTAATTAGTGTTGTTTGATCAACCAACTGCTCTGGCTATAATCTCTGCTGAAAGAACACGGAGAAAAAACTACGGTGAAAATAACCATACGGATACCTGATTTTGGCACCTGCTAGATGTTATGGTAATGTTAACCAGAAGTATACTATGTTTTGATTAGGTACTAGGTGATATTACCTGATTGCATGTCGAATTTACTCAAAGTATCGGTAAATGTACCATAATTCTGGTCAAGTTTACCATAACATCTAGCAGGTGCGAAAATCAGGTATCCGTATGGTTATTTTCACTAATCTTGTTTTTCCGTGAAATAAAAGAAAACAGATAAAGGAAAAACTGCAAAAGTAAATTACACGCATCACCCAACTTGTCACTACATGAGCATCGGCTTATTCGGGTTCCAAACGGTCATTTTCGCAGCAAAAAAGCATTGCTACCGCGCATTAGGCAAAACTGCAAAACTAAACAATAAATACGCACTTTACATTTCAAATCTTTTTGAGAATTTGTGTCTTTCCCAGCACCAAATCTATAACAGTACTTTGTTACAGCAGCGAGTACCTGAAACAAACCCGACGTAGAAAATGAATTAAAATTAATTCAGGTTCTCGTTCTGATTGTAAACTATTCTGTAATGAAAAATCAAATAACGCACAAATTGACAAAAACTATCTGTTTCGTGAAAGATACTTGTCCGCCGACGCCACCTTCTTGCTGGCGGGTTTTTGGACTCGACCTGATGATTACCACATAATGACTTTACTGGTGACGCCATTCCTTTCGAAAGTATTCCCTTAGAAACCCTTCGATGTCTACGACGAGGACTATATGCGGGCGACAGAGCTGCCAAATTGCGTAGATTTAATGGCATTTTGAAATTCGCCGAAGATTCCACCGGTTGAAAAAAAGTTTACAGAGTTTAGTTCAGTGTATGCCTGTAATGCACGAAAATATACTAGCGTCTTTTATCTTTTCTCAACTGGCTGGTAGAGTCGTCGATAACTTTGAAAACTTGCGGATATCTTATATTATAATTACCGGCGTTTCCACCGATTGAGGAAATATTACAGAGCAGAGTATTTTCGTGCATAACAGCCATACACTAAATTGAGCTATGTAATCTTTTCTCAACCGGTGGAATCACCGGTGAATTTAAAAACGTCATTAAATCTACGCAAATCGGCAGCTCTGATGGGTGATGAGGTAGGGGAGAGGGGATGAAAGGGAGAAATAGATGAAGGGAGGGAGATAGGTGCTTTAATTCCTTCGTTCTTTGACGTCACTCGAAAGCATTTTTCGATCGTTCGAGTGACCATCACCGTAGAGGTAAGGAGGGGAGAGGGTTGAATGTTAGAGGACCTGAAAGAAGGGGAAAGAGGGCTGAGAAGTGAGAAGGACACAATATAATGGAAATGATGACCATCACATCTATATCAATATCTATGTCGATAGATATAGGTATATAGGTGTGTAGAATATGGAGAGGTACTATATACATATATATAAAAGATATGTACGTCAAGGTGCGCGAGCCCGCAGGATGGGGGGTCGCGGGGGGTCGAGGATGCCTCATGGTGTAATGGACGTTGGCCGAACGTCGCGTCGCGATTCGCGCTTCGTCAGCGTGTCCTTACCCTCGCACGCTCGCGAAAGAAGAAGGGTCCCGAGAGCCCTTTCATCAGTTCGTAAATCATCCTCTCTCCGCCCTCCTCGTCCACTTTGTAGCTCCACCTTCCTCTATCGTCTGTCCCAGGGCTGCCGTTTTGCGTATAATCAATGCTATTTTTCTATTCACCGATGATTCCACCGGTTGAGAAAAGATTACACAGTTCAGTTCAGTTCATGACTGTAATGCACGAAAATACTCTGATCTGTAATATTTCCTTAATCGGTGGAAACTCCGTTGATTAATTAAAATATCCGCAAGTTTTTTAAAGTCATCGACGACTCCACCGGTTGAGAAAAGATTACAGATGCGAGTATTTTAGTTTATTACAGTCATGCACTAAAATGAACTGTGTAATCTTTTCTCAACCGGTGGAATCATCGGTGAATTGAAAAATAGCATTGATTATACGCAAAACGGCAGCCCTGGTCTGTCCGGTCTCTCTCAGTCTGGAGATATACTCTTACTCAGCAACCCCGATGACATCAGAGAGCTTTTGCTTCTTATAATTCAATCCTATACCGATAATTTATTTTTTCATTCCCCCCCCTCCCCCCACTCTCTCACACACTCACGGATTTTTTCCCCGTCGGGGTCCCGCGTGGAGGCGACAACTCAGCCCCTGGTTGCCGTTTTGGTGGGGAAAATGTTCAGCTCCCGAAAGTTTATCCATCTATAGTGCGTTTTTGTTTTGTTTCTTTTTTCCTCGCGGAAACCCCGGTAATGTCATATCCTTGCGGTTTTATATCGAACGAACTATGTCTAATATCTAGACTAGAGTGGCTGTCTATCGGGCTGCTGCGTAGCCGCAATTAAGGATTTTAAAGTTAGGGTTACTAAGGTGATATTTTTTCCAGAGACAAGTAGAGACGGAGCACTAACTGGCTGCAGCAGAGGCATGCTGAATTCTCGTGGATTCAACAAAACAACAGTTAACACCCTTCTGATGTCGCATGGTGTTGAATGGTGAATACCCTCCTCTACACTTCCCACCTATCCCCCCTCTGAGTCCACCGAATGTCACCGTTCAATACCATGCGACATCAAAAGGTGTTGACTGTTGTTCTACGTGTTATTTTGTTGCATCCTCAAAAATTCAGTGCCTCAAGTCTTCCTTATGTATTTTAGCGTAGTGCTCCGTCTCTATATTTGTCTCTGCATTTTTCATACGTTGTCCACCCTAACACGTCAGTCGTTCAGCATTCACGCGCCGAAATATATATGGGACAGAAAACAGGAAAAGTGACACCATATAACTGAATCCAAAAACCCTTTATACGTTGGTCACGCTGGTTACTTATCATATACTGCCACTGAGTGGCGTAGCGTGCAATTTGACAACGTTGTAGTGTGTCCATTTAAACCCATGTGAAAGGTCGAATTCAAAAGAGTTCACCGAACACCCTATATTTCGATCTTTTTAATAGATTTAAATGGATACATTACAATGTTGCCAATTTGCACGCTACGCCACTGCTGCCACTCTAGATAAAATGTGGTGATTGTTGGTTGTCTCCGATTAAAGAAATATACGTCAGCAGAAATTTTCAAATGAGACAGAGCTTATATATTTTCCGTTTGAGCCAAACTTTGTAAGGACCGTTTAAAATATTTCTCCTTTTTCAACCCCATTCCTTTTAGTTTACGTTATCCAAAAGATTCTAAAATTGGATGGTCTTTCCTGCAAATTAACTTTATGTTCATGAGATTAGATCTTGGGCTGACTGTTAAAATTTGTATTAGTTTTCCCGACATCCAGAACGCAAATAGTTGACTTGAACGTAATTATGGTTTCGGTATCATCCTACGCGAATGGCCATTCGACCCGCCAACATCATAGAAAAAGTCAAGTCAGTGAATAAAACTTTTCGATTATTTTCTGATTTGTTCCAAAAAGAAAGTGGTTCATGAAATATCACACAAATTCTACTCGTACTTGCGCTTTATTTCCACCCATCAAGTTTACTTTGTAATTTAAATCGTACCTCGAAAAGTTCAAGTTGGTATTTTGAAATCTACAGAAAAATTTGAAGGCAAAAAATAATCATCGAAAATGACTTTATTTGGTTTTTTTTGGGAAATTTTTTTGTTAAAATAAAATAATGAAAAATAGAATTCTAGTCCTTCTTTTTTGAGCGACAACGCTACTTTCACCTCCCTCTCACCCCCTCGCTTTCAGTCTCTCTCTCTCTCTCTCTCTCTCTCTCTCTCTCTCTCTCTCTCTCTCTCACACACACACACACACACACACACACACATACGGCCACTGTCACCCCCTCGATTTCTATCTCTTTCTCACACATACAACCACGTTCATGTTCACCCCCTCGATTTCTATCTCTCTCACACACACAGCCACTGTCACTCTCTCTTCTATTCTAGCTTTCTTCGTCAACAAAGTCTGGTCGAGTGAGCGGGCGCTGAGCATGGCTTTGATGTCTCATGCTCAAAGGGACGACCGCAATGTGTAGAATGTAAAAAGCGCAAATTAGCCCTCGATCGTGATGATAGTGTATATGTATAAAGCACCGAAGTATAAATAAAAATTCTGTCCCTGTATCACTATATTCTCTTGAGCTAGAAATACATTTTTCTTAGATATCTTTATCATATGGTAACCCCCGCAATTCTGTGAAAATAATCCTCCGTCGGTCTCTTTTGACTTTTGACCTTTTTTATTCTTTTATTTTGTTTTCTTGTCGACTAGTATGGGGCTCAGTCACTCTCAGAATCGGGCTTAATGGCGGAAAGACGCAGGTATCATGAGAGATTCCCATCTAAATTGAGACATCTCTCTGTGTTCCCGTGGAGAAAGTGACAAATAGACAGGAATCTCCCATGATACCTGCGTTGAGCCGCTATTAAGATCTTGCCGTTATAGCAGTTATGTGAGTTTATTAGACTTGCTTAATGCGCATGATTTTCGTGATTTTTGCGGGTCCATACATAAGATTGAACTATTTATTTGCTTGTATTTCTTAATTCCCTAATTCTTAGAGGTGGATAACACCACAACGCAGGTGGTATGCTTGCGCTAAAAAAAAAAAACCTGATTACAAAAGGTTATCGTGTGAGATTATGAAGTGTTGGATTGGGCTTCCTTAATCATCTGACGCTTAGACTGTCTCAGTTTGTTCGACAATTATTAAGAAACCCAGTTTCCTCATCAGAATCTCACGCAATAAAAATTTAATTCGAAATCAGGATTTGTGAGTACCATCACACCCTCGTCGGTTTCATCCGCCCTGTTACCGAAATATTCCTAAATTGCATCTGGCAGTACTTGCTGCTCTGTAATTTTTCTTGCTGTTTTCTCACCAAGACTCAGACATGGCTGCTCCAATAAATATCAAATTATTTCACCTGCTCTCACTCCAACGATAAAAAAGTATGCTCGTAAATTTTCCTTTTAACATCTCGCACGTATCTCAATTTCAGTCGTAAAATATTTCACTGCACCGTGCGCTGACGCAAGGCTTTCGCCCTCATACCACCACTGTGGCTCTCAATATACTTACGGAGATGAAACAGAAGTTTACTACTTTTGATGAAAGGTATATAGTGATAGTGATAAGATAAAACGTCAATTATTTATGGTACAGAAAAGGATCACCCTCATGGGCGGATACAGAGAATCGTGTTTCTCTCTCTCCTTCCATTCGAACTTATGTGTTAGAAAAGGATAGAAGAGGGGGCCATCACGTGACTTTGGCCCCTCTTCTCTCCTTTTCTAACGCACGTTTTTAAATGGGAGGAAAGAGAGAAAGACACTTCCTTGTATCCACCCATGTCTGCTCTACGTGGTTTTTTGTGCCGTCGTCCCTCCCCCATTTTTTTTTTTTTTTTTGCAAACATATTTCATTTGATATTCGATAAAAAATCTATAAAGCATGAAAGCATGAAAAATTTATTGAGATCACGGAGAATACGGACACCACGCTTCTATGCCAATGGGGCTGTTGCACACTTTTGCTGTACGCAATTTATTAGTCGATACTGGTGTAAAAACCTCCAAAAATAACGATGTCAGCAATAAAAACTTCCGAAATCCACTCCTAAAATAAATAAACGCTTTTATTTGCCCGAGTGTAATGGTGGCATAGCGCAGTAATAATGGGAAGTTCCTATCTTAATTTCGCCACTCTCTCTATGCTGACATGGATGATTCACATAGAGTAGTAAGTCATTAGAGTAGTGATCTACATCCGATGGATGGTACCGTGGCACCTAGTGATACCGGTGTCAAATGAAAGTCGTTTTTTATTGATGGTCACTTCTTGATAGAGTTACAGTATTGTTAGATGAGAATCTCCCATTATTAGTGCCCTAAGCCACCTCTACGCTCCTGCAAACAAAAGCGTTACTAAGTTTAGGAGCGGACTTCGGAAGTTTTTAGGGCTGCCATCGTTATTTTTGGATGTTTTTTACACCAGAATCGACTATTAAATCGCTCATAGCAAAAGTATGCAACTGCCCCTTTTAACGGCAAGCTGCTCAGATATATACGAGTAAAATTGTTTTATTACAAATACCAATGCAATTTTTTTTTTTTTTATGAAAATGAAATTTCATGTATATATGAAGTCAGTTCCAATGCGAAGCCCATATTCTAGAACGCTGCTCTCTTCAGGAAGGAAGGAAGTTATATCCGATGAGTCCAAAAGAGAATCACTTTGCGCTAGGGTGCGCTTTGAAGTTCACCGCGGGACATAGAGATGCCGCGGATGTCACTTGATCAAAGTGCTTTGTGATCATTTGATCGGAGCATAATCACTTTTCACTCATCTCCTATACTTCTCTTGCTCTTACTAAAATCAGTTTGATCTCCTCTCCGTACAGAGTCCACACTTCACATGCTTTGCTCATTAGACACGCCATCTCAGCTCTCATCGATCCACACTGAAAAAAAAAAAAATGCTAAAAACACATTTCATAGTTAAAAGTGTGGAAACCACTTAAAAACTGTTGGTTTCACTGTTTAAATTAGTTAAAATAACACTGCACGGGCTTAGTTTAACTAATTTAAACGGCCAAGAATAAGAATTCTGTTTTATATACTTTCCAAAATGGAATTCCGATTCCGTTAACAGGAATATTTTTCTCGGCGCGCTTTAATCCGGTTGGAGTTATACTCCATTTAGCAAAAGAAAAAGAAAATGTCAAGAAATGAAGAAAACCCAGCTTCCAAGTATTTCACCATGATGATAATTTCTCTAGTTATGCTTCTTTGAGGAGGCTGCAAGAAAGAAAAAATTGTACTCACTCCCCCACACTTTTACTTTGAACGGCTCATTTTCGTAACCAGCGGCGAGTTGTATACAATTTTAGTAACATTTCGCAATTTGCTCAGTTAAACACATTCATTGACTATTCATTCAACGTCTCACGGACGTCCAAAACACGGCAAATAGAATGTAAATGCGAATGCATAGTTACGAAGTGATTACGTAATTATAATTGTATAGGTAACTATTCCTACTCGGTAGTATTGGTTTTGCCTACCTTAGAAATTGAAGGCGCTTTCTGAGAAAATGCACCCTCGACTCGTGGTGCTTTCTTCATACAAAAATATTACGAACGATAATGTAAAATGTTTGAATAGTTAACTATTCCTACTCGATAGTGTTGGTTTTGCCTACCTCAGCAATTGAAGGCGCTTTTTGAGAAATTGCACCCTCGATTTGTGGAGCTCTTTCCTCATACAATAATATCACGAAAAGGATAACGCAAATATATTTGAATAGTTAACTATTCCTACTCAATAGTAGTGGTTTTGCCTACCTTAGATATTGAAGGCTCTTGCTGAGAACATGCACCCTCGATTTATGAAGATAGTCTCTCATACAGTTACAAAACGACCACGGCATTATTATCTTTGAACTCGGTAGTAGTGGTTTTGCCTACCTTAGATATTGAAGGTGCTTATAAAAAATATAAAACTATGGGGGATCGATGGTGTTCGGTGTGAACACCTCCCAATTTCATTTTTTTCTTGTGTTTTTATAAAAAAACTGCAACGGTGCCAAATTGCCCACTACTCCGCGGCACTGATGCCAGAACATCCGATTCAATTTCTCTCACTGACGCTTTTGATTCTTGCTCGCGAAAGTGGGTAGGTCCGGTTTTGCGCCTCAAATAAGAACCATTTGTGGTTCGTGAACATATATTTTTATTTTTCTAACTACTGGCTCTAGTACTCTACACTGGGGGGGGAAAAAAAAAAAAAAAAAAACCTGTCGATTTTACAGCCTGGGGTGTTGAAAATGTGTGTATAGCAGGTTAGTATGTTGGATTAACAGGCCTGCGAGCAGTTCAATTAGCACCGGTTTTTGTCAAATTAACTCCTCTGACGGTTAATTTTACAGCTCAGATCTGTTGATCCAACGTACAAACCTGCTACACCCTATGCTGTAAAATCAATATATATATTTTTTTTTCTGTGATCATAAAGCAAGGATTATTTTCAGAGGTCCAATGAAGCCCTCTGACGATCGATTCTTTTCCATATGTTTAATCTCGGTGGAGATATCGATTCATGCATCGCAACCCGCACGAGTTTCCATCTATCCATCTAAAATCGTCTTTATTTACTTTGAAGCAGAGTTTTATACTTATAGGTTGTATAGATGCTACACCGCACCGGGTCATGAGCTAGTTACCTTGAGTGTTCTAACCAAGTACTTACTGCTTACTCATGTGTTTTCAAAGTACACCGAACACAGCGGTCAACATAGCCGCGGTCTCTTGAACGCCCCGCCTCCATGTCCCTGCCCGCTCGTTACTTGTATTCTGTGTAGTCGCTGTTTCCATCCCGTTTCCCTTTTCTGCTCCTCCCGTTTTTGCCCTGAACGCCCACGGATACTCGAGTCTAACAAATTGTTTATTAACACATTTTGACGCGTCAAGATAAACTGCGATAGATTTGAGCCTGGGCGCAGTCATAATTTAAGGAGAAAACACCTCCAACAGATGATATGATCCGCTAACCGGTTAACGAGATTTCCAGTCACGGTTGCCAGAGTGGTATGGCCCATTCCTTGGAATCGGCCGTTTTAAAATTGACGAACGATCCGTACGTTCACCAGAGCTGCCGATTTGCGTAGATTTAATGACATTTTTAAATTCACCGATGATTTCACCGGTTGAGAAAAGATTACATAATTCAATTCAGTGTGTGACTGTAATGCAAGAAAATACTCTGATCTATATAATCTTTTCTTAATCGGTGGAAACGTCGTCAAGTAATTAAAATATCCGCAAGTTTTCAAAGTTATCGACGACTCTACCGGTTGAGAAATTATGGAAGACGCTAGTATTTTCGTGCATTACTGTCATGCACTGAAATAAACTCTGTAATCTTTTCTCAACCGGTGGAATCTTCGGTGGATTTCAAAATGACATTAAATCTACGCAAATCGGCAGCTCTGTCGATCACTGGCGGATTCAGGAATCTATCCGTCTCTTTCTTATTCCATTAGAACGCGTATGATAGAAAAGGACAGATACGGGGCAGTCACGTGATTTTCGCCCCCTCTTCTATCCTTTGCTAACACATGCATTCTAATATGGGAGAAGAGAGAGAAGGACAATAACTTGGATCCGCTGGTGCGTTCGTTCGTTTTATAATCAATCGATACGAAGGTTTTTATATGCCGTGTAAAACCGTTGCCGTTTGTTGCCGTGGCAACACTGCTGCCTTCTTTCGATCCTGCCTCTTGCACATCTCTGCTTCCACTATATAGCGATTCCTTTTACATGCCTGCAGAAATTGAACGTGTATCAAAGTCGATTTTTGATCATATTCTGTTCTGACAAACAGAGGCGGATCCAGGAATCACCTCTTCTCTCATTCTCTCTCCTCTCTCTCTCCTCTCTCTCTCTCTCCTTCCTTTCTCTCCACCCTGTTTCTTTTCCCCTCTCTCCCCCTCTCACCATGCTCCTCTTCCCCCAGGTTGTCCCCCAGACCTCCGTGGGCGGAGCTAGCAATTTGGCAACTGCGGATTCTTCCCATTTCAATGTATGAGAAACAATCGATAAGAAATTGGGCTATGGCCCCCTCAATACTCGATTGTTTCTCATACATTAAAATGGGAAGAATCCACAGTTGCCAAATTGCTTGCTCCGTCCATGCATACCTCGCCACGAAGGATTTCACTCTTGCTTTTCCAAAATGCAAAACTCTATAGGAGCGCTTCTAATCGGGAGCAACAGTCCCATCAGAGCACCAAGTTTCTGTGTAGGCGGGACCGTGTAGTTTTTTTTATTCACCGGCGGGGCAGCTCCAATGTAAAGTAAATGGAACACTATGCTAAGGAATGAGAAGAGGGTAGTTCCTCTTGTGCCTCCTATGCGGCACCAAAGTTCTGAGTTCAGACTACGAAGCACTGAATAATAGACTGGTGCCGCACCGGAGCCACCCCCAGTCCCCTACCCCCAAATCAGTGGCGTAGCGTGCATTTGGCAACGTTGTATTTTGTCTATTTAAACCAATATAAATGGTCGAATGCGAAGTTGTTCACCGAACACCCAGTACTTCAATCCTTTTAATGGATTTAAATGGACGAACTGCAACGTTGCACGTTACGCCACTGCTCCAAATCCTTAGTATATAGTTTCATTTACTTTACATCGGAGCTGCACCGGTGCAACTCCGGTGAGTGGAAAAAAAATGCAATGTAGCGAATTTTCGCGACGAATATATTTAACAGAATCATGCAAAATCATTGCCAACCTACGCAAGACAACAGTGGATGACACGAAACTGGATCGTGTTTTTCGAAGTTTCTCGGTGTTTCCAGTCATCGATGGCATCAATTCGATTTTGAACTCAAGTCCGGAGGTGAATTCGAAATTGAATTGACGCCATCGATGCCCCGAAAACACTTATAAAAACACAATGGGGCAGTTGCAAGGGTCTGAAATGTTGTGTTTTTTATGAAGAAAATGATAGTACTTGGTGAGCTGAGAACATTGGTGCCTTTGGTTTTTTCCTAAGTGTCCCGGTTTTGGAGATACACAGGTGTAAATTTGTAAAAAAACGTGTGCGTAGTGACGTCACTACGCGGAATTTCCATTTATAACAATGTATTTTGGGCCAAAATCTCATCGCCGGAACAATGGGACTTACTTAGAAACCAAAGGCATCTTTGTTCTCAGCTCATCAAGTACGTTTATTTTCTTTATAAAAAACAAAACATTTCAGACCCTTGCAACTGCCACATTGAGTTTCCTCGAATATGTATAGTTAGGTTGGTATTGTTTATGATATTCGATCGCGAAAATTCGCCTATGGTGTCTAGATAAGGTTTTGGTGTTCTCGATGTCCGGAACCAAGCACGAAAATTCACCGCTTTAATCCTGTAATATTTTTTTTTAAACACCGGTGCAATCCTAGAACGCTTCGATCCGATGCAACGGGATACGTGCGTGATGAAGACGATCGTTTCAACTTTGCATTCGAAGTTGAGATTCGAAGAAGAGCCCTGCCCCCTGCCCTGCCCCGCCCCACCCCGTCCTACCCTGCCAATCACCCATATATATACTGCGCCCAGCTCTTCCTTTTTATCGCCGGTCCACCTCGTTCTTGTATCACAGGTTCTTATAACTAATGGGAAAATCAGATGAAAGTCGTCAAGTCGAGACCTTGGCCCATGCCTATATGCCGCGCTGTGCCGGGACATCACTTTACATCACATGACATCATTCAAACTTTATGCCGAGTCGCACGCGCACAACGATAAAACGCATCACATCACCGAAGCAAGCAACCGTCGAACGGTTCTATAACGGCGCCTAACGTTCAGCGTTGCCAAAGTTCTTAGTAGAATGAAGATACTCCGTCATATAGAAATAATAGAAAATGCATTTTTACCGTGTAATGGAATATTTTTAATCATCAAACGGGAACAGGAGCACCTAAACTTGCAATGTATGTTATCCTAATTATTCACCATGATTATGTTAACTTTTCGTATTTATTATCTTACAGATTATGTACTTTAACGTCCAGCGTTGCCAAAGCTCTTTGTAGAATGAAGATCCTCCGTCAAATAGAAAATATAGAAAATGCATTTTACCATGTAAACGGAATATTTTGAATCATCAAATGGGAACAGGAGCACTTAAACTTGCAATATATGTTATTATGATTATGTTAACTTTTCGTATTTATTGTATTACGGATTATGTACTTATAGCTAACTTGACTTGTACCAAGCCTTTCACAACTATAGCACGTAAGAGATTTATGTATACTTGCAGATAATTTGATAGTTAACTTGTATAAAGAATTCTTTGCAGAAAGTGTGCTTTAAAACTGAGATGAGGGTATGCGAGTCCTCTAAAATCGCAATTTCATCAAAGTGTTGTTTTGTGAGATGAGCATGACTTGGATTGCTATTTCTCTTATCCATACTCCCAACGAATACTTCACACCCTAAGTTTATCTAAGAAATACTAACTCCACTGACCATTATTTCACGCACCAATTTTTAGAAATCAGGATGTTTGAAGATTACCATACCCTCTGTTCAGTGGCGGAGCGTGCAATGTGGCAACGTTGCAGTTTTTCCATTAAAACTAATAAAAAAGATCGAACTATTGGGTGTTACACCTTCTCATTTGAACTTTTAAACGGGTTTAAATGGACACAATTCAACGTCGCCAAATTGCAAGCTACGCCACTGCCTCTGTTTTATCCGCCCTATCAGTAAAATTTTAGCCTCAACGCTGACTCGAAACTAGGCTCAGAGATGATAAAAAAAAGAAGATGAACGAATCAATAATGATATGATCTGAAGTTGTGGTCAGTGGCTCGAGAATATCTAGGTCACCTTATCGCTGTAAGATAACGCTGATGGATGAGTTGCCAAATAGAGAGACTCGGTATTTATACCTCGGCGCAAAAGCAGTGTTGCCATGTGACATATTTATATCATAGAGTAAAAGACAAAAGCAGAAAAATCATTGGAAAGTCGTTGATTGAATTCAGCGTGTTTGTTAAACTCATGAGCCAAACTTCCGGAGCGCATTATATTAGAGTTAAAATAAAACTTTTCGCCCCTCACTCCCTTTTTGAAGTTATAAAGCCCCCCTCCCCCAGTTTTGAAGAATGTTCGGTTTTTTTAAAATTTTAGACTGTGTGACTAAAGAAAGATAGAAAGGTATATTTTCGAACTAACACTTCGGTCAAGTATATCTGTGTACCCGCTCGTACCCTAACAAAATTGACCCTGGTTTGAGAAAAGTGGCAAGGGGAAATTCCCCGAATTTGGGTCAATATCCCTCAACTTTTTTTTTTTTTCACGAAGGCGTGTATTTACATTATAAGTATCACAAATAATTAAGGTGCAAGAAAAGTAAATAAAAAGAAAAAACATGTATATATGTAAGTACGTCGATCATATGTGAACAGTCGATTCTAAGAATGAATAAGGTTTTTTTTACTGCAAACATTGAACTACCCATATAGATCTTACATACGCATATACACAGCCCGAGTCCATGTTCCTGACTTACAATTATTAAAGTTAACACCCCAGTAGCCGGCACCTCTAAAATTTGCGCCAGTGCAGTGCCCGGCGCCCATTTTTTAAAATTTAAAAGGTATTAGTTTGGTGGCAATACTGGTGCTTTTTGTGGTTTTTTTCTGAGACCTACTTAAAGTGTGACAAATTCGAAAAAAAAAAAAATACGCAAAACACCAAAATTGCCAAGACACTAATATTTTTCACATTGTGAAAAATAGGAGCCGGGGACCGGTGCAAATTTTAGGGGTGTTTACCTTACTCGTTTCCAGTCAGTGAGATTGCGTTTTCAGTTTTGCGTGCTCCATCTCATTCATTCAATGTGTCAAGAGTAGGTTTTCATGAAAAATCTAGAGTTATTTAATCCTATTTGACAACACTGCATCATGATTAATGCTGATTTTATTTTTCTGCCTCTATCGAGTAGCTCTATCTGACTTCGAATTGATAAAAGTAGTATTTGAACTCACAGAGTTCATCACGCAAGTAACTATTGCGATACTCATCATTTTAAGGTTATAAACCGGATACCCTCTTCACTCTGATTTACAACAAAAATAACATGAAAAATAAAAAAAACAAAAACGTGTGTACATCATAGTGCTGTCCTCTTATCGCACCTACTCATATCTTGCTTCCAACGCAGTCATTAATATCAGTCAAAAGAAACGAGATGAGTATAGCTTTAAATGTAAGCCGTTTTTGTTATTCTGAATATTTTATTCGGATTTCTCAGATGGTTTCTGCTCGTTTTTATGAATGAGTGTATTCTGCGTATTACGAATTGCGAAATTTTCGCTACAGCGTATTCAAGCTGATTCAAATGTAAAGTGATGCAATAATAATGAAGCTCGTTCTTGAAATTGATGAAGTTCACTCTGAAATTCAATAATATAGCAGCAAACGAAAAATAATTTTCTGATGCCACCGCAGGATATAGTACTTTTGTTCAAGTTGAATATTGAATATTGAAGTTGTGGCGAGGGGAGGGATCATAGAATCGCGGTCAGAAATTCTTCGATAAGGAGGGGGGAGTTCGGGGTCCGCGAAGACTGTCGAGGGGAGCCAGATCAACATTATGTAAAATTTTTCTAAAGGTGCAAAAAACTACTATTTTTCAAGGCAAATTTCGGTGTCAAGAAGAAGTTAAAACCCTAGGACCCCGTTTCACGTCTCTGGAGGAGGGAATGAACGCATTAAAGTACGAGTAGGAATGGATTGAATAGAAAGGTAATGGTTCTCTTGTAAACTTTTGTTGTAGGGGATTGAATAGGTGATTCCTGCACAAAAACCCGTAAATATGACGATGAGTACACTAAAAAATCACGAAATTCAGTCTCAAAATCGGGCTTACTGGCGGAGCGACGCAGGTATCATAGGAGATTCCTTTATCTAAATTGAGACTTATCTCTGTGTTTCTGTAAAGAAAGTGACTTAATAAACAGGAATCTCCCATGATACCTGCGTTGCGTTGAACCGCCATTACGAATTTGCCGTTATAGCAGTTATGTGAGTTTATTACTGAAAATTAAACTCCCTCAGTGTGATTTTCGTGATTTTCACTGGTTTTTACATAACGTTGGACTATTAATTTGCTCACAGCAAAATTTTGCAAGGGAACCATTCTGCGGTAACTAAAACTTATCAACAATATGACAACAGTGACAAGTGTCAAGTGACATAATAGACAGGAATCTCCCATGAATCCTGCGTTGCGTTGAACCGCCATTACGAATTTGCCGTTATAGCAGTTATGTGTGTTTATTACTGAATTTAAGACTTTCTTAGTGTGATTTTTGTGATTATCGCTGGTGATTACATCAGATTGGACTATTCATTTGCTCATAGCAAAAGTTTTCAAGAGCCTTATTGAAAGACAAATGCATAAAAATCGGGAGAATCACGACTCACTCCCGCTGCAGTAAAGATGGTCAGGGAGATTAAGTTGATTGGGGGGGGGCGGGGGCAGAGCCTGAGAGACATTGCTGCATGGAGAAAAGTAAGGGATGGAAATCGGGTCACAGGAGTGAACTAAAATACTCCCGAGTGCGAGATTGAATCGCTGTGACTGTGACCTTTCAGCAGCTTCAGCGAAAGGCTTAGCGAGCGAGGAGCATTAAAAAGATAGATAGGAAGGAAGTGAAAGAGAGAGGGAGAGAGAGTACAGTGGGGGTGAGAGATTTCGGCCGCGAGCTGTTGCGACAGAGATTATAGCCGGCTGAAGCTGCATTATTTAATACTCGATCAAAAGCCCATTTTGTTGATGGCTTTTGTTTCGCACTCCGCGCTCGACCGGACGAAATGAGGATCGTTCATTGATGAATGAAATCTTCGACGCACAACAGCAACCTCAACCTTCCCCTGTTAGTTGAAAGTAATGCTAACGGCACGGCGGTTTCAGCTATAGCTGCGGGGTATATTAGCTCGGGTGCTTTTGTTTTGTGTGTAGAATGCAGATACCTGAGTGGTAGGCGTTTCGGGGCCACTCTGGAGTGGGACGTCTCATATGCTTCGGAGAGAATGGTTAGAAAAACGTTCTTCGCCCGCAAAAAAAAAAAAAAAAATAATAATAATAATATCGGACGACACCTGAATTTAGTTTTATAAAAAGTGCCTTAAAAGTGTCGCAGAGCCCCACATATGTTTGAACATTTTTGTGGGGCCGAGCGACACATAAAGTATAACTTTTTTCCACCGTCTGACGAGGTGTCGCGTGGCCCCACGAAACGATAACTAAAATTAGGATTTATATCGAAGAGATTGTGGGGCATTGCGACACTTGGTTTTCAAACATTTTTCAAGTGTCGCACGGCCCCACGTTTGTGGGGCCGTGAAACACTTTATTCGAAGTATCTCACGCCTCTCGAAAAAGTGTCGCGTTGCCCCACTCCACAGTCCGGAACTCTGACCAACAAAAGTTCGTGACTTTTGCAATTAGTATAGCTGTCACACCATGACAGCCATGTGAAAAGCAAAAGTCTTAATGTTTTGGATTGTAAAACTTACAATTCAAATTGACATTTTTTCAATCGAAATAGGAAAATTCCTAAAACTTAAGCAAAATTTACAATTCAAATCATAAAATTAGCCACAAGTTTAGTAGGTTACACCAAAAATAACTAAAGTAAAATTAGAATCTGCTTAATTTTACTGATTTTACACATATATTTTTTACCGTGCACGTTGCAAGATCTATTTCAATTAGTTGTGGAAATGGGGCTCTTGCAAACTTTTGCTACAGGTAATTGAAGAGTTGATTCTTTCATAAAAACCTGTAAAAATGACGATTAGTACACTAAAAAATCACGAAACTCCCTCTCAGAATCGGGCTTAATGGCGGAGAGACGCAGGTATCAAGGGAGATTCCTATCTAAATTGAGACATATCTCTGTGTTGCTGTAGAGAAAGTGACATAATAGACAGGAATATCCCATGATACCTGCGTCGAACCGCCATTACCATCTTGCCGTTTTAGCAGTTATGTGAGTTTATTACTGAATTTTAGACTTTCTTACTGTGATTTTTGTGATTATCGCTGGTGACTACAGCAGATTGGCGTATTCATTTGCTTATAGCAAAAGTTTGCAAGAGTCCCATTGGCAAACGATAACCTTAAGTAATTCTAACTTCCTGAATTTTGGCTGACGAATCGTACATTTCTGCTTCACTTTGCGACGCAAGACGCGACTCTCAGCGCTTACTCAGCCCACAACTTGCGATCATGCAGAGCTGTGCAAGTCTAGAGGTCGTCTGTCTCCGTGGCGACATATTATTAGCAGCCCCAATCTATCTGCGGCTGCAATGGCTGCATTTCGCAGCTCCTCTATACATCCTCGACAAATGCAGTTTGCACTCGCGGACTAATGTGCAATGAGCAACATGCACACTCTAACTATCTTAACTCCCTCTCTCCACCCTCTCTGCTGCTACCACTAAACCGACCACAGTTCCGCTCTCTGCACCTCTCACCCCCTCTATGTTTAACGTCCGTTTATGTCAACGCTAATCCCGCTTACGTCATCCTGCTAACTCTGCAAAACTGAACCATTCCTCGTCGCTCAGTGACCCAAAACACGCACACGGAAAAAAAACTACGGTGAAAATAACCATACGGATACCTGATTTTGGCACCTGCTAGATGTTATGGTAATGTTAACCAGAAGTATACTATGTTTGACTAGGTACTGGGGAGAAGTTACCTGATTGCATGTCGAATTTACTCAAAGTATCGGTAAATGTACCATACTTCTCGTCCAGTTTACCATAACATCTAGCAGGTGCCAAAATCAGGTATCCGTATGGTTATTTTCACTAATCTTTTTTTTCCGTGCAGATTCGAAATTTGTTTTTTGTTTTTAGAGCATGAGTGTCATGCTCTATTGAAATCGTTTCTACAAGGTCAATAATGCTTTTCTTATAGGAACGGCATGGTTCGGGGGTCCGCTCGGGGGATCGCTTGGTTTCAGTATCGAGAACGGGTCCTCGAGGACCGATTGACCCATGTGATTCCGCCAATCCGGTGTCCTCCCAATTTGTCGCTTTTTCTTTGTGGCGGGAGTTTTTGGCCAAGATTGAGGTTAAGCATTTTTGGGAATGTAATTACGTTACTAATTTGGATCAGACTTCAACGAAATTTTCTGTATGAGATATTGGGGTTTTATATCAGAGGATTGTGTCCATGTTTCGTGTATTCTGCGATTTAAAATGCATTTAGATGATTTCAAATTTCCAATCCTGTTATTGTTGATGTTTCGGTCCGCTAAAAGAGTTCGTTTGGGGAACGCGATCGGCGTTGCGTTTTAAGGTGAATCCTCAGCGACCTGTAGTAAGATTCTCATCCGCTAGATAACGCCACTGTTCCGCGGTCCTGAAACCATGCTTTTTCCGCCTTTAATCGTTAATTGCGAGAGCTAGAGTTAACTTTTCGAAAATGTAAGAACGTTGCGTTCTAGATCAAATCCTAAGGAAAATTTTAAGACCATTCCGAGCCATGGACGAAGATATAACTAAGAACTGCCGACTTCCTATCTCCGCCCGTGTTAAAACCTGTTAGCGGGTTTTCGAGCGCGACCGCAGCGCTCCAAGCAGCAGTAAGGGTCAACTAAAAGCGAACCGCTGCAGCGGTGGCCGCTCCGGCTCCCTTTCTCCCATGCCTTCCCGCAAATGTATACCGTGTAGGTAATTTGAATCACGATTGAACGAAGGGAACAAATGATCAGCGAATTAAAAGGAAGCAAAATCCGCTAAAAAGCAAACGTCTGGAGTATTTCTTGAAAGATTCCTGAATTGTCGAAAATGATTAATCAAGGACTGAAATACTATACACCACAGTTAACCTCAAAACGGAATCAAACAAGAAAGAGTACATAGACATTTGTTTTATTAGTAGAGATCAGGCGACTCTTTTAATTTGCTGATGATTTCTGTTACCTTGTCCAAAGTTGATTCTGGATTTCCCTTGCTTTCGATCTTCCATTGAGATACTGAGTTATCTGATCCTCTTGGGTCGCCGACAACAGTTGACAGCCATGCCATAACAGACCAACTCCAACAACGGTTTTAGCAGTAGCACAGCATGTGAGCATGGACACATCGCCAGGATCGCTCACTTGAAAGAGTAGTTCAGCTGACCGCTGCTTGGAGCGCTGGGGTCGAGAGCAAAACAGGACTAACAACAGTCTAGTTATATCTTCGTCCATGGTTTTGCGACGACCTCCCGTCCCCTTTGCCCTCCCCACGAACTACTGCACCTACGCCTACAACAGTTGCTTGCCGCGTTGTGCAGATTGCATGAATGATGTGTGTCCATCTACTTCATCCCAATTTCATAGCCATCACGGATGCCACGCCCGCCACGGGTCTTCTACCTGGTTTTATGCGACATCGGTCATCGTGGCTCAGTGTTACATGGTAATCAGCGGCGGATTCGGGAAAGGCACGCCCCCCCCCCCCAACTCACGGTAGCCTTTGCCTTTTTTCAACAGAAAAAATCCCATAAATTCCTCCCTGCAAATTTGAAAATTCATAGGCGTGAAGCCCCCCCCCCCCCCTAAAAGAATTTTCTGGATCCGCCATTGGTAGTAATTTTTGCGGCACACTACGCCGGATTCCCGTGCAAATTCCTACACTTACCTTTCTCCCTTATCTGTCAATGGGCGCCCCCCCCCTAATTCAGAAAAATCAAAACTTTACAATAAAAAGAATCGGAACATTCGAAGATCAAATAATAACGAAAGGAGTAAGAGTTAACAAACTTTATTCTTAGTTTACTTTACAATTTTAATTAGGGGCGTAATTTAGGGGGGGGGGGCAGGGCGGGAAGTAGCCCCCCCCCTAAGCAGTGGTGCCCAACCACCCCTTGCCACTATACAGCTCGCCCCCCAGTTTCAGGATTCCTCTCCCCCCAGATCTAGACCCCCCCCTGATTTTTACCCCACCCCCTCCTGATTCAGACGACATCATCCTTCCCACCCGTCATCTCCCTCGCCGAAAGAAGTTTTAAAATCTACTAGTATGAACGTGTCTACATTGGCAACTACCGTTGGCAACGAGAATTTTGCGAACTTCCTTAAAAATTCAGAATCCTCTGGTCGATAATTACATGATTAGAGAATGTATAGGCAAGAGTTTTGGTTTTGTTAATTTAAATAGGTTAACTCTTAGAATTCATCAGGACAATGAAAATAAAGAAGGAATAGTTGTACTCAGCTTTTTACTATTTCTATCATCTGATGCTGTCACTTTATTCATAATATCAAACACGTCAAAAATAGAATTACTTTTGATACAACTACATGCTACAATCACTTACAATTTCTACCATTTGGAAGGATAATTGATTTATTTTCTATTTTGGGCGGAAGTGGGGGGGGGGGTTCTCTAGACTTGCCCGTCTCTAGGTGGTGTCCCCTAGACCTTCCATTGACATTCAAAAAGTTGCCCCTCCGGGCAATTGTTTTGCGGGTGCCCATGTCTTTGTCCATGGTCTCTGAACCAGAAATTGAACGTTCTTCCGGTCTGTGGTTGCCTTCTTTTCTCATAAGTTTAGACACGGCCACCCTGTAAACCCCACAACAAGTTAAAAGTCCGCAATCCGCACCCTCGACCCGCAGCCACTATCAAAAGTAAATTGCCGGTTGACTTGCAGGTACTCTCCTCCTCCTCCCCCAACTTAGATTAGACACAAATATAAATTAAAAAAAAAAAAAAAAAAAAAAAAAAAAAAGTGAAAAATAGAATGTATGCCCCAGCAAAGGGCCCCTCCACAGTTTTCCAAGAGAGGGAGCGACCCCCTTGCCAGCGTAACTCCGAAAAAATAATTCCAACTGGGGTCCAAGTAACTCAAGTAAGGTCTCAAAATGAAATCAGATGGATCCAAAATTTTAACGGCGAGTACCGGTAAGCTTACTCTTTTGATCGGTCCAAACCGAATTGCGATACATCGATTTACTCTCGAGATATCGATTTTTCAAAGGCGCGCGGTATAGGGTCAGAAATCAAAGATTCTCTAAAATCCGCGAATTTCGACTCTCATGGACCTAGCATGCGCCGTGAGAAGTCATATGTGAGTTTTTTGAGTTCACATGAAGTTCATTAAGGGCCCTGACAAATGTCGGACTGATAAAGTCTATATCGGGGGGGGGGGGGGGCGTGGCCCCAACTCCAGCGTAAGTCTCACGTACAATGTCTAACTGCGGCCGCGGGAGGTCCCATAAGATCCGTTTAAAAACTTGGATGGATCTGAATTTTTTTCAAGAATTATCTAAAAGCTGAAGCTACCGCCCAATCCAAACCATCGCAATCCATCGATTCGTTCTCGAGATATCGATTTTTCAAAGGCGTGCGGTCTTGTCAGATCGACCTTAGAGGGGCGCTGGAGGCTGGAAAAAGGCGAATTTCGTCTCTCACGAACCAGTCGTGTGCCGTATTATATCGGTTCCGCTTTTTTTCGGGTCCCAATGATGTCCCGAGAGGGCTCAATGCAGTTTCGAGCCAAAAAATATCATCTTAGGGGGACTTATTAAAAATATCAAACTACTCCCCGTTTCAGCGTAACTCTGACAAGAAATGTCTAACTGCGGCCGCGAGAGGTCCTGTAAGGTCATTAAATAAACTCGGATGGATCTGAAATTTCGAGGTTGTCAGTCACAAGCAAGCGCTTTCGACCGGTGCAAACCGAATTGCAATACATCGATTCACTATCGAGATATCGATTTTTCAAAGGCGCACGGTCTTGTCAGATCGAACATTGAAATAAGCTGTGGATACTCTGTATCCGCGAATTTCGTCTCTCATGGACCGTTTAAGCTCCCTTAAAAATCGAATGAGCTTTTTTCAAATTCATATTACGTTCCTTAAGGGCCTTGATGAGTGTCGGATGACATTTGATCAATATTAACATTCATTTTTTTAAACTGAGACAAAAAGAGCTGAAACCATAAAGACGAAGAATTTCCATCGTGATGACTTTGGTTCAAGCGAGGAAAATTCTATAGAAGTCCCAAATAACTAGACTAGACTTTCCGGCTTGCTAGGATTGGTATTAAGAATTTCCTTCCTGATGACTTTGGTTCAGGCGAGAGAAATCTAAAAAAGTCCCAAATAACTAAACTAGACTTTGCGGCTTGCTAGGATTGGTATTGCGTCATCCGATTTTAAAAGAACTATCACTATCGAAATCGATTTTCAAAACCACAGTATTCACCTCGCCTCGTGAACAACTGTTTCAACACGCTATAAGTAAATTTTCATTCCCACTATGACCTATCAAGTTATTTTTACAGCGATCACTGTTATACAAACACAAATGCAGCGTTGCGATTGACTTTTTCGCAGTTTTGTACTATCAATATGGAACTCCACACTTACAATGATTTACGGCCGACACTCATGCTCTCTTTGCTAACACTGTTCCAGTGTTGCAAGTTCCAACTTGTTTGTTTTTGTTTTTGTTTTTATTTTTAAACAAATTGTTTAATATGTACAGTTAGACAACTACATGATTATGTATTAAGCCTATTTATGATAAAACCTGTTTAAGTTTACCTTAAGATCTGTGGTGTGGCACAATGTGCCTATTAGTGGGATTGGCAAACTAGGGTAGTTTGCCAATTATTTACATTAACTAGATGTTAGTTTTACATTAACTAGGATGATAAAAAAAAAAAAAAAAAAAAAAAAAAAAAAAAAAAAAAAAAAAAAAAAAAAAAAAAAACTGTTGTTGCGCTCTCTTGAAAATCATCAAAGCGCTTCGGCCTCCACTGAAAAAACAAAGTTCTGTTTAGGTAAGTACCTACACAGCCGAAGCAGCTTTTTAAAATAGCTTCGCAGAGCAAAAGTTTAAGCTGCACCGGAGAAAGTTGCAGGTGTACCACAGCACTACTTCTTTAGAGTAATATCCTCTTTTCTTTCTTTGGCTCTACCGAAGGGCTGCTTCAGGCGCAACTTGCTCCGGTACAGCTATTTTAAAAAAAAAAAAAAAAAAAAAAAAAAAAAAAAAACTGCTTCGGTTCTACTAGAGTCCCTATATACTATGAGAGTTGCGCCATTGCTGAATCCATTTCTGATTGGCTCTCAGATTTAGGCTGTCAAGAAAGCTCCAAGAGGCAAATGCAAATGGCGGAGGGTTTGCTTTACTTTTCGCACACTAGCTTTCATTACACATTTGAAGAAACAGTGACCGCAGTAATTATTTTTAATTTTTCCTCTGCTTGATTGTTATTTTGGAGAACATTATCTCCTTTAATAACGACCGCTATTGTCGAGAATCTGAACCTAATGCAGCGAAATAGTGGCAACAGCGCAGAGGTAAATGACCATCCGCCATTTGCAATTGGCCTCTTGGGGGCTCCATTGATCCGCTTCTTCTTCTTCATTTTGAGAGTCTTCGCGCAACTCTCATAGTATATAGGGACTCTAGGTTCTACTTGAACTTTGTTTTTTCAGTATCTCTCGTCAAATAAGAGATTTAATCAAATTCAAACTGGAATCGTTTTTACCGATTTGCGGGGGGGGGGGGTGTATGCTATGTATAAACTAGGATGTAATTTCAAGAGTACAATATATTTTTTTTTGCTCAAAAATTTTTTTGGATAAAAAAAAAAAAAAAAAAAAAAAAAAAAAAAAAAAAAAAAAAGTAAGAGCACAGTAAAAATTTAGTAGCAACACTGATGTGAAAAAAATTCAGCGTGGCGGGGGGGGGGCGTTGCTCAAGCCCCCTGCTATGCATCTATTGATCCACTGTGATGGAGGTGCATGCTTCAGTTGATTCTGGGACGACTTCATAGAACAGGTTCCTTAGTAGACGGAAAATTTGGTATCTCGTCCCTGCTAAAAGCCGTACAATAATTGGTACCTCGTGCATTCCATATCGCATACCTCGTCCTTGCATCCCTGTCCCGGCTTGTAAGTCCTTACATACGTACGAAGACACATTGCAAATTCTTGTTACGGCTCTAGTTACGGAGGAGATATGACTGCAGGACAAAACCAACCGCGATGTTAACTTGCTTTAAAAAAAAACACAACTTAACGATCGAGAATATTCCGTTCACTTGTAGACATAAAGAGCAAGTGTCCCTTTTTTACAAGTTTGTAACATCGTCTCCTCAAGTCATCCGATCCGGCTCAAAAAACACACTTTGTGACTTTGTAAGCTTTGCGCAATGGGCCCTCTGAATGGTCGGCTAAGTTATATTTTTCTTTTTCCTTTTGTTTTGTCGTGCGTTACCGCCATTCCGCGAGAGGTCTGTGCAACTGCGTTGCTTGTCAATGCGTGTAAGTTGCCAGGCGCGGCGCGCGCGTCAAGACTCAAGGCGCACGACTCGACATTTCTGAGCATTTAACGAGCGCTACTAAAGTTAGCCTGGACTGGGGATCATGGGATGCGCGAAGCGTGAACTCGCCGCTATTGTGTCCGATTGTCTGAAATTTGTCGCGTATTGTAACAAGTCCGAGCGTGGACATCGACGCCCCCCACACCCTACCCCCTCCCCCCTCCCCTCCCCTCCCTCCCCCCTCTCCCCTCCCCCACACCTCACCACGCTATCCGCATGTCACGTTATAGTATCTACTTATCCCTCCGTTTTGTCCCGTCGCGTCCGTTCAGTCGACGATACCGCGATGCAGTAGCGCAACGAGAGTTTCTTCATCTCTCTCTTTTCTCCATTAAGAAACGTATGTTAGACAAGGATGGACAAGGGGATAAAACCCCCTCCTTCTGTCCTTCTCCTACTTATACATTCAAATGGGAAATGAGGGAGATGGAAGATATCCTGGTTGCGCCAGTGCCGCGATGCAAAGGATACACAATACACAGAGTGATCCCTACCTTTCGTCCGCGTGTATATAAAATAGGGCTCATTATAACTCATTACCATTCACCGCGCGAGCGTACACAATATACAATATACAATATACCCACATTAAAAGTATTACACCGTTGGATATACGTCTGCATACTTGATACCTACTTGTTTTTCCAACCGGCTTTGCACCTATTCCACGTGTGTCTTTATGTGTCCCTCGGCATGTGTTTGCATTACCTAAACACGTAAAACGCTGTGTTTCGACGAGCCTGGCGTGGCGGCGGGCGTTAATCTCGAGTGTTTTGTTTCCCTCGTTTAGCGGTTTGACTGTCGGCTGTCACGGGGCTACTAATCCGACTGACAGTCGTGTCAGTCACAAATGACCCCTGTTTATTGAATACTGTATACTGATGGTCGATATGATCTGATCCTGAGGTTCTCCTCCTCCGTTTTTGAGAGAGCAGGCAGTGTAACCAGATCCAGGCAATATAGGGAACTGGAGGGGGTAGGAGGTTAGCGAGTACGCTGAGGGGCCACAAGGGAACTGCATTGACATACGTGTTCGGTGTTTTGGTATAGATGAAGAACATAGCCTCTTTGAATGCGGGGTTATATTTAGGTCGATACCCGAGTTGTAACCAATACACGATGGTCAAGACTAGACGCCGCGAGCAGTGCTGCAGAGAATACTCCGGGAGGAGGGGGGGGGGGGGGGGGTATAAAACCTGGACCCAGCCCTCTGACGACATTCGAATGTTCTTTGCAAGCTATAATATGAATTCAAGAGTTTCGGAATAGTTCAAGTATGGATTGACAGTTCCGACTCGATTCCATATGAGTAATTTGAGTTTTTCGGGCGCCTTCAATTCGTCGTATAGGCAAATCCAATTCCACCCAGTACGAAGAGTTAACTACCTTCCCTCTAGACACAGATGACTGGTGTCTCTTAAACTAATCTGGTCATTAAAGGGTTAAGAGTGACCATCTGGACTCAGAATTCTAATACAGCTATCCAGGCGAGTTTATTTTCTCTTTCTTTTCTTCACACACTGTATACAGAATTTTTTGACATAAGAGCAAAATCTGCAAATGCACTGAACTTTCCTTTCTTTATCTATTTACTCGGTGAAAGTTTTTCGAGCTTATTTGCAGCCAACGGCAACGGCGGCTCGTGCAATGTGGCAACAATGAGTTTCCTCCATTTAAAACTGTGTAAAATAATCGATTACTTGGTGAGGCGCAGCGCCTCGCCTCACCTAGTGTCGATCTTTTTGCATACGTTTAAATGGCAATTCTCATTCTGACATTCCGACTCGATTCTATATAAGTAATTTTAAACTTGAAATATCAAGAGTCTGGGGGAAAAAGAGGGAAAGTTTTTCGCTATGATGCATTAATAATTCAACTTCGTCCCCTTAAGTATGGAAGAAAGTGATTATTCCCCATTTTCATCTTGATTGCTCAAAAGAACTTATATAACATTGTCCGGACATTTTTGGAAGAGATGTATTGTAATAGAATGAGTTCATTTGATTCCTCGCGAATTGAAGACTAAATTGCAAAAATTAGCGCAACATGACGATGGACACCCCCCCCCCCCTTCTTTCTTTTTGGCGTTTTTTTGAAACTCAAACTTGAACTTGAGCTATTCGGCACTGCTAGTTTTTTTTTTGTTTTTTGTTTTTCTTTTTTTTGTTTTGTTTTTTTTTTTTTTGTATTTCGTAGAATCAATGCTCGTGAGAGTTCGCAACTTAACCCTTTCGCTGTACAGTCCCTTATAGAGGACGTTTGTTAACATGCATTCTTATGCAAATTCAAAAAATTGACGAACGCTTAAAATCATAAGAGAAAAATTCGCTCGATTCATTAGTAAAGGTCTAAGAATTGTGAAACTACTTTTTCATCACTCTCGGCGCTGGAAGGGAAACTAGTTTTAATTGTCTCGTCATCTACTGCTACTGAATAATCGGTGACGGTCCGTGGGTTCAAACGTGGGGGGAAGAGGGGCTTGACAAAATGTAATGACCCCTTTTTTCTTCTTTTTTCCCTCTCATTTTCTCGAGCCCTTCTTTGTATGAAAAGGGGACTGAACATGCAACGACTTTTTATTTTCCCTTTTTTGAGCCCTTTTCCAAAAAAAGGGAGGGGGGTTGAGCTCCAAAAGCCCCAATGAACCGCCATAGTTCATTAACTTGATAATTGTCGTTTGTCGATGAAATTGTGCGCTTGAAAATGCAAATTTTTCGAATTTTTCGGCCCCACGAACTGTGGGGGAGTGCGACACTTTTTGGAAGGTTTGTTGCGTGGCCCCATAAACTGCGGGGCTCTGCTACGTAATCGCAAAAGCTTGCAACCAAATTCATTTAATATTATTAGTATGGTAAGGAAGCAATCTTCATAGCTGACAGCCATATGTTTCAACTGAATTGTAATTTTCATTAATTTCTCGCAATTAAAAGTTTCTTTTACATTTAGACTTTTAGATATCACGGTTTTTTTCATATTTTAATGAGCTAATTAACTCAGTGTTATCCGACAGAAACTCCTACCTCTAAAGTACCCAAATCCAATCGTTACATAATCTTCGAGTCGAATAACGAAAAACTTCAGTTGTGACTGCGAGATCGTTAACAAATACTCATTTTGCGTGTTTTCTTTTCTGTTTCAGGTGAGTTTCTCTGTATTTTTGAGCCGCATTTTGCATGTACTTGCAGAACTTTACTGTCCGTAAGTTTTCGTTCATTGTATAGTATTCCGTCACACAGTGGTGGCTCGTGAAATGCGATATCGATGTCCACTCCATGGGATCACCTTAAAATAGCTTCGCAAAGCAAAAGTTCTAGCTCTACCGGAGAAAGTTGCGGTTGTACCACAGCACTACTTCGGTAGAGCAACAGCCTTTTTTCTTGCTTACGCCCTACCGAGGTATTGCTTCGGTACAACCACAACTTTCTTTGGTAGAGCTAGAACTTTTGCTTTGCGAAGCTATTTTAAAAGGCTGCTGCGGTTGTACTTAAACTTTATTTTTTCCGTGTAATTTGTTCCAAATTTTAACCCCCCCCCCTTTTCTGATCGAAAGTTTCACCTCTGCACTGATTACCATCCCGATTTTCTCTAAAAATAGATCAGAAGGGAACAAGACGTAGTGAAAATGCTAATGAGGCTAGCGTGAGCGGTTGTGGCCTTTAACAAGTGTAATGGCTATGAGCCTGGGTCTCGGCTCGGCTCGGCTCGACCTCTATTTAGAATACAAAGAACGCTCAATTGATGAAAATTAAAGTGTTGGCGGGGAGCTTTTCACGAAATCAAACGGGGTAGCAGAAGGATTGGTAATATAGTTTTCTCGAACTCGACTGTAAAAATACCTTTAAAGTTGGTGCCTTTGAAACAATGCAAAAAGCGCACTTTGGCATGGAAAAGTGGGAGAGGCACGAACGTTGGAAGTTTTTGCAGCTCAGTTGCCGTTTCACCCTACCTTTTGGTTGTCCCCTTTATTGTTTTAAGTTAACTATCATTTCCCGGTATAACGTCACACCACCCACACTGAAAAAAAAATTGCTGAAATAGTTAAAAGTATGGACACCACTTAAAAACTATTGGTTTAACTCTTTAAAATAGTTAAAAAATAGTTGAATTAACACAGCACGGAGTTAATTTAACTAATTCAAATAGTCAAACTAACAGTTTTTAAGTAGTGTCCATACTTTTAAGTAGACATTAGTTCAATTTAGCTTATTTTTTTTTTCAATGCACCACACCATGTCCTTTTTTCGATTTTTTTACGTTTGGAACGTTTTCAACTATATACACTGAGAGAACTCACTCCTTTAAAAACAAGGAAACATGTTTACTTGTGACAGAGTTATCGTCAGAGTGGTACTCGTTTAAAATAGTATACATCATTCAGTTGCGGAGCGTGCGCAATCTAGCAACAGTATACAGTTCGTCCATCTAAGTCCATATAAAATATCGAAGGAGTGCATTGTGCTCCCCCAATATTTCGATCTTTTTCATGACTTTAAATGTACTAAATGCAACGTTGCTAGATCAGAATCAATCTGGCAACAAAAGCGCCAACTTCCTGACCTCCAACCTAACTCTAATGATGGTTCCATTTCGCCAACATGGGAACGTGAGTGACAGAGGTACGGGGGGGGGGATGTGAAACACAATCGCGCAAATAGCCTCGCGAGAGGGTTAGGGGGTATGGGGTAGGGAGGAGGAGGGGGAGAGAAAACCCGGGCGAGGTGGATTGGGTCGAGAAACGTAGAGGGGAAAGGGAAAACGGGAAAATCATAATTTAAAAATAACGAGCGAAAAAATTACAGTCGCCTCACGACAGAGCCAAGTGAAGGGGGGGGGGGAGAGGAGGTTATGGGAGAGGGAGGAAGGATGAGAGTAAATATTTTCTTTTGTTGCAACGAAACGCCGAGTATTCACCAACCATCCGACCTGCATGCAATTTGAATCAGCACGACCGCCAAAGCTCGCGTCCCGCAGCAAAGCAATGGATCGCAGTAATGGGCGAGGTTTAGTCTCACCGTTATTATTTGCATGCGCCAACTCAGCATTTGGAGGAAAATCAAACGGTTTTTTTTTTTTAATTATTGCTGAGGATATGAGACCAGGAAAGGTAAAGTTTGATGGTGGTGAAAAAGGGAGTACGAGGCGATGGACTGGCAGGATGCAGAGCTGCCGTTTAGCGTATAATCAATGCTATTTTTCTATTCACCGATAATTCCACCGGTTGAGAAAAGATTACACAGTTCATTTCAGTGTATGACTGTAATGCACGAAAATACTCTGATCTGTAATCTTTCCTTAATCGATGGAAACTACGTTACTTAATTAAAATAACCGCATGTTTTTCAAAGTCATCGATGACTCCAGCGGTTGAGAAAAGATTACAGATACAAGTTTTTTAGTTCATTACAGTAATACTCTAAACTGAACTGTGTAATCTTTTCTCAACCGGTGAAATCATCGGTGAATAGAAAAATAGCATTGATTATACGCAAAACGGCAGCCCTGGCAGGATGCCGCATGCTGCGATGCCGGTGTTTTTTTTTTATCTCACCGGTCACCAGTGGCGAAGCGTGAAATTTGACAACAATGTATTCCCTCCATTTAAATTCACCAAAAAGGTCGAACGCTTCAGTCATCGGCGATGACCAGGCATTTCGACCTTTCTAATGTGTTTTAAAGGGAAAAAGGAACGTTGCCAAATCGCACGACTCGCCACTGCCGGTCACCGCACCCTCAGTTGTTATGTGCTCTAGCGGATCCAAGACATTGTACTTCTCTCTCTCTCTCTTTTCCTATTTGAATGCAAGTGTTAGAAAGTGATAGAAGAAAGGGTGAAAATGACGTGACTTCCCCTGATATGTACTTTCATAACACACCAGTGACCAGGGGCGTATAGCGTGCGCTTTGGCAACGTTGCAGTTCGTGCATTTAAACGCATGAAAAAGATCGAAGCATTGGTTGTTCGGTGAACACCTTCACATTCGACCTTTTACATGGATTTAAATGGACAAAATACAACGTTACCAAATTGCACGCTACGCCACTGTAACACACGCATATACTAATCGGAGAAGAGAGGTTATGATGGTAATGTGTGAAATTATTGATACATACACAGAAAGATAAATGTTGTAGATTTAAAAGGAAATATTTTTGAATTATATGAAAAAAGACGTATTTTAAAATTGAATATAAGTTTTGATATAGTAAAAAAAACTTTTTATTTGATCAAAATACCAAATTTTCAATTTAAAAACAATTATTTTCAATTTAAATACAGTTATTATTAATTTAAAAACAATTATTTTTACTCTAAAAACCATTAATTTTATTTTAAAAGTACGTCTTATTGTCATATGATTCAAACATATTTTGTTTAAATCTAATTTTTCTTTCTTTCTGCGTACTTACTTAATTTTTTTCTGAATTGAAAAAAAAAGTAAAAATTTCTTGTCCAGAAAAATTCATGTTTCCATCGGCGTCCTTCGATCCCAACCCCGGAACCGATGCTTCGACAAATTCGGTGCGAGCTCCGAACGAACGCCATGCTCTCGCCAAGAAAAAGCCTTTGGGCTATGCATCATGTGCCTGTGTGTTTGTTTTGTTCGCGAGTGAACACCAAACATCTAAGGTTAATTAAAGGAGTTATATGAGACGGGGGACTTGGGGAGTGCAAGAGCTTTCTTCCTTTCGTTCCTATCGCTCTCCTCTCCTACCACCATAGCCGTAGCTAGGACATTGTGTTTCTCTCTCTCCGCCCATTTAAACGCATGTGTTAGAAAAGAACAGCAACAGGGGCTGAAGTCACGTGACAGCCCCTATATCCATCCTTTTCTAACACATGTGTTTAAATGGGATAAGAGAGAGAAAGACAATAACCTGGCTACGGCTATGCCTACCTCCCTTCTTCCTTGGTCCTCCAGCTCCAGTAGATCGGTCTCCTTAGTTCTCTCTCATTCTTACTACTGGGTCTTCATCAGAGTTGCCGTTTTTCGTAAGTTTAGTTCATCACAATGAATACGGTCGTTTTGCCCCGTACTGCGTTTCTTCATTTTCATTCAAAACAGAGTAAATTTCAATCTTTAGATTATTTAATAGAATACAAGGTGTGTCCTAAAAGTACTGCACACTTTTATCTGAGGAGCGAACGAAAGCAGGTATCAAAAACCGGTTTGTGAGTCGCGATTGTCCTAATAATTACCTAATAATCAAGACCAAATTCAGCTGTGTAAGTTAAATATTCACTGAGTTACAGCGTTTTGAAAATGGCATTTCGAGCTGACCCCTCCAGGATTTTTAGCATGTTTTTCAAGAAAAGAAAAAGAGAGTTAAAAAATCAAAAGTTCTCAAGAGAATGAAGAGAAGAAGAGAAGAGAACAAATTGGCTGCCTAACACAGTGTCAAAGGGTGGGAAAATGCAAGCATCACATTTTTGTCAGTCTTGGTAAGATATTTTGCAAAATTTGTTAAATCAAATAAAACCACTTGATTTCTTAACTATCTTTTTTTCTTGAAAAACAGGCTAAAAATCCCGGAGGGCTCAGATCGACAAGTCATTTTCAAAACGCTGTAACTTGGTGAATATTTAACTTACATAGCTGAATTTGGTCTTGATTTGTAGGTAATTACTAAGACAGCTCAAAAGTGTGTAGTACTTTTGGGACACCCTTTGTATGATCGTTGAAAAATAATTTGAAAATTTCCCGTAAATCATGGTCTCAAAGAATCGTTGCACAATCCTATGACGTCTGATATTTTAAAGACTGGATGATGTAATGTGTAAAGCCTGTCATTGTCAGCGTTGCGAGAAAACTATATGAAGATAGGTTTACGCTGAAGATGATGATATAGGAACTAAGAAAAATGTGTAATCAATGTTTGTATTGTATTGGCATCTTGATGAGAAATCTTTCTGTTTTTCTAGCTTTAATTGCCACTGCTTCTTACCTTGGAATTCCCTAATTATCCCATTTCCAAACGCAATGCTAGCATGTATCACAGTTCCATCAGAGGCGGACCCCTCCCCCCTTCATTTTATCACTATTTCTCTCTCATCAGCATGTGACTGGTGATTGTTGAAAAAAAAAACAAAAGACAAAAACAAAAACATGAAAATCATCACTAAAAACGGATCAATCAGGTCTCAGTAAAAAAAAACTGTGCTCCGTCAGTAGACCCCAGAGACAAATAGAGACGGAGCGCTAACTGGCTGCAGCAGAGGCACATCTGAACTCTTGCGGATTCAACAAAACAACAGTCAACGTCGCATGGTGTTGAATGGTGAGCACCCTACTCTTCACTTCCCACCCATCCTCCGTGTTTTCTGAAAGTCACCGTTCAACACCATGCGACATCAAAAGGTGTTGACTGTTATTCTGTTGAATCCCCGAAAATTCAGTGTGCCTCAAATCTTCCATATGTATTTTTAGCATAGTGCTCCGTCTCCATTTGTCTCTGGTCGACCCAAAGTTTTGATAGAGCCGGGGCAAGGTTATAGATTAAACAGGTATGCTCATCTGACTTCGCGCCTCAAAGTCAGTAGCGCGAAGTTCAACATCCACATCCAAGATGGCCGACAAAAGCAGAAAACATTGTATACTCTTTCCAGTAAACATTGGGCTCCCGCTCCAGAAAAGCAGAAAATAGCCCGATGTTTTCTTGAAAGAGTATACAATGTTTTCTGCTTTTGTCGGCCATTTTGGATCTGGATTTTGAACTTCGCGCTACTGACTTTGAAGCGCGAAGTCAGATGAGCATACCTCTTTAATCTATAACCTTGGAGCCGGGGCATGTGCGGACTCAAAAAGCTTCGTGGAGCAAGGTTATGGAGAGCCTGACCGCGCGGTGGTACCAAACCAAGCATGCGCCAGTATACGAGAAACACTTAGCGAGCCGCAGCCCCCATCCTTTTCCACCCACTGAGTTAACTAAGCAAACTTGTGAATATTCTCTTGAATCGTCTCGGGACGTTTCAGAATAAATCCTATGTCATATTAACTGTGGAAATTGATTCAAAAGCAAGTCCGGTTTACATGCTGATTGTGAGACTTGACATAGAAAATATGGAGGCAGGTCCGACTGATTCAATGTTATGTTGCAGGCGTTTCCCGCCAATATTAATGTCGTAGCATAGGTTAGGCACCCCTTGAGCATAAAAATATTTTGGCTCGCTAGCATGACCAGAAAAATGACCGTTAATGACACGGGTAGTGGATATACATTACATACAACGCAGCCTCTCGAAGAAAATATTCGGTGAAATTTGAACTTTTTTTTTTCAATGATTTTAAATTTATTTTCTTGCCTAGAATTTCGAAAAGTAATTAAGGCATAGCTTCAAACTGAGCTCATGGCTGTGTTTTGTAGACCTCATACAATGTGTGCGAGCATAGTAGTCAGCCAGGAATTTGTTTTCCTCTCTCGACTTAGATCATTTGAGTGCATGAGATAGAAAATGACTGCGATAAGATAAGGGGCTATAGTCTCGTGACAGCCCCTATTTCCACATTTTTTTTAATAAAATGCGTTTTAATGGGCAAAGAGTGAGAAAGTGGTTCGTAGATTGCGAGGTATCGATGTCCTCTCAATATGAGCTCATGGCAAAGAATCGATCCTCTGGTGTTTCAACTGAGTCTCCACTAAAATCGATACTTCAGCATAGGCTCAAATAGGCGAGTTATTCGATAATCGATTGAACGATACGAGCCGCTACTGCGGGGTGTGACAAAAGTCAGGAAATACGTAACTTGGTAACTAATTGACCGAAGCCCCGTGCTGCTCCGTGAAAGTGAGTTGAAAGTTCAGAAGGAAACTTTCGACAAAGCCTGGCGGATCCAAAATAAAACTTTTATTTCGGCGCTCCCGCGGTGTCAAAGTTTCGTGTGGCTTATTAAACTTCTGATCTTGGCTCAGGACCGGGCGCAGGACATCTGTGTGTCATAAGAGATTACTCGGCTTTCTTACGTTCACTGTACAGGGTGCTCCAGTACAGGGTGGTTTAATTTTAAAACAACTCAATGTTCTTATCATTTTCTTGCTTACTTTTACAGGGTGTCTTTAGCAATATGGAAAAGTCAGGGAATCTGAAAAGTCCAAAAACCAGGAAAAGTCTGGAAACTTTTCATTTTTGTAGTTTAAGTCAGGGTTTTTTTTTTTATAAATTAAAAAAAACAGTTAGAGTTAAGTTAGTTTTCATCAAAATCGATGGGAAAATGGGTCAATTGATAAGGAAAAATTCAAATATTTCAAAAATGGATCTTTAGATTTGGACAAAAATATCAAAGGGGCGGGGTTTCAGAATAATTTGACGTGAGAAAGTCCTTGTAGGGTATTCCCAACAGTTTATTTTCTCGTGCGATGATGAAAGCCTCATGCATAGATTGCTCCAATTAATCTAATAATCCACACGTCCTTGCGTCCCAACATCCCATAGTCAATGAACATGTCACTTCAAGCGAGCTAATTGTAAGATGCAGCGAAATTTCGTGCAGTTTGAGGTATAGGAGCGACACCAATTTGCTACCCCTGAGTCCCGAGCGAAATCAGAGTCACGTGATGAGTAACATGAGCCGTAATACGCATAGTCACTGAGAGATAGATGGTTGCCCTTGCGCGCTTGCTCATCTCAAATTTGAAACCGAGTTATGAAACTCAAGAGCCTTCATCTGCGGCCTTGCACCTCACCATGTATTTTAAGAGTTGCCAAATTTTGAAATACTGTCCAGCCTCATTAACCTTCAGTCCTTCTCCTTTTCTACGAGGGTCCTTCAACTTATAAGTTTCCCTATTTTTTATCTCTGGTCCTGTTGGTGCTGAAAACATTTTATTCATACGGTTAAATTTGTCAAATCCTCACCTTTCCAACGGTAATTTTTTTTTTTTGAAATCCAAGCAATAATTGCAGGTGAAATAGCTATATTTCTACACCCGTGTCGAAAAATTTCCCGCCAACTTGTGAATTGGGTAATAAAATCTAACTTTGACGCTTAGTATGAAGAACACGAAAATTTATTTTAAAAAAATACCTTTTATTGTTGAATTATTCCATTTTTACGACTTTTCCACATAATCTCCCTCCAGATTGATACATTTTCCGCAGCGTTGAACCGCAGCTTTTCAATACCTTGGGTGAAAGAATCTCGGTCTAAGGACTTGAAAGAAGTCATCACGGTCTCCTTCAGGTGGTCATATGACTGGAACTTTGACACCTCCAAGCAGGGCTGCCGTTTTGCGTAGAATCAACGCTATTTTTCAATTCACCGATGATTCCACCGGTTGAGAACAGATTACACAGTTCAGTTCAGAGCATGACTATGATAAACTGAAATACTCGCATCTGTAATCTTTTCTCAACCTGTGGAGTCGTCGATGACTTTAAAAAACTTGCTGATATTTTAATTAATCAACGGAGTTTCCACCGATTAAGAAAAGATTACAGATCAGAGTATTTTCGTGCATTACAGTCATACGCTGAACTGAACTGTGTAATCTTTTCTCAACCGGTGGAATCATCGGTGACTAGAAAAATAGCATTGATTCTACGCAAAACGGCAGCCCTGCCTCCAAGATTCTTCTTGAGCTCCGGGAAAAGGAGATGATCTGAAGGGGCAAAGTCCGGACAATAGTTGTCAGTCTGTCAGTATACCGACAATACCAACATAACTTTTGAACCATTGATCCATATGCATACACATTTTGCACCGATCCTGCTTTCTCGAGTCTCCAGTGAAGTTTACAGCATTGTTAAGACAGAAATCAATCTTGCAAAAAAGAAAATATCAAAGTTGTTCCGTCAATGGGTCTGTTGAAACTTTTGCTACAACGATAAAGAGTGTTTCATTGTAAGTAAAATCGCCCGAAAAGTCCATTGGTGGCATCAGAAAGTCATGAAATGCGGTAATAAACTCACAAGAGACGTTTAATGAAATCCAAGATGGCGGTAAAATATCGAGCAATCTGTATGCATGCACCTTTAACATCCAAGGATTTCCAACGTTGACAACATCACAGCTTCACAGGTTATGTGTTTGTTTATTTCCGTTGTGATTGGGTGTGATCGATATTGTGAGGTTGGCTATATCCTTGGATGTTCGTGGTGCGTGCATACAGGTTGCTCGAAATTTTACCGCCATCTTGGATTTCATTACATGTCTCTCGTGACTCGTGAGTTTCATACTGCATTTTAAGACTTTCTGATGCCACCAATGGAATTTTCACGCGATTTTACATCAGATTGAACACTCTACAGCGATGTAGCAAAAGTTTGCAACAGACATTCAAGTCATAACATACAATTTAATAAGTTAAAAAAAAAAACAAAAAATATTACTAGACGTACCAACAACGGCACGCTTGTTTAACACCTTACTAAGGTTAGGTTGACCTTAGTGTTGGAACCTGGCAACTTGTCATCAATTTAAATTGAAAATATCATCAGTACAAGCTAAAAATGCCGAAAATTTCCTCAAAGCCGGGCAGCGGGGATGGTTCCATGAAGATGTAAACAAGAGGCGCGCCTCCAGGCTTCATAGACCCCCTTCTTCTTCTCCCGTTTTCAGCAGCCAATCAGAGATGGAACCTCGTATGGGCGAGACTTTAGCTTTTACATTTTTCTTTATCTATTTTCACCTGGCAACATTGCCATGGACTGGCAGAATGGGACACCAGTGATATATGCCCGCAGATTTTGGTTCGCGGGACTATAACCGCTTTTGTTATGATTACATTATAACTCATACCTGCCCGAGCTTCCCCCCCTCACCGGCGTAGCGCGGCGGCAACTCCTTATCATCCATGAGAGGAGGGGTATAAAATTTCGGAGTTGGGATGAGAGTGCTCGCGTATTCGCTGTGCCCATGAAGAAGGCCTTTTATAATTGAGCGCCTTGCTTCTGCAAATGTAGGCCACCTGCTCGTTATTCAGGTAACTCTTGTTGTCAGGTTGACCGACTCGACTCCGAACCAGAGCGTGAGAATGGGTATGTATGGCGAGTAAGAAATGCCCCCAAGCAACGTTATCACTTTCGCGGTCTCGTTGGTCTGAGAATATAATACCCAAAATTTTGATGACATATTTCTTATAAATCTTCTTGAGAATAGAGGCATCGAGTCAGACTTTGGTGACCTTTCACTCGTTGGTATTCCATATTCTTTGCTCATTGCCAAATTTCGTTCATAAGTATAAAATTTGAAAGTAATATATTTTCAAGTGTAATTTTATGGAGATACACTGAGAAAAATGTCCGATTGATTCCCCCACTTCATTTCCCATAAAGACAACAGGAATTTGTGTAGATTCAAGCCCTAACTATTGGAACAATCGCGTCTTATGATTGAAATAAGGGGGAAAAGGACTATATACTTTTTTTCTTACATTGAAAAAAAAAAACTATGCTGATGTAACATTTAAATGTTCAAAAAATGTCCGACAAGTTCTAAATGCTGCGTTTACAGTATGAAAATGCTGACTCAACCATGGAAGAAGTTAAATGAGCATTTTTAAATGTGGAATCAGCATTTTCATAATGAAAAATCGGCATTTACAACTTTTCGGACAATTTTTGAACATTTTAAATGTTAAATCAGCATATTTGTAGTGTAATTTAAACCGCCTCTTTTTTCTCAGTGTACTTTGAATATGCATTTCCTATGAAAATAAAAATAGATTTTAAGTTCTTATTTGAGGTATTCTATGAATTCATTCTTTCAACCAAAATTTCCCAAGACTCCAGCAGGTATAGTACTGCATATTTAGACCATGCTGAAATACCGTCATAGCAGTTTTGTGTGTTTATTATTGAACTTTAGACTTTTAAGTGTGATTTTCGTGATTTTCGCTGGTCTTTACGTCAGTTTGGACTATTCATTTGCTTTTAGAGAAAGTTTGCAAGTTTGCATTAAAAAACTTTGATCATAGGTTTTGGTATTGTACGTGATGGTGCAGTGTATTTGCAATGCAATAGCGTAGCGTGCCATTTGGCAACGTTGTATTGTGTCCATTAAAATCCATGTAAAAGGTCGAATGCGAAGGTGTTCGCCGAACACCCAACAGTTCGATCTCTTCCATGGGCTCAAATGGACAGATTGCAATGTTGCCAAATTGCACGCTTCGCCACTCTGGTGCAATGAGTACCTCAAAGACTAAACTAGACTTCATGAACTCCTTTCAAGTTACCTTCTTATAAACTTTATTTAAATCTGCCTTTGGAACTTCAGAACCGAACTTGCGCAACGTGACCAACTTTTGCTTCCAACGGCTATTGTAGCCACGCCAAGCGCCAGTCTACGCGCGGAAACGCATATCCTTTCTCGTTTCCGCCGCCGGAAATAGCCGTACAGAAAGTTTTTGAAGTTCAATCCGTCCAAACTCCTGTAATAGGATCCAATTACTCGCAGGTTTACCTTTATCAACCCTCCTCTCCTTTTTGGCTTTTGTCGAATTAGCAAATTTATCGCCAGATTCCCTCTTTATTCCCATCTCATCAGAAGTAGCGGGTGTGCTATTATACTCTTAGTTAATGCAAAACTAACACCTAGTTAACCCGCCATCAGTCGCGCGGGGTCGAAAACGACCCCAGGTGTCAGAAAAATGCAATTTTGTCCATGAAAATTTAAAGTTTCAGCTCGTCCGTTTCAGTACCTTCCTTCAAGGGTTTGGACTACCCACCCTGTTAGTATGAACTTAATTCAATCATTCGTTTTGAAGCACGGACGCGTCAAAGTTGCTTGGGGTCGTTTTCGACCCCGCGCGACTACTCACGTTCATAAAATGTGACCGAGTGAACATAACGTAAACGTGGTTTCTATGCGGTGTTTACACTTGCGGGATGTGATTGCCGGCAGTTTTCTACTTTTCTATACTTACTACAGTCCTTTCAGCAAATCTAATGTTGGCTCTCACTGTTTCTTTCTAAATTACTCGTTTATCCCACTTTCTCACGTATTAATTTTAACCTAAATCAGTGCGGTGCCGCTTGCGATCTGGCAGCACTGCGTTTTGTCAATTTAAACCCGTGCAAAGTGTCGATTCGAGGGAATGCACTGCGCACCTCCATTAGTTTGACTTTTTATGCATTTGAATCCACGAAATGCGGCGTTGCCAGATTACAAGCGACGCCACTTATCATAAATGTTTTGTTTTTTTCCGCGAAAGTTTGATTATATCACATGGGGCGGGGAGTGGGGAGGGTAAAAAGGGAATGAGAGGGGAAATGAAGGTGGATGGTGGGGGGAAAGCGGAAGGGAGGTGAAAAGGGGTATCTGGAATCATGTACGAAAAGCAAAAAGATCACAGCAAAAAAAAAAAATTCAAGGATCTCCACTTTGCTACCCCCCCAACCCCCTTTTCCCCTCCAGCCCTCCCCTGAATCCTCAATTTCGATTCTGTTTTTTGGTTGATAGAGTCTCGCTTACCTTAATTGGCGTTTTTTCCATCTCATTCGGTAAAAAATAAAGTTTTTCAGATGGTTAGTTGTTTCATCTCCAAAATTTTAGGACTAAATATAGGAGGGGTGTTGAGGGGGGTATATCTCGAAAACTTGCCCCCATAACCCCATACTTTTTTTTCATGAAATTATCTTCTGTAGTGCCTAGAAGTAAAAACACCTCGGTTTAGGAGTTTCAAAACTAGTTAAAGGCAGCTGACCGATAAAAATCTGGGAAATATCACATTTTTAGGGTTTTTCCGACACAGATTACAATATACCAATTATTGAACGTAAAATTCTTTTTTCCAATCCAGTTTTCACGTGAAAAGCTTTACAAAGACATACTTATTACTATTCTGCATGGTTGAAATCAAAATTTTGAATGGCAATGGTAAAATGGGACGAAAGAACTTTGGGGTCGAAAACGACCCCACGCGACTACTCGCGGAAGTTTTTAGGGCGCGACTGACGGCGGGTTAATGTAAATAATTGGCAAACTGCCCTAGTTTGCCAATCCCACTAATAGGCACATTGTGCCACACCCACAGATCTTATAGTAAACCTAAACATTTGTTATCATAAATAGGCTTAATACGAGGGTGGATTTTAAAATAAGTTTACCTATTTTTTTTTCTCACGAACTATTAATGTTAGAAAACAAAAAAACCCAGAATTGAAACGTACGTACTCTCAGCTTTTTAACGAGCTACAGTTTTTCAAATTTGGACTACGCGTTGCAGAGATATCGTGGATTTTCCACACCCGTCTCTCCTTCAAATGTGCCCACCTTTTTAGCCTCACAGAAAACATGATTTTAAGACTTTGAAAAAGTAAAATAGAGCTATTATTTTATTGAAACAAGTTATAACATTGTTGTGAGGCATCTCACCTCATTTTTTGACAGAGTCACCTGCTAGATTCTTGAATTTTTCATATCGGTGCAACAATTTCTGTATCCGTCGTAAAATTCTTTCCCCCATACTCCTCAACTAGGTTTTGACGCAAGCTGTTAATCCAGTTTCAATTCATGATGACTGCACTTTCAGTACTGACCGAAATTTTGAAGATCGATACAAATTGGATCATTTTATCAGTAGAAGAGTAGTCTATTTAGTAAAAAACATGCATTCAGGTGTTATTGAGATGTCTGATCCGGAGATAAGCGCATCGCCTGCCGAAACTCGCAGTTTTCTATGGCGCGTGAAAAGGTGGGCACGTTTGAAGGAGAGACGGGTGGAGAAAATCCACGATATCTCCGCAACGCGTCGGCCAAATTTGAAAAACTAAAGCTCGTTAGAAAGCTGAAAGTACGTGCGTTTTAACGCTGGGTTTGTTTTGTTTCTAGCATTGATGGTTTTTGAGAAAAAAATAGGTAAACTTAATACTTTAAAATCCACCCTCGTACATAATCATGTAGTTGTCTAAGTGTACATATTAAAAAATTTGTTTAAAAAAAAAATTAAAAAATAAATAAATAAAAAAAATTATACTCTGCCCCCCAAATCCTATTGATAGGATGCCGCATGGAGATAGAGACAATCTGTGAAAAATATATTTCCTATAGGTACACTATGATACACTATGTTAGAAACGTTTACTGCATCTCCGGTTACATAGAAGCCATGATTTCTCCCGATAGATATAGTTTTGGGAGTAAGATATTTGTGTAGGAGAAAATGGTGTGAAAAAGAGGAAAGACACAGTAATGATTTGCACTTTTCCGGAGTTAAAAGATGATTTTACTTCATAGAGGAGGCATGATCACCCTCTTCGATAATATTTTCCGCTCTTTACCCCCGGTGCATTCCATTTTTAATACGCATGAGAGGAAAATGTACCCTCATTTTTATGTTTGCTCCGATTTTCACTCCGGATTTTTTGGCCGATTTTTAACACTTAAGTGGTCAAAGCCGTTTATAAACGTCTATAAATGGATTTTGCCATTGGCGCGGTCAAGGCCGTTTATGAACGTCATTCATGATTGTACGCGTATCAAGCATAGCGGATGTTAAAAAAACGTCCTCTTATTAATTAATTGGTATACGGGTTGCATATACGGGCATTAAGTGTCCAAAAAATCTGCTAGGGCCGAAGGAAAAAAAAAAAAACCAAAACAAAAAACGAAAAATGGCCGACCACTTAAGTGTTAACAGTGTAGAGGCAAAATATGTATATTCGCAGTCTCTGGATGAAATCGTTGGGAATGAAGCTGTCGTAAGGGGTTTCTCTAGATAAATAAAATGTCGAATTTTAATTTTTAAAATTCTGTGAGAGAAACGACAAGCATATTTACAAAGTCTAAATTTCACTCCTTACAGGAAGAGAGCGAGGGGGTGGGGGGAAAAATTCCTGAATCTACCCCCGATGCCGGACACGGACAACGACACTCACCATTCACCAAATAACCTTTTTACATAGCAAGAGCGAAGGTGAGGTTTTGCAGCGAGTTAACCCTTCACTGCATGATTTTTTTTTTTTTTTTTTTTCAAGCAAATGTGGATTTTTCAATGTATTAGGTGGTCAAATACATGGGAAAAATAGTGAAAAAAATAATTTGGCGGTTTTTCGGTCAAAATTCTCTTTTTTCTATTTTTTACTCGTTTTTTACAAGTGATATAACACCATAAGAAATGGCGGGAATTTTTTAAGCGTGCCGTATATATACGGTGCGCTTCTTGTTTTCATTTTCATATCTAATATATAAGTCCAATGCCTTGCTTATGGCAAAACCTTGGCGGGAAAGGTTTGAAAAATTAAAAACGTGTTTTCTTAAAACTGGTTTCATTAATCGTTAATTTATTGCTGCAATCCAGGAGGTCTCGGCGTCTATTTTCTTAAAATTGTAAAAGTTTTGGTATTCCTGTTAATTTCAATAAGTTATTAAGCGTCAAAGTCGAATTCCTTCAAACGAGAATTCCATACAGGTCCAGCAACCTAAGTCATTTGTGCCAACCTATGAGTCAAAATTCAAAGGCAGGAGGGGGGTGGAAACATCTCCCGCAGGAACCCTCTTTGCCCCTCGCCTTTGGCCTCCACCGGTCACAAGATTTCTTCACGGTGCATTAAGCGGTCGTAAATGTGTCAAAATCTGTTTGACGAGGGTACATCGATAAGAAGCGACGAGGTATTGATGAAGAGCGGGAGGGGTATAGAAAAGAGAGAGGCTCATTCATATCCTTAAGGTACCGTTCTAGAATTCATCCCTTTATTGTCTCGATGCAGAAAAGATTATGAATAGCAGCACTTTCCAATGTACATAGATATACAGTATCACAGGGTAATGTAATCTTTTTTTCACGGATGCAGTAAATGGTTGAATTCTAGAACGCTACCTATGTAGACCTGTTTAGTGATGACGTCACGATCAGAATTAGTTCCAAACAAATGCTCTATCTCGCTCACTCTCGTGGATTTACCAGATCCAAATTTTCGAACGCAAATTCATGCTAGTTAACCAACAGTTTTCTCAAATTTTATTGCACCATTAGATTCCACTTGCCTTAAAGTATCTTTTCACTGTAACATAATTCCTAAAAGATCACAAGCGAATTTACAATCACAGTTATACTGAAAGACGTTCTACGTTTTGTCCTTGTCTTACTCACGGTCTCTTATGGTAGTATCACCGGCATGACACTCAATCATTCTAACTTCTCTCCGTATCGAAGCTATTGTTCGAGGTACAACACATGTCGTGATGGTGCTGATGAGCCTATATCCTAGAATTTTGTGCTCTTAAGAAACTGATAACTGTGATTGTGCATCGATGCGCGATGTTTCAGAAAGTTTGTGATAGCGGGCTCATATTTTATCACTGAGAAAAAAGTGGCTGTTAAAACTGTAAGAATAGAACCATAGATGATTTCGCCTTATTTCAATCATGAGACCTATCGTTGCTGTAGTCAGCGCGCTTGAATCTACACGAATTCTGATTGTCTCTATGGAATTTCGATTATTTCTATGGGAAATAAAGCGCGGGAATATATATCCAATCGGAAAAATTTTTTTAAACAATCGGAAATTTTTATAAGGGACGTGGAACCCAATGGTGTGATGAACACAACGTGTAAAGAACGTGTTGTTTACTAGCACTTGTATTTGAAAATTTGGACTGTGTTTCGTATGGGAAAACCCACGAGAGCGAGTGAGACGGACCCTTTGTTTGGAACCAATTTTTTTCATGACGTCACACTAAACAGGTCTTTGCATCGGAAACATTTGAAATTCTGGGGGATCGGCAAATTGAAAGCCCCTCAATGAGCGTCGATGGAATCAAGGGATTTTTGAGGACATTTTTGGCGTTTTGTTGAAAAATAGGTGTTTAAAATCCAGAACACAGGGAGCCAGAGGGGTAAAATTCGCATTAATTGCTCTAAAAAATGAGAGGGGCTGTCACGTGTCTTCCACCCCTGGACAGCTTCCTCGCTGCGGCTATGGAATTGACTCTGGAATAACTTATTTACCTATCCTAAAAAGTTCGTTGCGTGTACAAAATTTTTCACTGGAAGCTTCTTCAAATTTTGGAAACTATAGGTCCATATGGAACTTTGCTTTTCCAACACGAAAAATGATATCGACCGACGGCAACAGAAAAAAAAAAAGAAATAATATGACAATGCGTTATAGTGAATAATGGCATAGTTTTAACTGTAAAATTTCGATACTTTTCAAGAAAATAAATGGGGAGAGGGGGAATTAAAATCCACAAACCTCTTAACCTCCACACCTACTAATCTATACCCCTAGAATGCTTGATGTGTAAAGGGCACTTGAAATGGTTAGTTCTGTATATTAAAGGATTATTGTTTCATGAATTCGCAAGTGTTCCATTTATGCATATTACTATCTACATCGTGACAATCGCAACAAGTGCTGACAGCACCTAAAACGGAAAAAAAGATAAAAAAAACTGTTTATTATTTAGAATCACGGCTTTTTCCCAATATGACACTTTTTGACTTCAAAAGAACGCAACCTCATGTTTGATCCCTGAACAAGCCGTTTAAAAGGTGGAGGGATTTAGAAATATCTATTGTCAATAGTTTATGTGGGTAAAAAAAATCGAGCCTTATCAAATAATTTCTCTTTTCAGCTTTCAATGGGTTTGTTGCAAACTTTTGCTACAGTGCTATAGAGTTTTGATTCTGATGTAAAATTGTCTGAAAATTACATTGGCGGCATCAAATAGTCATAAAATCCACTAATAAACCCAAAAAACGCATTATAAAGAAAGCCAAAAATTTCAGTCGTAAAGCCGAACAATCTGTGCACGCGCACTACGAACATCAGAGATAGGTGACCCATTCTCCCCCTTTTTTGTTAAGTGGGGGGGGGGAGAAAATATCTCTACAGTCAAACTGTGATTTTAAAAATGTGCATGGTCAAGATGTTGTCTTTTGTGAAGGGGGCGGGGGGGGGGGGAAGCAAAATATCAAGAACAGGGTGTTTCAAAACTTGAGTGCCAAACTTATGGAGTGTATTTTTGGGGTCAACATACATATATATAAGACTTTATTTTCCTACATGAGTATGTGCTGCAATTGTTTCTCTTCTGAGCTAGAGCCCTCCAAAGTTTTGAAAACAAAAAACAACGTTTTTGACTCATCTCCTTATAGATACATCTGATCTAAATTTATTTTTTTCATAATTTCTCACCAAACAAGCTCAATTGGACAGCACTTGTCACAAAAGAACCGAGTGACATTTTTGATAAAATTGAGTTATTGATTGATAGAGCTAGCAATACTGAATCTCGAAGCAACAAGTGCTTCTTCTGTAATAACAAATATTTCCCGTCAAAATTCCAGGTAAAAGTGAGCTGGTGAGCCTCATTGATGTCATTGTCCATATGATGAAATAAAATGAGAACTTGGTTCCTTTGGCTGATTAGGGTAAACCTTCATCCGAGTCACGTAAGGAACCAACTCCGACTTGGTTCCTTTCAGTGGCGGCTCGTGCGATTTGGCAACCATGCTTTTTACCATTTAAACCTATGCAAAAGTATCGATATCTTGGGGGTGCATTGCACCTCCTGAAGATCGATTGTTTTACATAGGTTTAAATGGAGGGATTCCACTGTTGCCACATTGCACGAGCCGCCACTGGTTCCTTTTATAGAATTGGGAACGGACTTAAGTCCGGATTAACGGATTTTAAAATAATCAACAGTGTAAACCAACTCTGCCGTTTGGTTTCTCTTAGAGTTTCGTTTTTCGTGATTATGCCAAAAAAAAAAGAAGAAAGGAACCAAGTCACTTTAAACGCTAAAAATTAAGTACCTTTCCTACATAGTAAATTCCACTTTTCCGGTGTTGAAATGCAAAAACACAACACGGTAGTTGAATGAAATCAAAACGTAAGTAATTCCAAGTTTTTTGTTTAAATGCTAGCTCTTCAACTTTGGACTCAATTTTCTCGAGATCAGCTCCATGTTGAATGCTGTCTAATTATTATCATTGCTAGCAAAAGCATTAAAGCTGTTCAGACTTTAGTGGCACGCTTTTCCAACACCTGCGTGTTGGAATTTTCCCTGCTTGTTTTTTTTTTTTTTTTTTTTTTTTTTTTTTTTTTTTTTACTTTAATTGGATTTTTCAAAAAGCCAATGCCGGAAACTTTATAAAAATAATCAAAATGTGGTCAGTTTGGATACGGGGGCAAATTTCCCCCCTGACATGATTTCGATCTCGAACCCTTCACTGCATGATGTTTTCTTTCAGCCAATTTTTTTTTTTTTTTTTTTTTTTTTGAGCTCAAAACATACATTCTCCCGCGTTGACCCACCATGCGCCAAAGGCATATCTCAAAACCTGTATTGTATATGAGCGTTTGAAGAATTTGTTCCACCGGTGGAACTTCATGCAGTGAAGGGTTAAAGCGGAACGGGAGAGACGCGAGAAGGGGAAGGAGGGTTCTGGCGCACGTCTCGGGTCGTGTCGTCGGTAGCTGTGTTGCGGTGTATACTCCGGTGGAGTTGCGGGGTGCAGGGCGAAATCGCACGTGTGCAAAATATTCGCGGGATGTTTGGGGCGGAAAGTTTATTAATTAAATTTGCATGTATTTCCTCGAAAAGCCAGCTGAGACTGAGATTGAAGTATAATTTATTATATTGTGGGTGACTTGAAATTTTATGAGGAAGTGGAAACTGGACTCGACCACAACATAGCAAAATTCCTTGCTTCAAAAGCTTCAGCTTTTACCTCAGTATTCATAGGTATTTACGAGCCTCTATCCACCACCTCCATGTGATATAAGTTATAGCTTCGAAAATAAGGACCCGATCTCAAAGCAACACGCTCCAAAAGCTTCCTTTCAATTATGGCGCTCTATTAATTATACAAGATGGTATAGATGTTCCATCGGTGTGATAATCGATCCACCGATTTGTTCGCCTTCACTCTATTTCTATCAAGCTGTAAGGCAGACCGTGGGCACAGGCCAATAAATACCAGAAGAGTAGTAGCTTAGACAAACAACACGGACAAAAAACTACGGTGAAAATAACCATACGGATACTTGATTTTGGCACCTGCTAGATGTTATGGTAATGTTAACCAGAAGTATACTATGTTTTGACTAGGTACTAGGTGATATTACCTGATTGCATGTCGAATTTACTCAAAGTATCGGTAAATGTACCAAACTTCTGGTTAAGTTTACCATAACATCTAGCAGGTGCCAAAATCAGGTATCCGTATGGTTATTTTCACTAATCTTTTTTTTTTTCCGTGACTTTGGCAACGTTGGACTGTGTCATTTAAACCCATGTAAAAGGTCGAATGCAAAGGTATTCACCGAACACTTCGATCTTTTTTCATGGCTTCAAATTGACGAACTTCAACGTTGCCAAATTGCACGATACACCACTGTTTATTTCCCCATGTATTTGTTTCTTGAAAGGACTTTTGCAATATGTCAAGCGTCAGAATTCGCGAATTTCATTCCACGCGAATGAAGTACATCCAGTTGCTTAACGAAAAGTTCTCCGTCCCTCTCTTTTCTTCATTGAAACTCGTACGTTAGACAAGACTTGGCAAGGGGATAAAACCCCCTCTCTCTATCCTTTTTCAACTCATAGTTTCAAAGAGGAAATGAGAGGGATAGAAGAAATCCTGGTTGTGCCATTGATCACATAAGAGTATTTATAGAGATGGAATATATATAGGTCGAATTTTCATACAACTAGCGCATGGAAATTATCGCGAGACAAGCTATAAGCGGATTTACTTTCTTCCTATGTAAGTTAGTGATTAAGCTAGTTTTCCGCACTACCACCATACCAGCCACGTTAATAACGGATCCAGCTTTAGCGAGCGCATAGCTTATCGATTCAAAGGCCTCGCGTATGTGATGGTTGATGAGTTATTTGAGTCGAGCCGCTCTTTCTCGCGTAAAAGGTCATTTTTTATTTGTCCGATGGTAAGCGTAGGGCATGGAACGCGCACACACTCGCACCAGAGTGCCGCGTGTGTTGCGTTGTTTTTGCCGAACAAAGCCGAAGGTGTCCATTGTTTTGTTAGCATGATTTGTCGAAATTGGATATATGTGTGTACCATACACAAATTTATACACCATGTTTGTTTAAATATAAATCATATCAAGCATTTGTTCCTATAGTAAAAGTTTATAGCGTAAGTTAGTTATGTTATACTTCTGTGTTACGCTGCGTAACGCAATAAGAGCATTTAGTGATGACGTCACGAATGGAGTTTAGCTAGATTATACCAGAGACATAGAGACCACGCACTATCTATCTTCATGCCCATAGCCCGAATCACACTGCGCAAGTGGAGCTGAAAGTGAGCTTGCAAACTGTCTTGCAAGTCGTTGCTCAACATTCATATTTTCGTTAATTTTAAGGTTTTTTACAAAAATGTGTGCTCAATTTGTTCAGCATAACTTTAGAAATTGTTTGCTGATGATCTCCGACCTCATCAATGACCCCCACTTTCGGCTCACTTTCAGCTCCACTTGCGCAGTGTGATTCGGGCTCATGTTTGCGCGCGGTAGCAACTTTTTTTTTTTCGGGGTCTCAACAAAACATTGCAAACAATGGACCATACGTTGACTGGTGAGAAAAGCCGTTGAGATTTTTGCCTAGTGAAAAAACCGAAGCACCGAAATTGCATCAGTCAACGTATGGTCCATGTTGGATGGTGCTTCTTCAAGCTCCCTTTATTAATTTCTGTTGAGCTCCGAAAAAAAAGTCAGCCATATCGTGCGCACGGCTAGTGCGTGGTCTCTAATATATATTGTCTCTGCACAGAGAAAAATACTTCGGTAAAATTTGATCAACGAAGTTTTCGGTTGCAGGAACCAAAATGTTCGGTCCTGAGTACCGAATGCTTTATTAGTAGTACCGAGTATTCGGTAGGGGTGGAATTTGGGTTAAACTTATACAGAAGTCTTCGGTACTTACCACCGAAAATTTTGGTTTCTTTAACCGAAAATTTCGGTGATCAAAATAAACCGAATCTTCGGTTCTAACAACGGAGACATTTTTCTCTGTGTTGATTATATACGGACCTGCCAAAAATTATAACCTCCAAAGCAGCTCCAGAAAAAGTAAAGAAGATGCTATGGAGCAGTTGCTAGGGTCTAAAACGTTGTGTTTTTATGAAGAAAATGAAAGTACTTGATGAGCTGAGGACAAAGATGCCTTTGGTTTCTAAGTAGGTCACACATTGTTTCAGAGATGAGATTTTGGCCAGAAATACATTATTTCAATGGGAAATCTGCGTAGTGACACCATTACGCACACGATTTTTTACAGCTTTACACGTGTGTATTTTCAAAACCGCGGGACACCTGGGAAAGTAGGTTCTTAGCTTGTTCTCAGCCCTTTAAGTCTATAATATCATTTTCTTTATAAAAAACACAAAATTTCAGACCCTTACAACGGCTCATTCTGTATTATTTTTGATTTAAAATACGTTTCATTATTCTCAGGAATTAAATGTTTTTCGTGAATGATTCAGAGAATTTTGCCAGTAATTTTAAGAGCGGATTATTTTGCGTCTTTTCACATCAGTATACCAATTTTCAAAGTCGCTGTACCAAAAGTTCCGCAACTGACCTATTTACCGAGGTATAACTTAAAAGGAATTCTAGAACTTGAACTCAGAGCTGCCGATTTGCGTAGATTTAATGACATTTTTAAATTCACCGATGATTCCACCGGTTGAGAAAACATTACATAGTTCAATTTAGTGTAAGGCTGTAATGCACGAAAATACTCTGCTCTGTAATCTTTTCTCAATCGGTGGAAACGCCGTTAATTGATTAAAATATCCGCAAGTTTTCAAAGTTATCGATGACCCTACCAGTTGAGAAAAGATAAAAGACGCTAGTATTTTCGTACATTACAGGCATACACTGAACTAAACTCTGTCATTTTTTCTCAACCGGTGGAATCTTCGGTGAATTTCAAAACGCCATTAAATCTACGTAATTCGGCAGCTCTGCTTGAACTACTCTGAAAAGTTCCTCTTTCCTCCACTACCTAAATAGTAATCAGGAGAACAATCAAATTCTGGCGTAAAAGATTGGAAACAGACCAGGTGCGTCATACCTCGGCTACATCCATGAGAGTAACCACGGCCCAGAGGGTTGATTCTGCTCATTTCACGAAACGAGACGAGATGACTCCGAGTCGTCTCGTCCGGTCTCTTTGCACGAGATAGCAGGGCTGCCGTTTTGCGTATAATCAATGCTATTCTTCTAATCACCGATGATTCCACCGGTTGAGAAAAGATTACACAGTTCAGATCAGTGTATGACAGTAATGCACGAAAATACTATGATCTGTAATCTTTCCTTAATCGGTGGAAACTCCGTTGATTAATTAAAATATCCGCAAGTTTTTTAAAGTCATCGACGACTCCACCGGTTGAGAAAAGATTACAGATGCGAGTATTTTAGTTCATTACAGTCATGCACTGAACTGGACTGTGTAATCTTTTTTCAACCGGTGGGATCATCGGTGAATTGAAAAATAGCATTGATTATACGCAAAGCGGCAGCCCTTCCAGATAGAGTCGTTTATCTCGTCTATCTCGTGTCGTCTCGTACGAGATAGACTAGGAGAATCAGCCTACAGGGGGCTGATTCCGCTTTTTTGGACGAAATGAGACAAGAAAGCGGGAATCGGCCAATCCCGTTGTAGCTGATAGAGTTAGAGGAACTTTTGTTTTTATTTTTTCTAAAACTGCGAATTTGAGTATTATTGGGAGCTCTATATCTATAAAATAGCGTAAAATTGAACTGAGCATTTTAAATTTATGTTTATTTTTATTACTTTTTTCTTCCGAGACTGACACGAGCCAGTATGCGCATTGCGGTCCTCAGTAAAAGTAAATTTTTAAATATAAAAACAAAAAAATCAAAAAAAAAAAAAAAAAAAATCAAATAAAAAAAAAATCAAAACTTTTCCCAAGGATTATTATTATTGTTATTTTTTTTTCTGGGGCAAAACACCTGAGGAATAAGGTATGGAGAACGTGCTGCATTTATTATAGTTGATTGAATTTGTCTTAATGTCTTGTCAAACTGGATTTCGAAATCAAATACCGTCGATGGCTTTGAGATATAGTTACTTACTTGCTTGCTTCCAAGCGTCTTTTAAGCAGATCCGCGCGTTGAGATCTTAGCCGATATTCCCTGAGTTATAGTCTCAGGAACTGCTTGCACGGTGAAACGGCGCGAGCGGTGGTGCTGCGTTTCGCCTTAAAGCAATCTTATTCCCTCATTACCGATTCTAGAGCAGTCTCTGTTGCGCCCGGCCGACCCGATCTGATCCGATCCAATCCGAGCTGAATTGAGAGGGAAGATGAAAGAGTTAATTAAATCACAGACTTGGACCGACCTCGCTAATGAATCCCCATTTGAAAAAAAAAAAAAAAAAAACTTTTGTGCATAGTGCACTCGCGGGCTTCGTTACCACATTTTCCGTAATTATATCGTCCCCTTACCGGAAGAGTATCATAATAAGGGCCAGCAAAGAATTTCATGTCCGTGAAAGTTCCCAAAAAGTCCTTCTTTGGAAGTGAGCAACAGGCTGTATTAATTATGAGCTCTCATTTTGGACACCACCGTCATTCTAAATCTTCACATCTTGGCAGTTCACACTGCCACTTAAAAAAATAAATAGTTAAAAAAGTACAGTACAGAATGATTTGCTAAATCAACCTATAATTTTGTTAAATTAACAACTCAAATGCTAAATCAGCAATTCATTTTGTTAGTCTAACAATTAATTTGCTCAACCAGCAAATCAAATAGTAAAAATAACAATTTTCATGCTGGAATAATAAATTAGTAAGTAAAATCAGCAATTTATTTTGCTGATATAACAAGTTGAATTGTTAGATCAACTAATTTTGTTAAGTTCTGTATTATTTTTACTATTTAAAATTGCTAAATTGACAGTGTATATTTTGTTGAAAGAACACCATTATGTGGTTCATTAAACGACTATTTTTGTAAACTCAACAGATAAATTGTTAACTTAACAGAGAACTCTGGTTGATTTAGCAACTTTCAATTTTTGTTAAATCAGCAAATTTTGAATTGTTGCTTTAACAATTGATTTTTTTCAGTGATGTTTCTAAGAAACTACACAGAAAAAAAAGTATTTTGAAATTAAGTGTGTCCCCATGCACTTGAATCAAAAGGATTTTATTTTGAACTTAGACGACCAGAGGCGTCGTGTGCCATCTGGCAACAATGCAACTGCTCCATTTAAACTCATTAAATATATCAAATTTTCCTTGTGCACTGTTCACCCCCCTGAATTCGATATTTTACATGAGTTTATATGGATATAATACATTGTTGCCAAATTGCACGCGACGCCACTGTATACGACAAAACTTTGGTGCGCTTAAATTAATAATCCGCGAGGCTTTTCCATTTAAAAAGACAATATAATGCAAAATACGCGATAGTACGCGCCTTTTCAAATTAAGGATGCGTGTTTTCAAATTAAAATTACGTTTTTTTTATTCAAAAATGCTCTGAGTAAAGAACCTCTATTCGGTATACTATGCGGTATCGTTGTATCAGGATTCGTGGCTCAAATTCGATACATGATCGCGAAAGAGACACTTGATCGACCAAATTCAAATTGCGCGCTCTTTACTTACAATGGGGCTCTTGCAAAATTTTGCTATGAGCAAATGAATATTCCAATCTGATGTAACTAATAACCAGCGATAATCACAAAAATCAGACTAAGAAAGTCTAAAATTCAGCAATAAACTCACATAACTGCTATAACGCCAAGATGGTAATGGCGGTTCGACGCAGGTATCATGGGAGATTCCTGTCTATTATGTCACTTTCTCTGCGGAAACAGAGATATATCTCAATTTAGATATGAATCTCCCATGATACCTGCGTCTTTCCGCCATTAAGCCCTATTCTGAGAGTGAGTTTCATGATTTTTTAGTGTATACTCATCGTCATTTTTACAGGTTTTTATGCAAGAATCAACTCTTCAATCCCATAGAGCAAGAGTTTGCAAAAGCCCTATTAGAGTGATTTATAGTCTATCAGTTTCCTCAAGGCCGTATCCCGTAAAACTGGGGCGGATAATGCTCGTGGAAAGTAAGTCGCTTGCAATTTTGCGTCACGCCTTTACACTTGACCTTGTTTCTCCCGTTTTTGCGCACTTTGAGACTGTCTGTGGTTGATATTGTTGAGCATGCGATAGAAGGGTTAGAAGGGGTCGGAGGGAGGAAGGGAGAAAAACAGAAGAGCCACCTTTCTCGTTGACGTCTCGTACCCTCACTTTTCAATTATGAGTTGAACTTGGGAGATCGAGGTCTGAAGTAGTACTACTCCATGAGCATAAGTATGCCATGATTTTTTTTCAACCTTCTTAACCCTTTACTGCATGATTTTTTAAGCGTGCCGTATATATACGGTGCGCTTCTTGTTTTCATTTTCATATCTAATATATAAGTCCAATGCCTTGCTTATGGCAAAACCTTGGCGGGAAAGGTTTGAAAAATTAAAAACGTGTTTTCTTAAAACTGGTTTCATTAATCGTTAATTTATTGCTGCAATCCAGGAGGTCTCGGCGTCTATTTTCTTAAAATTGTAAAAGTTTTGGTATTCCTGTTAATTTCAATAAGTTATTAAGCGTCAAAGTCGAATTCCTTCAAACGAGAATTCCATACAGGTCCAGCAACCTAAGTCATTTGTGCCAACCTATGAGTCAAAATTCAAAGGCAGGAGGGGGGTGGAAACATCTCCCGCAGGAACCCTCTTTGCCCCTCGCCTTTGGGCTCCACCGGTCTCAAGATTTCTTCACGGTGCATTAAGCGGTCGTAAATGTGTCAAAATCTGTTTGACGAGGGTACATCGATAAGAAGCGACGAGGTATTGATGAAGAGAGGGAGGGGTATAGAAAAGAGAGAGGCTCATTCATATCCTTAAGGTACCGTTCTAGAATTCATCCCTTTATTGTCTCGATGCAGAAAAGATTATGAATAGCAGCACTTTCCAATGTACATAGATATACAGTATCACAGGGTAATGTAATCTTTTTTGCACGGATGCAGTAAATGGTTGAATTCTAGAACGCTACCTATGTAGACCTGTTTAGTGATGACGTCACGATCAGAATTAGTTCCAAACAAATGCTCTATCTCGCTCACTCTCGTGGATTTACCAGATCCAAATTTTCGAACGCAAATTCATGCTAGTTAACCAACAGTTTTCTCAAATTTTATTGCACCATTAGATTCCACTTGCCTTAAAGTATCTTTTCACTGTAACATAATTCCTAAAAGATCACAAGCGAATTTACAATCACAGTTATACTGAAAGACGTTCTACGTTTTGTCCTTGTCTTGCTCACGGTCTCTTATGGTAGTATCACCGGCATGACACTCAATCATTCTAACTTCTCTCCGTATCGAAGCTATTGTTCGAGGTATAACACATGCCGTGATGGTGCTGATGAGCCTATATCCTAGAATTTTGTGCTCTTAAGAAACTGATAACTGTGATTGTGCATCGATGCGCGATGTTTCAAAAAGTTTGTGATAGCGGGCTCATATTTTATCACTGAGAAAAAAGTGGCTGTTAAAACTGTAAGAATAGAACCATAGATGATTTCGCCTTATTTCAATCATGAGACCTATCGTTGCTGTAGTCAGCGCGCTTGAATCTACACGAATTCTGATTGTCTCTATGGAATTTCGATTATTTCTATGGGAAATAAAGCGCGGGAATATATATCCAATCGGAAAATTTTTTGAAACAATCGGAAATTTTTATAAGGGACGTGGAACCCAATGGTGTGATAAACACAACGTGTAAAGAACGTGTTGTTTACTAGCACTTGTATTTGAAAATTTGGACTGTGTTTCGTATGGGAAAACCCACGAGAGCGAGTGAGACGGAGCCTTTGTTTGGAACCAATTTTTTTCATGACGTCACACTAAACAGGTCTTTGCATCGGAAACATTTGAAATTCTGGGGGATCGGCAAATTGAAAGCCCCTCAATGAGCGTCGATGGAATCAAGGGATTTTTGAGGACATTTTTGGCGTTTTGTTGAAAAATAGGTGTTTAAAATCCAGAACACAGGGAGCCAGAGGGGTAAAATTCGCATTAATTGCTCTAAAAAGTGAGAGGGGCTGTCACGTGTCTTCCACCCCTGGACAGCTTCCTCGCTGCGGCTATGGAATTGACTCTGGAATAACTTATTTACCTATCCTAAAAAGTTCGTTGCGTGTACAAAATTTTTCACTGGAAGCTTCTTCAAATTTTGGAAACTATAGGTCCATATGGAACTTTGCTTTTCCAACACGAAAAATGATATCGACCGACGGCAACAGAAAAAAAAAACAATATGACAATGCGTTATAGTGAATAATGGCATAGTTTTAACTGTAAACTTTCGATACTTTTCAAGAAAATAAATGGGGAGAGGGGGAATTAAAATCCACAAACCTCTTAAACCTCCACACCTACTAATCTATCCCCCTAGAATGCTTGATGTGTAAAGGGCACTTGAAATGGTTAGTTCTGTATATTAAAGGATTATTGTTTCATGAATTCGCAAGTGTTCCATTTATGCATATTACGTATCTACATCGTGACAATCGCAACAAGTGCTGACAGCACCTAAAACGGAAAAAAAGATAAAAAAACTGTTTATTATTTAGAATCACGGCTTTTCCGAATATGACACTTTTTGACTTCAAAAGAACGCCACCTCATGTTTGATCCCTGAACAAGCCGTTTAAAAGGTGGAGGGATTTAGAAATATCTATTGTCTATAGTTTATGTGGGTAAAAAAGATCGAGCCTTATCAAATAATTTTCTCTTTTCAGCTTTCAATGGGTTTGTTGCAAACTTTTGCTACAGTGCTATAGAGTTTTGATTCTGATGTAAAATTGTCTGAAAATTACATTGGCGGCATCAAATAGTCATAAAATCCACTAATAAACCCAAAAAACGCATTATAAAGAAAGCCAAAATTGCAGTCGTAAAGCCGAACAATCTGTGCACGCGCAAGACGAACATCAGAGATAGGTGACCCATTCTCCCCTTTTTCGTTAAGGGGGGGGGGGAGAAAATATCTCTACAGTCAAACTGTGATTTTAAAAATGTGCATGGTCAAGATGTTGTCTTTTGTGAAGGGGGCGGGGGGGGAAGCAAAATATCAAGAACAGGGTGTTTCAAAACTTGAGTGCCAAACTTATGGAGTGTATTTTTGGGGTCAACATACATATATATAAGACTTTATTTTCCTACATGAGTATGTGCTGCAATTGTTTCTCTTCTGAGCTAGAGCCCTCCAAAGTTTTGAAAACAAAAAACAAAAAACAAACACAAAAAAACAACGCCTTTGACTCATCTCCTTACAGATACATCTGATCTAAATTTATTTTTTTCATAATTTCTCACCAAACAAGCTCAATTGGACAGCACTTGTCACAAAAGAACCGAGTGACTTTTTTGATAAAATTGAGTTATTGATTGATAGAGCTAGCAATACTGAATCTCGAAGCAACAAGTGCTTCTTCTGTAATAACAACTATTTCCCGTCAAAATTCCAGGTAAAAGTGAGCTGGTGAGCCTCATTGATGTCATTGTCCATATGATGAAATAAAATGAGAACTTGGTTCCTTTGGCTGATTAGGTTAAACCTTAATCCGAGTCACGTAAGGAACCAACTCCGACTTGGTTCCTTTCAGTGGCGGCTCGTGCGATTTGGCAACCATGCTTTTTTACCATTTAAACCTATGCAAAAGTATCGATATCTTGGGGGTGCATTGCACCTCCTGAAGATCGATTGTTTTACATAGGTTTAAATGGAGGGATTCCACTGTTGCCACATTGCACGAGCCGCCACTGGTTCCTTTTATAGAATTGGGAACGGACTTAAGTCCGGATTAACGGATTTTAAAATAATCAACAGTGTAAACCAACTCTGCCGTTTGGTTTCTCTTAGAGTTTCGTTTTTCGTGATTATGCCAAAAAAAAAAGAAGAAAGGAACCAAGTCACTTTAAACGCTAAAAATTAAGAACCTTTCCTACATACTAAATTCCACTTTTCCGGTGTTGAAATGCAAAAACACAACACGGTAGTTGAATGAAATCAAAACGTAAGTAATTCCAAGTTTTTTGTTTAAATGCTAGCTCTTCAACTTTGGACTCAATTTTCTCGAGATCAGCTCCATGTTGAATGCTGTCTAATTATTATCATTGCTAGCAAAAGCATTAAAGCTGTTCAGACTTTAGTGGCACGCTTTTCCAACACCTGCGTGTTGGAATTTTCCCTGCTTGTTTTTTTTTTTTTTTCAAAAAAATAATTTTTTTTCAGTACAATTTTGATCCTTGAGACAGGGAAAAATAGTGAAAAAATTCTTTCCATTATATTTCTATGGTAAAGAGCCTGAATATTAATTTTTCCAAATATGGCCTTACCGGCATTTAGGTATCCATGCAACTGAAAATAAAGTTTTCAGGCTAAAAAAAAAGAATAAAAAAAATTAAAGTAGTAAAAAATAAGTTAGTAAGTTTCAATAGTTGTTTTTTTTTGTATATGGTACCCCTGCGTTACTCCCAAACATAACAATGAAAATCGGAAAATCTTTTTCAGATTTTCAGTAAGCTATTTTCAACCACTCTGCACGTTCTCTATCCTGTGCAGCGCGCTCTAGGACAAAATCGGCAATTCTTACTCGTTTAGTATCTGTTCCACATGTGACCCACCATGCAGCGACAGTACAACTCAAGTCTCCTACTTTTAGATAAGGCTTCAAAGTAATTGTTCCAGATCTGGGCTCATCTGCAGTTAAGGGTTAATAAGTCAGGGGTGCAGGGGTGGGTTTACATCTATTGAGGCCCTACGCAATTTTGAACTTGAGGACCGCAAGGAAAAGGGTAGGATGCCTGGGGGTCCGAGGGCATCCCCTAGGTGTTCAGCGCACTCTCATTTCTTCAATCATTCAATCTTTTTCATTTGTTTGAACCGCCGCGCCATTACGATATTGCCGTTACAACAGTTTATGTGAGTTTACAACTGAATATTAGACTTTCTTAGTGTGATTTTCGTGATTTCCGCTGGTCTTTACAGCAGATTGGACTATTTATTTGCTTACAGCAAAAATTTGCAAGAGCCCCATTATTGTAATTCCACGTTATTTAACCCTTGTGAGCCTAAGGTATTTCGGTAACACAAAGGACTAAGGGGGGGGGGGGTATTTTTGTACCCCAAGGATATTTTCATGCAGCACAGTCAGTATCAATAATTTTGAAACTTTAATGGATGGATTATGTACTTAGTACCCTAAGAGAGTAATTTATGTGAAATTTGAGTAAATTTTTGCTATGTTGCCAAATTTACACCTACTTTTAAAAAAAATGTCAAAATAAAAAAATGGAAAAAATGAAATGAGGTATCATCTTATTTTTCCATTTTTGATAAATTTCCAATTTTTTTCAATGATCTGACTTAATATTCTTAATCTACATAAAATTTTCGTAAAATTCACTGTAATAGATGGTTCCAAACTTAAAACTGGCAGGATGAAGGGGGGTATATTTGTTCCCCAACACTTTAAATTTCTATAATATCGACACAAATTCATAAAAATTAATGAAATTTGGTGGACGTGTTCTAAGTATCCTAACTAAAAATGTCATGAAGTCCCAAAAAATTTTGAGCAGTTTTGACAAAATGGCGTCAAAAAAACTGGCCTGGGGTACAAATATACCCCCCCCCCCCTCAAACTCACAAGGGTTAAACTGAGTCGGCGGAAACTAAAACCTGCGTTACTATTATTAAAGGGAATTTATTGGCTTTAATCCCTTTATGGGTTTGCAGTCAAGTTTTTAATCTGTTGTCGTACCTCTACATTTCTTTTTTTTTTTTTTTTATTTCGCTTACGCATCGTTCAAGGCTCAAGGTGTCGTTAAAAATAGACGAGCCATGAAAATGCTGTGCTGCTATCGTTTACCTTCCTACCCGGTTCCTATCCAAAGCGGCCTCTTTTATTGTTGTTCGATGTAAATCAGCTCTGAAATCAAATACTCACAATCAGTCCGTGACATGACGTGCATCCCGACGAACGTTATCTGTATTTTTTTTTTCTTTCTTATTTTTTATGATTATTATTTTCCGTGTACCTATCTTATTATTAAGTCACGTTCCTTTTACGAGCGCGCGTCGATTTCTGGTTGTTTTCTTCAACTAGTAATGCGCGTCACGAACTCTAGTTTTGACGTAGTACGAACGACCAATTGCGCGTTGTCTTCATATTTCATTGAAAACTATTTGTTTTTCACCCTTCGGATCTTCTCCCGCCTCTTGCACTTCATCACATCAATGCACCACTGCCCTCTTTCTGGTTTGAATGGAAGAACTTCGCGCCTTTTTATTTTTTGTTTTATTTTTTTCTCGTGGATATTTTCACAGAAAGAAAAAATGTCTTAAGTTTAAAAAAAATATTTTTGAATTCTATGACAAACAGACGTATTTTAAAATTGGAACTAAGTTTTGTTAAATTAAAAAAAAAAAAAACAAAAACAAAAACAAAACAAAAACAAAAAAAAACAAAAAACAAAAAACTTTTTATTGGATCAATGCCAAATTTTCAATTTAAAAACAATTATTTTTAATTTAAATAGTTTTTTTTTGTAATTTAAAAACAATTATTTTTACTTTAAAAACAATTAATTATAGTTTAGTACGTCTCATACTGTCTTATAATTCAAAACTATCTGTTTTTTTAAACTGAAAACATTTTTTCTTTCTGTGTTCGACTTTGAAACTCGGTCCATAACTAATGACAATTGATTCTTCAATCGTGACAAGGGCGATGAATAAAAATTATTTTTTATTCATCTTTTATTCTGGATTTTTTTTTCAACACGAATTTTTGTCAAGGTTTTACATTGTTTTTTGTTTGTTTTTTTTTCCTCTATCATAGAAATTATTGATTTATTACATTTCTAACATTTTTCTTTTCGTTTCTTCTTTGTTTCAGGTAAGTTATTTCCCGGAAATATCCATCCTCTAGACTATCTCCTTCTCATTTGAGAAAAACGCTGTCCTCGGGTTTCAGGCACTTTTTGAATTTTTAATCTTTTTCTTCCCTTTATTTTCTTACTGAGTTCCGAGTGAAAAACAATGTCAAGGAGATTCGAAAATGTTCGCATTTGATCTCTTTAATTCGATGAATAAGGTCGAATTCAGATTTTATTTGCAGCAGCAGACATTTTCCTTGGGTTAAAGGAATTTCCCCTCACTCAATATTTCACTGTGCAGTTTCTTTAACACAAATGAAATTACACCTTGGCTTAAAGAAAGAAATTATCTCAGCGTTGAAGCTTGATTACTCGAAACGCCATTTTCTCATTCACGCTGTTATTATTGCAAGGAGCGCCTCAATTATCGACTTTCTATCAAATTATCAGTTGGATATTGTTAATGACTGGTCCAAAAGAAGATAAAACATAAAATTAAGGGATTCACTTCAAAGACATTTTATTTTTAGAATGAATAGAAAAGGTTAGGAAAAAGAAGAAAAGCATTCATTTTTTTTTTAAAACATATGTTAGTGGCGTTGTCACGAATTCGAGAAGCTATTAAATTGATACTACTTCAACAAATATCCAGGGTTGGTGACTTATTGAAATGATTTTTATCCGTTTAGAGATGTCTGTTGTCTGTTATGAATCAAAAGTCTTGAATATGTGGCAAGAAAAGAGTCGTTATACCGATACGCGTAAAGAGAAGGGTTGGCGGGGCGGTGTGTAAACTCGCGTTTTACGCGTTATAAAACTCGGTAAACTCTATCAAGTGTTTTCGCAATACTCCGAGTCAACAATCAGCATCGAGGAGCTAGAATTACCTACTTCCATTGATCCAGGATCGAGTTTTTCACTCTCGAGTGCTAAATGGAGCGAGTTGATTTTCAAGTGTGGCTCCAAATCAAAGTTATATGACGCGACCGCCGCCGCGCCGCCACACAGTGGTTCCAAACATCCAATTACCAGGACATAATTTTACGAATAAAAATGAAGATTTTGAACATTAAAAAGCGAGACAACTTAAAAATGTGTAAAATCATTCATTTCAGAGCTTAAAATGAGTCAAACAACATGATTTTTTTCAAAAAAAAAAATGTCACATCTAAAATGTTTTTAAATCAAAAAACTAAACCTTTCCATACGTCCAGCAAAATTAATGTTTTGGTTTCACTGTGCGCCGCACTGGCAGACCGACCGACCGTCAAACATTGAGACCAAAACATGGAATATCCTGGACTTCGAAACAGCACCAACAAATCTAAGAAAAACGTCTAATGGGTCAGTTGATGTACATAGTCAAGGAATTATTTATATTCAATACATTCTCAGTTTCTTTGGAGAATTTCACGAGAAAAACAGTTATGTCAGTAAAGAGTTACATCATAAGGTGTGAGATCATAGAGGTATTGTATATAGGTAAATTAAATTATAGTAGTTAATTTCGTAATAAGTCTTGGCTCATGTAGGCCACATGCATCACTCAAACGCAGTATGTGATAGCAGAGCCGTAGCTACATGCTACACGTCTGAGGGCCACGAGGCAAGATGAATTTTGGGGGCCCCCCCTAAGATTGCGGAAGATGACCGGGGATGTGGGGGGTCTCGCAAACCCTCTTTTGGGGAAACACCAATCTAAGTTTAAATGGGAAAACAGACTAACGAGCAGACTTGTCCTTTTGGTGGGTTTTTAATCGCTGACAAAGCGCAGGGCTCTCAAAACACCCCCTCTGCTCTTCCGGGCACCGCCAATATAATTTTAAATGGGGAAACAGACTTACGAGCAGACCCGTCTTTTTGGTGGGCTTTTAATCGCTGACAAGGCGGAGGGCTCTCAAAACGTCCCCTCTGCACTTCCGGGGCACCGCCAATGTAATTTTCAATGGGAGAACAGACTTACGAGCAGACCCGTCTATTTGGGGGCTTTGAATAGCTGACAAGGCGCAGGGCTCTCAAAACGTCCCCTCTGCTCTTCCGGGGCACCGTCAATGTAATTTTAAAAGGCAAAACAGACTTACGAGCAGACCTGTTTCCTTGGTGGACTTTTAATCGCTGAAAAGGCGCAGGGCTCTCAAAACGTCCCCTCTGCTCTTCCGGGGCACCGTCAATGTAACTTTAAATGGGGAAACAGACTTACGAGCAGACCCGTCTTTTTGGTACGTTTTGAATAGCTGACAAGGCGCAGGGCTCTCAAAACGTCCCCTCTACTCTTCCGGGGCACCGCCAATGTAATTTTCAATGGGAGAACAGACTTACGAGCAGACCCGTCTTTTTGGTGGGCTTTTAATCGCTGACAAGGCGCAGGGCTCTCAAAACGTCTCCTCTGCTCTTCCGGAGCACCGTCAATGTAATTTTAAAATGGAAAACAGACTTACGAGCAGACCAGTCTCCTAGGTGGACTTTTAATCGCTGACTGGGCGAAGGGCTCTCAAAACGTCCCCTCTGCTCTTCCGGGGCACCGTCAATGTAATTTTAAAAGGGAAAACAGACTGACGAGCAGACCTGTCTCCTTGGTGGACTTTTAATCGCTGACTGGGCGCAGGGCTCTCAAAACGTCCCCTCTGCTCTTCTGGGGCACCGCCAATGTAATTTTAAAATGGAAAACAGACTTAAGAGCAGACCAGTCTCCTTGGTGGACTTTTAATCGCTGACTGGGCGAAGGGCTCTCAAAACGTCCCCTCTGCTCTTCCGGTCTGATAGATATCGTAGGCAGCCAACCCGAAGTAGAATCGGAGAAATCGATTGACATTATTTAGTTCGTCAATTAGATGATTCGTCTCATAATTCGATCGCCACTATAACTTCACAAACACTGGATGAAATTCTAAAATTCCAACCAAAATGATATGTGTTGATTTTTGCTTTTTTGTGTGAAAAGATATAGTGAATAAATTAGTTATTTTTCATCGACAATTTTTCTTCATATCCATCTGCTTCTCCTTCTCCTCCTCCTTCTTTCAACGATGATCGCTACGAATTGGAATGTATGGAAATAACTGTTTTTTTTAGTTGTAGCTAAAATGTGTATAAGATCCGTTCGAAAATACAAACTCTGAAAGTTTCCGGACCAAAATCTAAAATATTTCGTGTCTGTAAAAAACAATGTTCTGGTGTAGTGTGCGACGCAAGACCATCGCGCCGCGCCGGCTAGGCCACTGCGGCGGCAGATCTGGTGTGATTTTTCAAGTGCTCCGCTCAGTATAAGTTCAAGTCTCAAGTTACCCCTCCCCCTCCCCCCCACTCCCCGCTCCGTACATGTATTTCTCTCGCAGGTAACTTTTACCCTCTTTTCTTTTGTGTTGCTTTCTCCTGAATACTCCTTGACTTGTTAAACACTCGATTAATCGAATATCTCTCTGATATATTTCATGAAATTGAACCTTACGTTTGTCGAACTATAGCATTAGATATATGTAGCCGAGAAATAAACATCATGGATCGTTATTTTACGCTTAGTTATCAGGTTTCGTGGAATTTAGATGGAGTATTTGATTTTTTTTCCCCCGAATCTTAATTTTAATTACTCTTTCTTAAAATACTTTTCAAAGCACACCTACCTCCGTCAATAAAGCGTTCAACATGAAATTGAACTAAGTTTGTCGAACTATAGCATTAGATATATGTAGCCGAGAAATAAACATCATAGATCGTTATTTTACGCTTAGTTTTCAGGTTCCGTGGAATTTAGATGGAATATTTGATTTTTTTCCCCCCGAATCTTAATTTTAATCACTCTTTCTTAAAACATTTTTCAAAGCACACCTGCCTCCGTCGAGAAATTCGCGTTCAACTTTATTTCAATTTCCAAACATTGTCTGAGATATTGATGAAAACGAATGAATCAGAAAATCGCAAGTTTTGCCAGAGGTACACGCGAGACACCCTCTTGTCCATCTCGCTGAAATTATAGTTGTGGTCGCATGATCAAAGTTGACTTTATTATTAGTGGATTTTGAATGTTTTCAGTTCGTTCATTCGTGATTTTCGTTTAAGTAATTTGTCTGGGAATACACATTGTCCGGGAATAGTTCAATCTCATTCCATAGGAAAAGTATGAGAAAAACTTTTTAATGCTCTCGTTGGTTTGGCGCTGGTGGTCGAGTCTGCCAACTTCGCCGCGGCCGGTCGCATGGGCGGATATAGGGAATTGTCTTTCTCTCTCTCCTCCCATTTGAAAAAGTGCGTTAGAAAAGGACAGAAGAGGGGGCCAAAGTCACGTGATGGCCCCCTCGCTATCCTCTTTTAACACATAAGTTCAAATGGAAGGAGAGAGAGAAAGACAATTCCTTGTATCCGCCCATGCCCGGTCGCCGAGCGTCTTGGTTTATCCTAGGCGAAATGTGAGATGGAAACCAATTTCGTAAGAGAGATCTTGAAACCTGAATAAACGAGATTAACGGTTGTTCTTCCACTAGCAGGCATTCCCAAATTTCTAGTCCTGTCATTCGCACTCATTTCGTCTCCCAATAGTCGTCACTGAGCCGAGAGGATCACAAAAACATAACCTCCTCAAGTCCATCTGTTATTATTGCAAAGATTACCAAGACACAAGATGCGGCCCTGTATACCTTCTTCGCGTTACAAATTTTGGAAGCACCTTAAAAAAGAAGAGAAAAAGATAATGAATCCAATTCACGGTCTTTAGCTTCTTTTCAGCTCATCGTTATGTGGAGGTGAAGTGATTTTTTGAATGCTGATGTCAAAGAACCATTTTCCTTTTGTTGGTCATCATTTTAGCTCCAAAAATCTCTCGCTTAAAGGTGTATTTGATTCCACACGAAAGCAATTTTTGACACACAATATTGAGAGCTCGTTCAAGAAATAGGAACCATAATCTTTGACACCATTCCGTAAAATCAAAACCGCGAACTTGCCTCTGACACTATTCTTTTGCTTTCAAAATAGTCCTCATTGAATAGTGAACTCTCAAAATTTTCATTAATTTTCATCTTGTAATATCAGATTAAATAATCTTGAGAAATTCCAAGGACTATCGGTCAGGTGCGCCAACTCTTCTGAAAGAACCTCTAGTCAATAGACTGTTTTTGTTAGTGCAAAGTTCTCGGTTAGCCAACTATGCAATCGTCGGTAATCATCGGTCGCACGATCAGCTGTGAAAAAACTCGCATACCATTCCAAAATCTATCTTCCTCACTCTCCCGTGACCCACAAAGCATTTAGAAGGGATCTCGATCCTCTCTCAGGATTTGAGAGGTGGATTTAGGGTTCTCCCCCAGTTGATGATTGTTGTGAGACGGTGTTCGTTGGATTTTTCCTTTCACTTTATTTATGCAAGTATATTTCTGTCAGTAATCATGTCAAAGGGATAATTGGTTGAAATACTGTTACAGAATTTGTTATTTCCAATCCTTTCTAAGAAGCGCGTTTATTTTTAGCCTCTCCCCCACTCTCTTCCCTCATTGCAGCTCTTTTTTTTTTGAGATCAAGCTTTATCAAACATCTTCATTTCGTTGAATTGCTTGAGGATTCCCGTGATGCAACACTCGACATTCAGTCTCAAATTAAAACAGATACATCTGCTCTAATGCTCTATCCTAGCAGTGTTGCCACGGCGAATTTCACAGGAAGGAAATCATTTTCAAACGTTTTTATTCGTAAAATTTGGCATCCACGTGACCCTCTTCTTTCTTGATGCCATTGAATGTCTTTTTCTCATATCCCCCCTCCCCCAATTCGCGATCTCATCTATATACAATTCTTTTCCACTTTCTTCAGTTCAGCCGCTATCTCGCTCCTACCTCTTGAGTCTCAAGGACCGATGAGATTAGATTTTCTTTAATTATCAAGAATTAACGAAATAATCCTCAGTTCTCGAAGTTCAATCTAAATATAAGCTGGGAAGGTGAGGAGAGCCGAGGGCCACTCCCTTGATTAATCTGTAGTTTAAAAGATTATGGCTCTCCTTTCGTGAAGAATGGATGAAACGTTGAAAAAGTTGATTTACTGTGCTTAGAATGTTCTCATAACGTACGAGGTGTGGGCAAAAAGTATCCAAACTTTAATCGTATGACAACTGTACTACAAAGACCGTGCAAATTGAACTTGCGAGAGCTGGATATAGTGGATATTTAGTACTAACATGTACTTTCCTTCAATTGCATAAACACCACCCTATACAGTGTATTGTACTCAGCAGTCCGGTTGCTACTTTTCTTTGATATATCAAGCACTAGTATCCTCATGTAAATCTGTACACAAAAATATCGATGTGCGCTCTTTAAATTTTTAAAACTTACGGGTGAACTCAAACAAGCAAAAAACAAACCGTCAGTCACTATCATTATCCACTCGATACTATTCAACTTTGCTTTGGCGAAGCGTGCAATCCGCCGACGTTTCATTCAGCCCATTCAAACTCATGCTAAAAATCGAACAGTTAAAATATGTCGGTGATTACTTTCTGATTCGACTTTTTGTATAGTCTCTAATGGACAAAATACTACGTTGTCAGTCTGTCCGCTTCGCGCGCCACTGCAACCCAAAACGCGCATATCCGCTCCAAAGGAATAAGAATTTACTATTCATCCGGTAAATTGTAAACGATCGAATCGACTACAAACGTCGGCTCTTAAGAAAATTCTATTATACCCATAAATATTTACAAAAAAATCATACTGTAATTATTTTATGCTGTTTATCATAAGAAAAAAACAATTATTGTACTCATGTTGTATAGTCGTGTTAATAAAACTTGTTAAAAAAAAAAAAAAAAAAAAAAAAAAAAAAAAAATGTTGGCTCTTGCTTTTAGGGCAAATTACCCCTCCCCTTTCAACCCACAAAAAACCTCTTGTCGTGCCGCATTATGAAAAAGTAGTTTCACAAATCTTAGACCTTATCGAATTGTACGTCTTTTTCTCGTAAAGTTTCATCTGCGCACGTCAATTTTGTTGAAATTACATTTTATAGAATCAATGTTAACAGAACGTCATTCTCATGTGACTTTGGAGCGAAATGATTAAAAAAAGAAGACAAAAAAAATAATGTGTCTGCAAGTAAAGATAACGTTCGCGTAACCTTAACCATGCCTGAAGATCTGGTTTAACTCCTGACTCTTTACAAGAAAACTACTTATTTGACTTACATTTCAAAGGGTTTGCACTTTAATTTCGACGCGGCTTTGACTGCAGTCAAGTCTCTTGGCTATTCTGAGACAAATTAAGCAGATCCGATTCCTCTTGCACGAGCACTCGGTCCTCGTCTATTTCAGAGTAGACTGTTAGTGTCTGACTTATTACAGTTGCAACTTTCGATACCCTCCGATACTTTGTTTGTTTACGCCTAAGACAAATTGTTAATTGAGGCGGTGGGTGTAGTAAAACGGGTGAAGTTAAGGCCTCGCGGATTCAACGACTTGCAACAGTTAACGACTCTCTGATTTAGCCTGATGTTGAATGGTGTCTCGCTCTCTCGTCACTTCTCGCCTATTAGACCTGCATTTGCGGAACTCCATCTTTCAACACCAGACGAAAGAGGAAATTATAGAGGTGTTGAATGGTGAATAGACTGTTTTAGTATAGAGCGATATATCGTATCGATTGCCGTCCAAGGGTCTCTAGTTCCAAACAAACTCTGGTTCAATGTAATTTCCCCATAAGCGAACTTTTGAACGGAAATTTAGGGTATTAAATCATACAATTAATGCGACCTTTTTGCGATGATGAATTCTACGTCCTCGAAAATGCTTAATTATGTCTGGTTCCTTGACTAAAACTGCCGACATCAATGAGATATTACAAATTAAAGTTGCATTTGTAGGTTAGAATCGCCCGAAATCCCGCCAATTCCGCAACAACAACAATAACATCTGGGTGATTCCAACCTCGAAACCAATGAGCTATAACTTTAGAGTGGCAGTGGGCTGGTCCACCTTGTGCCACACAGGGTAGAAGGAATCCCGGGAAAAAGCGGAATTTGGACGGCAGATTCCAAGGTTTGAGGTTAAATTTTGTAGGTCGTTCGGAATTTGGCGGGAATTTGGACGGCAGATTCCAAGGTTTGAGGTTAAATTTTGCAGGCCGTTTCCGGGGATGCCCGAGTTTGTTTACGAAACGACCGGAAACAACCTACAAATCTTAACCTCAAAATCGATTTTTACGGCAAGATGGCGGCGCCCTAGGTGACAACAATGAACTAGCGGAACGTTCCTTGATGTGCCACTCTAAAGTTACAGCTCATTGCTCGAAACGCATCCTTTAATCTGTAATATCTTGTTGATTTTTGGCAGTTTTACGGGTGGAACCAGACATAATTAAGCATTTTCGAGGACGTAAAATTCATAATCGCAAAAAGGTCGCATTAATTTTTTTATTTAATAGTCAAAATTGCCGTTCAAAAATCCGCTTATGGGGAAAATGCATTGAATCAGAGTTTGTTTGGAACCAGAGGCCCTCGAACGGCAATCGATACGATTATCGCTCTATTAAAACAGTCTATTGTTGCAACCGCGAGTCGGAAGTGTGCATTTGTGCCCTAAAGCCTCTTCAGTTGATCAAATAAATAAAATTATGGTTCCTCCAAGCGGACTTTTGAAGATCGGTGCGCATCATCCTCATCGCATGAAGTTTGGCGGTCCGGAAACCATTTGTTGTACGGTTATCGATGATGTTCGGGATCATCATTAATCACAGATTCATTTCCCGTCAAGAGACATGACATGCATGGAACGTTTCGACGTCAAAAGGATTAATTTGCAAATATTTGAAAAGTATCCGCACCACACTGAGTGATACGGTCACTACAAATACCCGATTTGCAGCTACTTTGAGGAACCATGCAATTTGATTGTCAGTCGATACCTGAATATATGTATTACTCACAATCAGTCTGTTCTTAGGTTTCTCCCGTCTTTGAATTAACCGTGCAGTAATATAGCTTCCTAATTCCTTAATTAAAGACATAAAGCATACTTTAGTATCATGTTATTTAACTGCAAATCAGGGCTCGATTGTCACCCAAGTTTTTTATGAGCCGTTTTGGCCAACAGGCCTAGTTTTTTAGATGCCATCAGAGATATTTAAGGAGCCATTAGAGCTTCATTTTCATTAAAGTAATCTGCCATTTTGTTAACCCATATTTGCCCAACTTGTTTGAACATGTTGTGTGTTTTTTGGTGTTTTTCTCAATAAACACCACCTTAGAGTTAAAAAAATTTAAAATTTAAAAATTGTGAAATTTTCTGGTCCAGCTAAATTATAGGTGCTGAATGGTCACAATATTGATTTTTCAGTTAAATTGTCCTAAATTTACTGTAATTTGGTCCCCAAAAAAACCATTTTAAGTGGGTCGTTAACGACCCAATGGGCATATGGGTTAAAGAGAGGCATGAATAAAGAAAGAACTTAGATCCTTCCTTTAGACGCCAACTTTTGCCGGGGATACCGTTCTGAGGCGTCATGACAATTTTTTACTGGGCGCATTTGGCGTGAGAAACAAGTCCTGGGTGCACTGTGCAGTCCTGGGTCCTGGGTCCTGGGATATTCCGAAGAAACTACCCTTGCAGTCTAATTAGGTCGGGTTCGAGGTATTCGCTGTGAGTTTGCACCGATTTGTTCGACCTTTTCCACAGGTTTCAATGGGCTAAACGCGACGTTGCCAAACTTTGCATCGCTATACGCTGTATATAGTACGCCGTCGTCAAAAAATCTGCAGTCCATCAGATATTGGATATTTTGAGTCTTGTCGCATATAATCTTTTGAATACAAATGGAACAAGAAATGAAAAGCTGTCGACGACTGTGTTCGACTGTGACGAAATGTGTTCGCAACACACGTCGCCGCAAGTATATCGATCCTCTGAGACGTGCTGCTGCCTTTTAGCGTGCACTCGATGTGCAATGCAGAGCTGCCGATTTGTGTAGATGACATTTTTAAATTCACCGATGATTCCACCGGTTGAGAAAACATTACATAGTTCAATTTAGTGTATGGCTGTAATGCACGAAAATACTCTGCTCAGCTCTGACTGACATTTATTTAATTCTTCGGCTGTACCTCGGGATCCGAAAGCTCGCCGTTCCGATACACACTGTGCGCTGCTGGCTCGTATTGAGGGATGCATGTTTGAGCCCTGAAACGATCTATCAAAAGCGCCATCCATTGTTTCCGGAGAAAATCCAATTAGTTTAACAACTGGTACTCAAGCATGACGTTTCCACCCGGCTTCGTCGCAATGACATTTTCAGTATAACTTTGGCTGTCCTCTCAGGAATCGCTATTGAAGTACTTTTGACTCGAATTCACAGTAATTCACAGCATTGACATTTGCGAAATCATCAGCACTCCAGGGCACTCTGTGGCTGGCGCTGCTATCGTAGTTTGTATATGTACATCAGAATTAAACCAATCTCCAATCGGCTGAATTGCGGACATCCGAAATTGAGTTTTTCCGAAGAATTATCGAACTGCCCGAGACCCGAGTTTCACGCTGCATTAAGAACGTTAAGGATGATGGACATGCGATATGCTTATGAATTATTGTGTAAAATATTCTACCGACCTCTTCCCAGGAAACTATCACAAGTACCATTTCATGTAATACCGAATTCAAGGAAGATATTCGTGCATGGAAAAGATTTGTTTCCATTGGTAACTGAATAACCCCATTCATTCGTCAGAAACGTATCATTTTACCGCAATGGGGCTCTCGCAAACTTTTGCCGTGAGCAAATGAATAGTTCAATCTGATGTAAAAACCAGCGAAAATCACTAAAATCACTCACTAAGAAAGTCTAAAATTCAGTAATAAACTCACATAACTGCTATAACGGCGATATCGCAATGGCGGTTCAACGCAGGTACCATGGGAGATTCCTGTCTTTGTCTCTTTCTCTATGGAAACACAAAGATACGTCTTAATTTAGATAGGAATCTCCCATGGTACCTGCGTCTCTCCGCCATTAAGCTCGATTCTGAGAGTGATTTTTTAGCGTACTCATCAATTTTACAGGTTTTTATGCAAGAATCAACTCTTCAATCCCCTGTTGCAAAAGTTTGCAAGAACCCCATTAAATTGATAGATTGATATACTCTGTTCAAGATAAGAAGAAATTTGACGACTCAGGTAGAAACGCACTATTTTGCAACGCTGTACCTTTGAATGCAAGCATTTGAGCTCACGAGGGCTTTGTCTGGCTCAAACCTCCACCGGGACGAGGGAATGCCGAGAGTCCGCCTGACTACGAATTTTATCCGTGCAAAAGTCAAATCAGAAAAGGTTACAGATACGACTAATTGGATGAAATTTCGGTCCATATGGTCGATAGTCGACAAAATAAGCCAAAATTGACTCCTCACTACCCTCGCAGATTCATTTTTAAAAAAAAATCCAACCAATAAATTACACCCATAAATAAATTCTTTAAAAAAAGAATCTCCGATGGTGGTGAGGAGTCAGTTTTGACTAATTTTGTCGAGTTACGACGGCCGAAATTTCATATCTATAGATAGATATCTTGAGTTTTATTCATGAATAAAACATAACTGATGTCCGAAAAATGTCAGCCTTTGACCCACTGTGAGCGTTGCTCTAACTAGTTAGACGCTTTATTTGGCAACAACGCAACGGTGGAGAAGTCGATATAGCTAGTCCTCAGAAAACAAGCTCGGGGGGGGGGGGGGGGGGTAGAGTGATCGGTAATACGCGCACCACGGCGATCGTTACGCGGAAAAGTTCGCGAAAATAAAGCACCGATGTAAACCGACAGAGATGAAACTCTCTCTCTGTTGTCAAGGTGATGGAATGGCAAATTGGCGACTGCTGCGTGAAGCTCGATATTTGCATTTAAACTCCGTTTCAGCTGTCAATCGTCCCTTCTCTCTCCCTTCAGCTGCTCGAAAGTTGTCCCGAAGACTTAAACTAGCTAGAAACTTTTGAACGCATATAAACAAACGCGGTCGATTTCATAAATGACACATCAAGCACGCGTTTTGTCAAACAGATGTGTCTTTTTAGAGATCGACGATTCACGTATGTTCCGCATCCGCGTTTGAGCTGAGAAAAATAAAATCAATGCGCAAATCTGGCAACTTTTTTGAAAGGAGCCTGCAGCGCAGCGGTGGATTCTGAAATACGATCTATCGACGTATTATCTACATGTAAACTTATATAAAAGGGTCGATAATTCGATATTCAAGTGGTTTAGTTTCACCTGTCACCTCTAACTAAAGTATAATCGATACTTTTGCGTAATTTCAAATGAGAAAAAGCAACGCAACGATTCGCTCGAACCCTTGCAAAAAATTTGCGCAAAAAATAAGCACAAAATATGGCTGAAAATTTGAGTTTTTGAAATAATAATCAACAACTTATTTAAATAATATGTTTTTTGGTAATTCATGCAGAATGTGTTTTTTTCCATATATATGTAAATGAGTTATTGAATTTTGAAAACAGGATGACAAATGAGTAAGTATGCTAATTTTGCTTAAGCTGCAAAAGTCCGTCTTTCCATGATATTTTCAGCTCCCCCCGCCCCTCCACACGCACACACAAGCCTCAAGTGTAGAAACCTTTAGCAAATTATCCGATCTAATTTTATCGGGAGCGGTTGATCATTTTCATATTATTTCAGTCATAAACCTATCGATACTATAGGACATATACATACCTTTAAAACATTCACTCTTTAAGGTGTTTCTTTTTCATCACACTAATAGCCAATCTTCGCTGTTACCTAATTGTAAAATTACGGACCTGGCTTTAAAACCGTACTATATTGAGCCTCGCTAAAAATTTTTGCGAAACATCTCGTGGATTAAAGGTGATTTTATACAAGCGAGCACGATTCGGAATTAATGAAATTAAACTGCGTTATTAAGTCAAGCTCAAACTTGATTATTTTATTATTGCATTAACCCCCTTCTTCTTGCTGTTTTATCTTTTGCGCCTCGTCTCGGAGCTAAAGTAACTAAAGCAGAGAAATGAGTCTTGCTGAGGAGAAACTCTTCTTTCGCTGCTCGGGGATCGAAGTATAGCTATTTTTCCAGCAATTCAAGGTTCTAAATTTTTCGACCTAACCTTTGACCTTTGGAGAGATCAGCTAGTTGTCGGGTAAATGTTTTTATGCCTTGAAATCGGGTTCAAAATCAAAATGTTTGTTGAATGGGTCTGTTGCGTACTTTTGCTACATCAATATAACTCATTGTTTCTAACGTAAAATTCGGCGAAAATAACAATGCGCACATTAAAAACTTTAAAAATCTACTTATTAACTCAGAAAATACCTTCCATTTCAAACAACCCGCGCTACACTAGACACTATATCACCGACCTATAACTACATAGATGGAACCATCTCGTTTATGTAAACATCAACAGAACTTACAAACATTGGAATGTTTCGTTTAGATGCGTACATTTCTTTTATTATTTTGTAGTCTTTGATAAACCGAAAAGACCAGACAGCAAATGCAGCCAATATTTCATGTATATTTAGAAGGGAATTCCATCATGTTGTAGTTACGATGTTGTTCCTTTATGCACGGTGGTTCCGTCTATGTAGAAGTATATACCGGTGCAAATAGTGTCTAGTGTAGCGCGGGCTGTTTGAAATTGAAGTGATTTCCTGAGTTATTGATTGGATTTTGAACGTTTTTAATGTGCGCATCGTTATTTTCTCCGAATTTTACATGAGAATCAAGGTTCTATATTGTTGTAGCAAAAGTATGCAACAGACCCATTTCACTAACTTTTTACTTTCTGTAGTACTCTAGTACTTTTTTTTTGCCGTCTTGCTCTTATTTGTTTACAATCGTGACGTTGTTCTTGAGCGATGTTCAGAAAATCCAATACGAGAATATTAAAACTAAATGGAGCTCTTGCACGGTTTTGCTGTAGGCAAATGGAGTATCAATTCCAATGTAAAATTCTGCGGAAATAACGACGAGACCATTAAAAAAGTCTAAAACTCACTCCTCGCAGAGAAAATTCAACTTGAAATTTACACGTCATTTTTACACGTTTTGTCACTAGGAGCACGGTGAAAACTGTACAGAAAAGTTCTACGTTGCGTAATAAACGAGGAAGACGGCACTTAATTTCATGTCCTGTTCTTTTGTTTGGAGTCCGAATCCAATAAGGTTGGTGCATACATGCAAGGGTGGTCACCCGAAATTTCAAGTTAAGTTTTCTCTGCAAAGAATGAGTTTTAAACTTTTTTAATGGTCTCATCGTTATTTTTGCAGCATTTTACATCAGAATTGAGAGGCCATTCGTCTACAGCAAAACCTTGCAAGAGCTCCATTGGCCAAATAACTATATAATATAATGAGACAGAAAATGGGAACTAAGCCAGAAGGAAAATAAAAACCCGAAATGTTTCAATCAATTTACAGGATCTTCAAGCAGGACCAGAAACAGGGTCTTTAGTGAGTCTTGTCTCCGATGTGATTTGGGTCATACTCATATTATTTTGTTCTTTCTTTTTTAAGTGTTTTATACTCCGACTGATGAAGATCCTGAAAATCCAATATTTCGATTCAATGTGCCCCGCGACCGATGCAGGATGTGAAAAGGCTTCATATTTTTGTTCCAGAATTCGTGCGTCTTTGTGAGAGGGCTTTCGTATGGAGCGTATAGGGGTTCCGCGAGGGAAGAAAATATGACGGGATGGAAAGGAGAATGAATGAAAGAGAGAGCAAATCGCGAGAGAGAGAGGAGAGAGAGAGAGAGAGAGAGAGAGAGAGAGAGAGAGAGAGAAAGAAAGAAAGAGATATAGGGAGAAAGAGTGAGAGAGAGAGAAAGAAAGAAAGAGATATAGGGAGAAAGAGTGAGAGAGAGAGAAAGAAAGAAAGAGATATAGGGAGAAAGAGTGAGAGAGATCGAAGGGGTTAAAAGAGGCGGGAGGTAGGGAGATTCGACAAAGGCAGGGAGCCAGAGCTTACAAGGTTAAACGCTTTGACCTATTTTCTTGGCGCGACAACGAAATGAAAATCCAATGGCGGCTTTCTCTCTCTTTGTCCATAAGAATGAACGTGTTAGGAAAGGAAAGAATAAAGAGATATCACGTGACTTCAGCCCCCATCTCCATCCTTATCGAACACATGCTTTTAAATAGGCAGAGAGAGAGAAAGACAAGTTTAATGTGTATTATGCGCCACTGCGGCTGTATCAAGGTGACGATATTTTATTTGTCATGTCTATCAAGTATTCTTTTTATGTTTTTATACCTAACTTGAGGGGTGGAAGGAGTTGTCGGGGGGTGCGATGTGCGTCACACCGCAAAACACATTTGTAGATATGGGGCTAACGGAGAGGCTGCGATGCTCATCTCAGATAAGAAGCACATTTTTTGCGTTTCTTTTTAATGCTTTCTTCTGCTGGATGCTTTTGAAAGATGAATATTCTACAGGATAATCTAATAACTCCGGGGTTTACCGCTTGATAAAAATATAGATGCGTTGTGAAACATGTGCGTCTCATGTTTGGAAAAACTATAGAGTGGGAGGGGGATACAGAGAGTGGCAGAAGTCTCCCCTCCCCCCGGCCATTTTTTGAACGGTTGTAGATAAAAATACCAAACTCGATCTGTGAGTGTTTATAACTTAAAAGGAATGCGACTCTTGCAAACTTTTGCTATAGGATATTGAAGAGTTGATTCTTGCATACAAACCTGTAAAAAAGACGATGAGTACACCAAAAAATCACGAAATCGACTCTCAGAATCGCGGGCTTCATGACGGAAAGACGCACGTATCATGGGAGATTCCTATCTAACTAATTGAGACACATCTCTGTGTTTCCTTAGAGAAAGTGACAAATTAGACAGGAATCTCCCATGATACCTGCGTTGAACCGACATTATGAACTTTACGTTTTAGCAGCTATGAGAGTTTAATACTGAATTATAGACTTTCTTAGAGCAGCTCGTGATTTTCGCTGGTTTTTACATCAGATTGGACTACTCGTTTGCCCACTGCAAAAGTTTGCGCGAACCCCATTACCCTGTCACGGATCCGGAATTTCCGAGAACGCGCCTAAGAGCGTCACACCCCCCCCCCCCCCCACAACAACAAGTTATTATATTTCCTATTCGCAATGAATCATATTTATCACCACTCGAGATTCTAAAGTTATGGGGGTGAAAAGGTAAGGGCAAAGAGTTTGGTCAAAGAATATATGACGGCTCAAGATACTTCTGATGTACTACTTGTACCAAAAGTATTGCCCGAAAGTACCTTTCAAAATGTGTACACTGAGAGAAATCACTCTTTAAAAACAAGGAAACACGTTTCCTTGTGACAGTTTTCCTTGCGCGAAGCAAGTTCCGATTGCATGAAGGAGAATCACTGTCACAACAAGGAATCTTTTACTTGTAGCGGCAGACATTTTCCTTGGGTTAGAGAAATTTCCCCTTAGTCAATATTTCACTGTGCAGTTTCTTTAACACAAACGAAATACACCTTGGATTAAAACAAGAATTATCTCAGTTTAAGTATCTAATTAAGGTACGTAACACTGGAAAGCAACCAAACCAATTTGAATACCTGCTACGTTACGTTTTGGTTTTGGTTCCTCTTCCTCTTTCTATTTTTTTTTTTTTTTTTTCCGCGTAGTGAAGTTTGAAAACGTAAATTACAAAGGATGTTAAAGGTATCCTCTGACTCAAAAGGCTCATAGCGTTCGCTTAGACGGTAGAGGGAAGCTTTCTTTCGGGTGCCAAGTTTTAAATGGCCCGGATAAAGCGTTTGTCGTCCTGCCATCTCGTTAATAGACAATTACGTGCATTTGCATGCTAAACTTTGTAAAAGCTTGAAAGTTGCACTGCAGCCCAGTTTAATTTTATCCTCCTTCATACCACCTGTCCTCAATCGACGAGCGGTTTGCTTCACAGTACAATGCTAGGGTATTTTACTGAGGTCTACTTTTGAAAATAAAGAAATGATATCTTAAACCTTCAAATAAATTACACATTTATAAGCACTATACGTTGTTTGAAATCCTGCTGTAATGAAAAGTATTCAGTTTGCGGTAACTTTCATCCACCGATTTTAGTCCTACAAAACGTTTTACCTATGCTCAATTGCTCCTAATATTTTGCCCTACAAGCTACATTGTTAGACCTACTCGTTGTTTAACCTACAGTTAAACACGCCAACAAAAATTTTGATAAAACCGCAGCTTTTAGATTTTAGCCAACTCAGTAGCGCACCGAGAGCTTATTCACTCCTCTCTTTTCTCCATTAAAAAACGTATGTTAGACAAGGATGGACACTGGGATAAAACCCCCTCTTTCTGTCCTTTTCCTACTTATACATTCAAATGGGAAATGAGAGAGATGGAAGAGATCCTGGTTGCGCCAGGGAGCCAACTAACCAACTTGTTCGTTATTTTAACGTAATGTGCCATGTTAACTACTTCTACAAGTCAGTCTTTTTACCTAATAATTGTTCAGTTGTTCTGAATTAGAAGCAAGCATTTCACACAGGAATAGGAAAAATGTGTGTCGAGCCGTTCAACCCATTTAACTAAAGATAATTCAGTAAATACAAATATTTCTTGACTTTATTCTGATGATTACAAAGGGATATTTCTAAAATTCATCCGAGGACTTCATTGGTCAAAAAAAAAAGCAAAAACTATGCTCTGTTTTGTTGTATATCCACTTATACCCCCGAAAATATTATGATTTGTAATATTTTCTGGCACCAGTTAATGCCAGAATCTTGCTAGAGTTGCAATACTACTAGTAGTACTAGTGCCTGGTACTGTTTGTTTTTTTTTCTCTCTCTTTTTTCTGAAGATTGTACTAGTCTTCGATGGTTCATCAAAATTCGATTTGTAGCTTTGCAACCATTTTGAGGGTGTAAGAAACAAGCGCAAATAAACAGAAATAGGTTTCAAAAGACTAAAAAGGGTAAGATTCATACGTTTAATTAAGTTCCGAGTGGACCCCCTCCCCCTCCACGCCACACCACCGGCGCGGCGCACTATGGTCTGAAATTGAAAACAAGTGGCCAAAAGTCAGTGGAAAACAGTCATAAAAAATCATCGTTGACGACTTTTTAAGCTTGTTTTAAAACTTTCCAGTGACATTTTTTGGTTTTAATTACTAGTTTAAAGGGTTTTCTGTGATTAAACTTGGCCTTAAAAGTTTGTAAATGATAAATTTGCGAGAAATTCACTTTCTGATTTTCGGCCACTTTTTGACGATTTCAGACTATAGTGCGGCGGCTCGTGGAAGTGAGGCGACGGAAAGGAGAGGGTGCACAGATTTTTTTTTGAAACGCTTTTCATCTAAATTTTTTTGAAAATTCTATGTTTCATTCGCACTTTTTGGACTATTGAAACAAAGAATGATGGAATAATAATCATTTTAACCTTAATACGTTATTTTTCATTTTTTTTTTTCTTTCTCTTCCTTCAAAAAATTTGAGGCGATGGCTCCCTGTCGCCTCACCTGGCGAGCAGCCACTGCTAAGTTCACGCAGTAAACAACGTAAATGTCAGATGTATTGGTAAAAGGTTAAATTCACCATGATTCACTTCCGTGGTGGAGAGTTTTATCCAGAATAGCTCGCTGGTTGAGCTTAAATTGATTATTTTACCGATATAGCTTGGCGTCAATGCCTTTGCTACAGGGTTCGCGGAATGTGATGCTGCACTGCTTATACTGTCAGGAGAAGATAGTGGGGGGGGAGACTTTATAAACTTACGACTCAAACTTTTGGGACGAGCGGAACCAAAAGAGGAAAAGAACTTTACAAAATATACGCGGAAGACGGAAGCGGAGGTACCTACACTTTTTACCGGGTCACTTGCTACTCTTTGAGAGCACCGCGCTATTAAATTAAGCGTTTGATAACACAATTTGCATTTTTCCTGTTTCTTCAAAGTATGAGAAATTGTCGGAACTTTTCAGAAAGGGATAAATTAGAAACACGGAAAGGTTTTACTGATTACTAGACTCGGCAATTTTTATCGATTGTGACCACGTCATGCACACAAGCTGAGTTTCAGTGCACACGTTGGTTTAAAAACAAAAACGAAAACTAAAACAAAACAAAAAAACAGAAACAGAAAGCGAAAACAGAACAGAATAAAACAAAACAAACGGTTTTGTACAAAAAAAGTTTTCCAGAAACGACTGAAGATGTTGAATAACGGCCTGACATACGTTTCTAATATTCTTCAGAGGGACATTCAGTGACTCCCAAAAAGTGTGTCCTACTGTCCTCTCCTCAACAATAGACCTGAGGGCCGATCATTTACTTCATCGTTAAACCGATCGATAAGACTGTCTATGAGTGATGCTATTGGTCGAAAATTGTAAAACTTGGCTGTTGCTATGGTAACCATCGTTAAGAGTCTCGTTTTATAAAGGCTACTCATAAGTAACCTTTAAAAAACGGACACTATAACGATGGTTACCATAGCAACAGCCAAGTTTTACAATTTTTGACCAATAGCATCACTCATAGACATTCTTATCGATCGGTTTAACGATGAAGTAGATGATCGGCCCTCTGTTTAGTGATGGACGTCGCGATCAAAATTGGTTCCAAACAAATGCTCTATCTCGCTCACTCTCCCATAAGAAATCAGATCCAAAATTTGAACGCAAATTCATGATAGTTGACCACAAATTTTCTCAAATCTTATTGCACCATTAGATTCCACGAACCGCGCAATTATAAGGAAGAGCACATGAGACTAAACTCTGCTTTTAAGAAGTAAAGAATACAAAGATCAAATCTGATTGTAAATATAATCTGAAAAAGCACGTCCGCCATATTTAGAAGTGACCAAACACGGTTAAATTCAAAAACTTGTTTCCATTGGCTCTCACGTTAATCTGAGCGTAGTATGGGGCAGTTGCAAGGGTCTGAAATGTTGTGTTTTTCATGAAGAAAATGAAAGTACTCGATGAGCTGAGAACAAAGATGTGTTCCATTTTCAATCAAGTCCCCTTGTTCCGGAGATGAGATTTTCGTCCAAAATACATTGTTTTAAATGGGAATTTCGCGTAGTGACGTCACTACACACACGATTTTTTACAACTTTACACTTATGTTTCTCCAAAACTGGGACACTTGTGAAAAAACCAAAGGCACCATTGTTCTCAGCTCATCAATTACTATCCTTTCCTTCAAGTACTATCCTTTCCTTCATTAAAAATACAAAGTTTCAGACCCTCGCAACTGCCCCATTCTGTGCCATTATACTATGTCAAAAAAAGATGGATTTGCTCAGTCAGATGTGTGATTTTGAGATAAAACACAACATTCCAGTCTCCAGAGCTGCAGTGTGCCGCGGAATCGCTCATGGACGGGCAAAATCCAGTAAAAAAGTAGGGATGAAGGTGTTAATGGTTAGATTTATGCATCGAGCTCTCTAGGGTGTTTAAGACTGCATAGTGCATATTGTATATGTATAATATACAAGTTACAACTTCGCAGATCTTGTCGAGCAAGTGCGTGCGTGCGAGCATGCGCAATGCGCATCAAAGTCGGCTCCTCTTCAACTAAGGCGGTCTCCGTCTAAGGAGGGCTCAAAAAACACGAAGTGTGCTGTTCCGAAGAAATCCTAATCCAAAACACAAAGCCGATCCCTCGTAATAAGCGAACCTTGTGTTTTATGGGGACCTTCTTCCGGGGACTGCGTCAATTACTTCAACTCGTCAGTCAACTTTTTTTTTTTTTACCTAACCCCCCTCCTCTGCGTCTTGTAGACTTGCGGCACAATATTAGGAATATAATTGAATTCTGATCCTGTATCCTTCGTCTCCTCGAACATCAGCACACACATCTCTTCTTCTTCTTCTTCTTTCTCTCCTCTTCCGCTCCTATATAGTATACATACGTGTCTCCCTCCCTATTGGGTATATGATCGACCTTACCCCTTCCTCAAGCAACGTTTAACAGATATTCAGCATCACGAAGGAGACTTGTGTATCGCTGCACGCTGGATCGAATACATGGATTTTTCTGGACTGGAACACGGAAAAAAAAAGATGAGTGAAAATAACCATACGGATACCTGATTTTGGCACCTGCTAGATGTTATGGTAAACTTGAACCAGAAGTATGGTACATTTACCGATACTTTGAGTAAATTCGACATGCAATCAGGTAACATCACCTAGTACCTAGTCAAAACATAGTATACTTCTGGTTAACATTACCATAACATCTAGTAGGTGCCAAAATCAGGTATCCGTATGGTTATTTTCACCGTAGTTTTTTTTCCGTGAAGAGTTTTAGTATTTTTCGCTGCAGAAGTGTTTCAGCCAATGGCGACGCGTGCATTGTGGCAACAACGGTTTTTTTCTCCATTTAAACCCGAGAAAAACAATCGATGTTCAGGAGGTGCAACTGCAACCCTAAGATATCGATACTTTCGTATAGGTTTAAATGGCAAATAAGCATGGTTGCAAGATTGCACGAGCCGCCACTAGTTTCAGCTTTATTGAACTTTTCCTGATGTGTTGCAAACTTTTGTTAAACAGCGTTATGGAGGGTCGATTACTACGTATACTCACACAAGGCGTTTTAAGATAAATCCAAAATTGCATTTAATTGATTAGGCCACAATCGGGGGAGTCCGCAGCGGGGGGCAAGAGGGCACTTGACCCCCCCCCCCCGGGAAAATTTAAAAACGGCAAAAGAAAATGAAATGTTTATCAAAGGAGTAATGTTGACGAATTTCATTATTAGTCTATTTTGTGACTTTAACTTGTTTTTTTTTTCAAGGAATAGTAGGATTATACTTTCGTCTTACTATTATCATCATCTGCTGTCCCTCTACTCATTACATCAAACACGTCAAAATTATTATTATTTGATACACATACAATGCCTTAATAATTGCATACTGTTTGGATGAAAAAAAAAAAAAAGTTTTCTCTCCTAAGGGGTGGGGGAGGGGGGGGTCTCTGGACCTTCCTTTCAGAGGTTGAGACGGAGAAATATTTTGGGGGAACTCCCCCTCTCCCTTTCCCTTTCCCTCCCCCTTCCACCACCCAAAAAATATTCTTAACTGCATCATTGCCAAACTAGTCTACATTTCAGATGCGACGACTCATGAATGGGTCAATGGGGCTCTTGCAAACTTCTGCTATAAGCGAATGAATAGTCCTATGTGCTGTTGAGACCAGCAAAAATCACAAAAATCACACTAGAAAAGTCTGAAATACAGTAATAAGCTCACAAAACTGCTAAAACGGCAAGATCGCAATCGCCGTTCAGCGCAGGTATCATAGGAGTTTTTCGTCTAATTTGTCACTTTCTCTAAGGTAACACAGAGATATACTATGTCTCAATTTAGATAGGAATCTCCCATTTTACCTGCGTCGCTCCGCTACTAAGCCCGATTCTGAGAGTGAATTTCGTGATTTTTTAGTGTTCTCACCGTTATTTTTACAGGTTTTTATGCAAGAATCAAACTCTTCAATCCCTATAGCAAAAGTTTTGCAAGAACCCCATTGTCGTTTATGCCATTTGAAACTGCCCAAAAGTATCGATTATGTAGAGGTTTAGATAGAACCAAGCCACAGAATCGAGGATTTCCATTATTGGTTCTTTTGGAAAAGTATCGATGAATTCTCCTTACATTGTAATTCACAATTGAGGACTTTCCCGGACCCGGAAGAAGGGCCCATAAAACAACGGGTGTGCTCTTCAGCCAAATCTTCCATTTACTTACAATGCACAATTCTTAGGAAGAGCGTACTTATTGTTTTTTCATTCACTGTGCGCCGCATTGCGGCAAATTGTTTAAGAGTACCCACTCGAATAACTATTAGTTTCTTTCTCCTTCAAACCCACGAGACCAAGTCCACTTACAAAGTAAATAACTGGAATGCTCCAGGATTTCCCTCCTCTTTATTTTCATCGGTTCTCATGCATTTTCTAAGTGTCGTATATATAACACTCGGTCTCACACCATTCATATCAGCTCACTAATATATCAAATAAGCGTTTCAGTAGAATATTACTGTCAGGGATTCTAGACATCAAGTGTCTGATTGTAAAAACAAAACCACGTTTCTGCAAAGTAGCTACTTTATACTTTTCAGGAAGGCGAAAGAGTGAAAATCCTGGAACGAGGATAAGTGGGATTAAGGTGATTCCAGGGTCGATTAGAGTTCCAACTGTGGACACCACGTCGCGTCGCGCTGCTCGAAAAGTCAACAGTTGTTTGCTTAATTTGACGAATTCACGCTAATAACACAAATTTGAGGAACGTCAGTACCTGCGAGCATACTTCAGGAAGATACCCTGAAAGATTCAGGCTGAAACACTCAAAAATAAAGCCGGACATTATGAAATACGAAACTTCCCGTAAGCCGCAATGAGTGCGAGTGAGGCAGATAGACTTATCATCACTCGCGCTAACTCTCACTCACTAGCTAAGCTTATGGCGAATCGAATTTCATAATTTACGGCTTTAATTTTGAACCAATTTGGCTCATTTTGGGCTCCAAAAATCCATAAAAAAATTTGCAGATGCTGACGTTATTGGATTTTGCGTTTTATCTATGGTTTCAGTTTAAAACGCCAGAAACACGACTTTTCCAAAAAGCGACTAGTGGCGCTATCCATCGGATTGAAATCTGGAAAAGTTTCGCCTGGAATCACCTTAAATCAAGGTAGATATGAATATGGTGGATACGGGATGAATATATGCGTAGAGATATTGTGAACCTACTTTCCACCCGAAATGAGCTGTGATGGGTCAATTTACAAGGTCGATATTTGCAGAAACTAGTTTCCGTCAGCTTTTTCGCGTACCTTATCAAGATCTATTTTCCCAGGTCAGTCCAGTAGCAAGTGGGTGGAGCTAACGCGTTCCGTTGCACAACGTCTTCCTGAGTTTCCGGGCATCGCTGCCCCGAGTTGCGTGGTTCACTTGGCGGAATCAATAGCTGTTATGCGGAATACGACGGTGACTGCACTCGCAACTCAGGGGAACTTTGGAATGGTCCGCCTACTGGACTGATCTGGTATTAACCCTTTAAAGGCCGAGCCCTAGTATACTCGTTTTTTCCTATAGTCTATTTCACATTGTTTCAGTCTTTATTTCGGATTAACGGGATCATCGATGAAAACACCTACAAGATAAGGTTTTGTCGAGGCGCCTTCAATTTGTCGTCTAGGCAATTCCAACTCCCTTGAGTACGAACAGTTAACTACCTTCCCTTTATAAACGGAAGAGTGACGCTCTCTTGAACTAACCTGGTCCTTAGAGGGTTAATAGATCTTGTACCTTATGACACTACACGCTCCGTAACTTTTGTAGATTTGGTAGCCCGCCCGCTATGATCCTTTTAGTGTACCTACCTTCACTAATTGAGGACTTTTCCGGAAGAAGGGCCCACAAAACAATGGGTGTGCTCTTCCTGAGAATTGTGCATTGTGAGTAAATGGAGGTTTTTAGCTGAAGAGCACACCTCTCATTGTTTTATGGGCCCTTCTTCCGGAAAAGTCCTCAATTTATCTTGTGAGTAAATAGTGTATTGAGTTGAGGTCGATGCGAGGATAAGTAAGTCCATCCAAAGTATCTGGTTCGGCGGAGTGATCTTTAGTCAGGATTTCTTTAGTCTCGGTCGGATTGTGAAACTCTTGACGGTCAGTTTAACAACAAAAGGAAAAGGGATCATACGAGTGCGGATAGAAAACCTCAGTTGCATATTAATTGGGGAGTAGGCGCGTCTTTTGAATTAAATTGCTTTAATTAGATTTGTTTGCTCTCGGCGGTTCGGTGGCTTGATTCGGTGAAAGGCAGCCGGCGGAGAATGGTTCGGGGGTGCGCGGTCCTTTCCGCGACTTCGATTAATTAACAAATATTCTCACCCCCAACCCCCAACCCCCTCCTCCCTCCCCCACATCCCTGATCCCCAAACCCCCCTCTACCTCTCATCGCTGATTCCATATCCCTTGCTCTTACCCCCCCCCCCCTCTCCAGAGCCGCTTCTCTGCTACTCTTGCTGCTCCACAGCTCATTGGTTCGTGACTTGGTGATGAGGGGGGTAGGTTTTGTAACACCCCCCCCCCCCCCCCCCCCACTTGCCTTAACCTTGAGAGGAAGACTTGCGGCTCTTGCCTCGACTGTCGAAATCTGAAGCTTTCAGAAGCTCGGCGCAGAGTAAAAGTTGTCGGCGGTTTTTCGCACCCCGTCGCGTTCCGCGCTGTATATCAATCAAACTTAGTTTAGACTGTGGCAACATCGCTCAATGGAACAGATTTTATGGATTACGATCATATAGAGGATAGGTTAATTGAAGAAAGAATTGCGTATAGCAATCGTATCTAGCGCAAAACACCATTGAGCACAACGGCAGCCATCGTAGCAATCTTCTGATTGCTACTTGCTCGTTTCATGGTAAACTGTATTTTAACGGTATTTTACAATTCATCTGTCTGTTTACTGGTTGAAACACGGGTTACATTAATCAGTTGAGGATTACAACAACGGCACATAAAAATACTCAAATCAATAATCTTTGCTTCAACCGGTTGGATCACCGATTGGGTGTAGAATGCCATTATAAATCTGACAAAAAATGGCAGCTCTGCTTTCGCCACTCCCATTAAACTAAAAGAGCTATGCTATAGTAATAAAGATAATTTGATTATAGAAAAAAGAAGGAATTAAAAAAGATTGAGGAGAAATTATAAATGAAAGTTTACTTCCTTTCGCCAGACCAAGGTAACAAGACATATTGTTTGCATGTCTATGAATGTGTTTGATCGAATATATGTATATGTAACAGGCAAATCGCAATCGGCTTGCGATTTGCCTAGGCAAAGAGCAAGCCGCTTATGTACGAACAGAAAAAATTCAGATCAAGTGTCATGGTGACTTACAAAATAATTGTATCGAGATTTACTTTAGCTCATTAGAAAGCTAATAAGCTAACGATCGTACTGATATAAACAGATTAAGTTTTTGTCCACTAAAAAAAAAAAAAAAAAAAAAAAAAAAAAAAATAACAATGGCAGCACGAAAATCATCCGAAATCCACTCCTTAACTCAATAAACGCCTCTATTTACTTGAGTGTTATAGTGGCTGAGGGCAGTAATAATGGGAGATTCCTATCTTAATTTCGTCACTCTCTCTCTATGCTGACAAGGATGATTCACAGAGTAATTGGTCATCAGAGTAGTGATCTACATCCGATGAATGGTACAGTGACACCAGTGTCAATAGAAACTAGTCTCCTAATGGTCCCTTCTTGATGGAGTTACAGTATTCTTAGATGGGATTCTCCCACTATCACTACCCTCCGCCACAATTACGCTCGCGCGAATAATAGCGTTTATTGAGATTAGGGGTGGATTTCGAAAGTTTTTAGTGCTGCAATCGTTATTTTTAGAGGTTTACACACCACATTCGACTGTTAAATCGCGTATAGCAAAAGTATACAACAGCCCCATTGATCGGTGAGCATGATCTTTGTCTCAACTCGACGTCCGGAATTTCCAAATGCCCTGTGTCTTTGTGCGTCGTACGTTGGTGCGTTAAGGCTCCTATAGCTATGGGTGAAATTGAACAAGTGTAGAATGTGTGGGAGGGAGAGGAGGGGGAGGTGGGAGCGGGCGGGGAAGGGGACCGACAACGTCATGTTTGATTGTTCCCCGTTTAACTTGATCTTTCATCCTTTGCGCCACTTCGCGGTTCGTTCACTCTCTTCAAGATCTGTGAAACCCCCGTCGGGCGAGGTTGGCTCGCTCCATACTTTTCTGCGCCGCTGATTTTTCCGCCGAGTGGAGCGGGAGCTGAAACTTTCTAAAATGAGACACCCTCCAGTCTTTCTCTCTTTCTCTCTCTCTCTCTCTCTCTCTCTCTCTCTCTCTCTCTCTCTTTCTCTCTTTCTCTCTTTCTCTCTTTCTCTATCTCTCTCTCTTTCTCTCTCTCTCTCTCTCTCTCTCTCTCTCTCTCCTTCTCTCTCCTTCTCTCTCCTTCTCTCTCTCTGTCTCTCTGTCTCTCTCTCTCTCTCTCTCTCTCTGTCTCTCTCTGTCTCTCTCTCTCTCCTTCTCTCTCCTTCTCTCTCCTTCTCTCTCTCTCTGTCTCTCTCTCTCTCCCTCTCTCTCTCTCCTTCTCTCTCCTTCTCTCTCCTTCTCTCCTTCTCTCTCTCTCTGTCTCTCTCTCTCTCCCTCTCTCTCTCTCTCTCTCTCTCTCTCTCTCTCTCTCTCTCTCTCTCTCTCTCTCTCTCTTGCCCTCCATCACTCAACCCACCCATCCCTTCGCGAGGAACTGAAATTCGGATCTAGACAAGCGCAAACGTAAGGGAAGGAGGTGGAGGAACGATTGTCAACGTCCCAAAGGATCAAGGCTTCATGCTCGAGGATCTGAAAAGGAAAGGCGAAAGCTAAAAAAAGAGGCAAGTCAAGGATCAACGGGGTTTTGGAAATGGCGGCGGGGACTGATTGCGTCAAATCATTCGTAGACTCAGGTGTCAAGGGCGATTTATAGAGAAGGGAAACAGGGTGAATTCTTGAATGGATCCGTTGATAATATCTTATACAACAGTTATACCAGAAACAAATCCTAAACAGCAGCAAGCAAAAATCTCCGTTGTTTACTGCAAACAAAATTCATCGTCAGGGATAGTAGATACAAACCAATGAGCTATAACTTTAGAGTGGCACATCAAGGAACGTTCCACTGGTTCATTTCTGGCACCTAGGGCGCCGCCATCTTGCCGTAAAAATCGATTTTGAGGTTAAGTTTTTGTAAGTCGTTTCCGGTCGTTTCGTAAACAAACTCGGGCATCACCGGAAACGACCTATACAAAAGTTAACCTCAAACTTTGGAATCTGCCGTCCAAATTCCGCTTTTTCCCGGGATTCCTTCTACCCTGTGTGGCACAAGGTGGAGCAATCCGCTGCCACTCTAAAGTTACAGCTCATTGATATAAACCAAAAAATCGTAAAATTCAAAAAAATCAAAGTGCGTTCAAAATAACAGCGACATCTGCATTTGGGATGGAAGGCAGACTGCAAAGTTTCGGACCTTGACGATTTGATACTTAGGAGGGCGTATGAATTTGTTTTCTCTGTTTGAATTCGGAATGAATCTGGATTGAACCTGCGGATTGCCAATCCTCCCTGCTTCTGGATAGAATCAAGAACTGGATTGGATGTACAGTTAACTATGTTTGTGAAAAAAGGATAGAAGAATAAGAGGCGGAAGTGTCTTAAATACCCGTTAATCTGTCATTTTCTAACAAGCGCGTCACCATCGTTATTTTCGTTCGTTTTTACGTGAGACTATAAGAGCCGATACTTTAAATGGGGCAGTTGCAAGGGTCTGAAATGTTATGTTTTTTTATGAAGAAAATAAAAGTACTTGATGAGCTAAGAACAAAGATGCCTTTGGTTTCTAATTAAGTCCCATTTTTCTGGAGATGAGATTTTAGCCAAAAGTAAATTGTTTCGAATGGAAATTCAGCGTAGTGACGTCTGTACGCACACGATTTTTTGCAAGATTACACGTGCGTATCTCCAAAACCGGGACAATTAAGAAAAAACCAAAGGCACCGTTAGTCTCAGCTCATCAAGTACTATCATTATCTATATAAAAAACCCAAAATTTCAGACCCTTGCAACTGCCCTATAGCACCATGATACAAAGAAAAAGTACAGTTTTCGTATTTTGTTTATTTAACTCTAAAAATCTGATAGCAGATTCGGATTCCTCGACCAAAAATACACGAGGACACCAAGTTTCACGCCAATCGAACAAAAACAAAGCGTATTTTCTTTTCAGACGTCCGCTCAACCTTATATACCCGAATTTCGTCTGCTACCGCCAACTGTCGGAACAGTGTATCGGTTAGGGTGTAGGACTAGGGATCGGAAGGTTACGGGTTCGAATCCCGATCAGGTCGGTACGATGTATGAAAAATATGTGACCAATGAAGTTTGACTAAGTACACACGAGTCCACTTTTTGTCGACTACATAAATCCCCAATATTATCCCCTCCCCACCACCCCCTCCCCATTAACGCCCCATCTCATCCCCGAACGTATCCGAGAAAAACCATCAAGATTTTTTGAGGGCACCCTCAAGATTCGTTGAGGGCACCCTCAAAGCCCTCTGTTCCAATTACCCTCAATGAGGGCTTTTCTCTTGAGGGCCTTGAGGTTTATTTCTACTAGGGTATTATTTCATACGTGCGCAAAATGTTTGCAAACTGCTCCAATGCTCCATGTTACCCAAGAGTTACAGTTCCTTTCTAAGGAAAGTTTGAAAAATACTGATTTTCGAAATACCACGAGGAAAAAATAAAAATCGTCGCAGACTCTAGAGTCGTGGGTATATCTGAAATTGCTTATAAAGACGCGTTCAGAACATGAACAAAGCAAAAGACACAAGACAAATCTGTGTGCGTTTCTTCTTTGATTTTCTCCGGAGAGATAGGAACTAAAGCGTGATGATAGATGTGTTCCGTAGGAAATGGAGAACCTTTCACATCACGGCGAGAAGAGAGAGAAAAATTCCGCCAAGTTATGTGATGAATGAAGAAAAGATGATATCATCACAAACTGCTGCACCGCGCGGTCTGCCACGTGCGTCGTGTCGCTTATAGCATCTGTGTTTTTGACGGTGCAATTTTTCGTCCTCGACTGAGATGATTACATCTGCGTTGCCGAATTTCATCAAAACATCGTATAAACTGGATGAATGTGCCGCATATTTCGCCACAGGAAAAAAACATATCGATTCTAACATAAAATTCCGCGGAAGTATATGGATGGACACAATAAAAATAATCAAAACCCGCACTCGGTAACTGAAGAAACCATCTTATACAGAATAGTCCATTTTGAACAACCTACGCTAAACTGGATACGATTGTTATCAACTTTAACCACATCTAATAGAAGGAATCGCCGCTTGTATGGAAACGCCTCGAGGCGACGTTTCTGTCAAAAGTTGTGTTTCGTCTAGGATTTGAACAATGCCAGCATTTTTTTTTTTTATATATAATATTCTGTTCGCCAAAATCGGACAGCGAATACAGCCAGTATATTTCCTGATGCATTAAGGTAAACACCCCAGTAGCCGGCACCCCTATGATTTGCACCAGTACCCGGCACCTATTTTTCACAAAGTGAAAAATGTTAGATTAGAGGGCAATTTTGGTATTTTGCGAATTTTTTCCGATTTTTCCCTCTTCAGGTCTAGAAAAAAACCACACAAAACACCAGTATTACCATAAAACTAATTCTTTTCACATCGTAAAAAATGGGTGCCGGGTACTGGTGCAAATTTTAGGGGTGCCGGCTACTGGGGTGTTTACCTTAAATGGAAAATCCAGCATTTTGATGTTACGATGTGTTGTTAACATAAATGGAGCTGTTGCAAACTTTTGCTACAGGCTTATTAATAGTTGATAATGGGGTAATACCCAGAAAAAATGACGATTAGCGCACTATAAAGTCACGAAATCCACTCCTAAACTCACAAAATGCTCTTAAACGCGAGACCGTGATGGCGGCCGGGTCCGCGGTTTCCATTGGGGTTCCCTATCTTCAATCAACGCCATCTACACGAGGTGTTCTCGCAACACCACGCAAGAAGAAGAAGAAGCATATAATTGCCATAAGAAAACCGCGGCCTCGGCCGCCATTACGGTCTCGCATTTAAAAGCATTTTGTGAGTTTAGGAGTGGATTTCGTGATTTTTTAGTGCGCTAATCGTTATTTTTACAGGGTATGACCCCATAATCAACTATTAATAACCCTGTAGCAAAAGTTTGCAACAGCTCCATTGTCGGTGTTTTTACAAAAGAGGCGTAACTTGAGTAAACGTTTCTCATCCTATTTTCAGTTGATGAACCAACCATGCAGCCAACCTTTGAAAAAAAAATGTGTTAGATTTTTCAGGTTGTATGTAAATTTGGAGAAATAATACCGGAAGCTTTTGCGTTTCTTTTAAAGATTAAATAGTAAAGCAAAATTTTGAGACGTTGTATTACGTTACACCTCTTTGTAGTGGTAGCAGCTCCGCCTATGTTTCGGTATAAGACGTTAAAAATAGTGTATTTAGTTTCGCGTGAGTTGTTCAAAATGGGGGTCCATTTTTCAAAATGACTTTCTAAGTTGACGAGTGGTTTTTACAAAAGTTCTCAATGTACGCTCTGTTTTTTTTGCAAATTATACATCAGCATTGATGTACCTTATATTGCTATTTTGTTAAAGTATTCTACAGACCCTTGCTCGTGTTTCAATTTTCAAAGTCTGAAATTCTGGAATGATTTACAAGTTTTGGCAGCGTCTGAACTGCGTTATCATAGACGACACACGATGACATCACAAAACGTACGGTGCACCTCCGCACCGCTTCATCTCTACCATTCCATTTGGTAATCACATAAGGCGTTGCTCTCGTGTGCGGAATATTCAAGAAAGCACTTGCTTTTTTCCTCCTTCTTCCTCAATCTTCTGGAGTTGACATGAAGTACTTTACAATGCATGGAAGAATTGCCCTCTTTTTCGTTTTTGCCGCACATCTTTGGCGGTTTACACTTTATATTTATTTACTTTTTTCTTTTTCGTCGGTTTTTTACTATTTTCCATTATGCTTACTTGCTATATACCGATAGGATTTACAAGCTCTTGCAAATTTGATAGTGTATCAAATCGTTCTTCAGTTTCTCACTTTTTACTTTGATGAATGCAAAGTTTATATGAAACATACTCTTACCCCATTTAAAAAACAACAAAAGAACAAAAAAAAGAAATCTTTAAACTATGACAGCACTCTCAGATTTTGCCTTAAAATTTGTGAATCCAACCCACGGTTTCCTGACATATATTAAAATCGGAATACGCTCAAGTGCAGAAAGTGAATTCATGCACCCTCAAATAAATGGGACAGTCAGAAACGTGAGCGGGGTAGGACCGGGATCGCCCGTTTCTGCCTTTTTACTGAGATCGTTGGATTTCATTCCACAATTTTATAACCTAGCATGTTCGCTCCGTGAAGACTACCTTATAGCTGTGGAGTCCAGATCGACCTGTAATGTGGCTAGTACTACTGGCCACCTTATTACATCATTTTCTGAGCTTCAAGGGCATCGGCTAGTGCCCCAAGCCACCCACATTGGTTCATAAAATTCTAGGATCATACTTTACGAATATAAGAGTCTATTTAAATGGTTAGCAACACTAGCCACTGCCCCAGAGGCCCAGGAAATAAAAAATAAAGTTGGTTGGTGGACAAAGATGTTGCACCGCAAAGGGTTAAGCACACGGAAAAGAAACTACGGTGAAAATAACCATACGGATACCTGATTTTGGCACCTTCTAGATGTTATGGTAATGTTAACCAGAAGTATACTATGTTTTGACTAGGTACTAGGTGATGTTACCTAATTGCATGTCGAATTTACTCAAAGGTAAATGTACCATGCTTCTGGTCAAGTTTACCATAACATCTAGGAGGTGCCAAAATCAGGTATCCGTATGGTTATTTTCACTGATCTTTTTTTTCCTTGCACCCACGAAAATTTATTTCCCCTTCAATACATGAAAGAATTTCCGATCTAAAAGATTTTTATTTTTTTGAAATGGCCGAGTGTAAAATTTCCAAGAAGACATTGCGTCAAGGCGGGTTATTGGTTTGATTTTATTGAATGAAAAGAAGGAATACATTTTCAATTTGCCAAATATCAGAAGGCAGCTTTGCCCTCTTTTTATATCAAAAGTTTGCAGGAGACCCATTGCATATTTCGCAATTTTTTAACTATTGATTTAATCTTCATTTTATTTGCTTTATCAAAGGCTGAATATAGTTCATTTTCGTTTCATAAATTCTTCTTGAAAACCAATACTGAAGTACTAATTGTGTTTTTCTTATTCTGTTCCAGGTAAGTGTTCATCGCCAATATTTTCTGCACATAATTACTCTATATCAACAGGTAAAGGTTTCCCTAAACTAAAGCGCCAGGAATCAAAAAGGGTAAGATGGTTAATGTCTCGGACCTTTATGTACTCCAATTTCTTTTATGTGCAACGCCAGCCCAATTGTAAATTGCGAGGTAGTTGGGCTTAATATATCAAGTGAACTATAATGGGGCTCTCGAAAACTCTTACTATAAGCAAATACATTGTCCAATCTGATGTAAAGACAAGCGGAAATCTCGAAATTCACTCTCAGAATCGGGCTTAATGGCGGAGAGACGCAGGTATCATGGGAGATTCCTATCTAAATTGAGACATATCTCTGTGTTTCCGCATAGAGAAAGTGACATTAAGACAGGAATCTCCCATGATACCTGCGTTTAACTGTCATTGCGATCTTACCGTTATAGCAGATATGTGAGTTTATTACTGAATTTTAGACTTTCTTAGTGCGAATTTCTTGATTTTCGCTGGTTTTTGCATGATATTGGACTATTAATTTGCTCACGGCAAAGGTTTGCAATAGCCCCATTAGATCAGCGGATAAACAATTGGAAAGAGTCCTAGATGCTTGCTCATTGATTTAATTTCCATTTTTGACCTAGGTTTGTAGATATTATGAAAGTCGTGCCTTGTTCCGTGCTTATTTTTCTGTGCAACTTCCTAGTATCGATCAATGGGGCTATTGCACACTTTTTCTATAAGCGATTTAATAGTCGATTATGGCGTAAAAACCTCAAAAAATAACGATGGCGGTACTAAAAACTTCCAAAATCCACTCCTAAAGTCAATAAACGCAGTTATTTGCACGAGCCGAAGGCACTAACAATGGGAGATTCCCATCTAACAATTCTGAAACTCCATCAAGAAGTGACCAATAAGAGACTACTTTCATTTGATACCGGTGTCACTAGATGTTGCGGCACCATTCATCGGATGTGGATTGTGGATGATCACTCTGATGACTAATTACTCTGTGAATCTCCTTGTCAACATTGTGACGAAAGAGTGGAGTCAAAGAGTGACGAAATTAAGATAGGAATCTCCCATTGTTAGTGCCTTCGGCCACCATTACGCTCGCGCAAATAACTGCGTTTATTGAGTTCAGGAGTAGATTTTGGAAGTTTTTAGTACCGCCATCGTTATTTTTTGAGGTTTTTACGCCATAATCGACTGTTAAATCGCTTATAGCAAGAGTGTGCAATAGCCCCATTCTCAAGAGAAATCGTTAAAAGAAATGAAACTGTCTATTCTTTGAAAATCGGAGCAAAACGGGAGTTTGAATAAAAATTCGGATCAGAAGAACAGGTCTTGAGCCGATTTATAGGTTATATGTGTTTTCGTTGGACCACAAAATCCGGTTGCCCTCCAGTACTCTTTTGTTACGCCAGCAATGAATGTCTCTAAGTCTCTTTATCCCTCCGCCTTTCGCTCAGATTAAAAGATTACACTCAATTTTCGTGACGGAATTTTGCGAACAGCTGTGGTGAGGCGCGCGCGGAGTGGTTTTGCTGTAACGCGCGCGCCCGCACGCGCATCCACGTGACGCGGAACGCGAATCCCGGCTGGGTCGCGCGCCACGGCACACAATGGATCGACTCATCGATTTTTCTGGACAACATTTCCAAATAAAAATCAAGATATTATAAACAATAAGTAGCAAGATAACTTAAACAGGTGTGAGAAATGGGGCAGTTGCAAGGGTCTGAAATGTTGTGTTTTTTATAGAAAGAAAATTAAAGTACACTTGATGAGCTGAGAACAAAGATGCCTTTGGTTTCTAATTAAGTCACATTGTTCCAAAGATGAGATTTTGGCCCAAAATACATTATTTTAAACGGGAATTCCGCGCAATGACGTCACTACGCACAAGACTTTTTACAACTTTACACGTGTATATCTCCAAAACTGAGAGACTTAGGAAAAAACCAAAGGCACCATTGTTCTCAGCTCATCAAGTACCACAATTTTCACTGTGGAAAACACTTTATTTCAGACCCTTGAAACTGTCCCATTGTTCATTTTAGAGGTTGTATAATAAATCAAGAAATGTGGGTTTTTCAAGAAAATTTCAACACTGCACAGAAAAAAAAGATTAGTGAAAATAACCATACGGATACCTGATTTTGGCACCTGCTAGATGTTATGGTAAACTTGAACAGAATTATGGTCCATTTACCGATACTTTGAGTAAAATCGACATGCAATCAGGTAACATCACCTATTACCTAGTCAAAACATAGTATACTTCTGGTTAACATTACCATAACATCTAGTAGGTGCCAAAATCAGGTATCCGTATGGTTATTTTCACCGTATTTTTTTTCCGTGTGGAATGTTTCAAAAGTAGAAGAACCACAACTCCTCGTTTCCGAGGAAATCCAACGAGCTATATACATTTATCTAGAGTGGCGGTTTAATGGGTAACCTGCGTAACCACCATGAGGGATTTATGAGGTTAGGTTTAAGCGATTAATTTTTCCATTTATTTCCGTGTATTTTGGTGCAACACGGCGCACAGTGGATCAAAGCATGTTCTAATCCACTGTGCGTCGTGCACCACTAAAATACACGGAAACAGATGGACAAATTACTGGCTTTAAACCTATCTAACCTCAAAATCACCTGTGGTGATTACGTAGGTTACTTATTAAACCGCCACTCTAGATAAATGTATAGCTCGTCGTTTTTGCAAGAAATCGACACTGAAATTTTTTAAAAGTAGAAGAGCAACTATTCTTCGTGTCCGGGAAAATCTATATTTTGATCCAGTGTGCGGTATTGCGCATCGGTGCGGTGCAGCGAGCGCACGTAGTAAATTGAGTTACGTCACGAAATGAAGTCGATGTATGAGTTGTGGGGGATGGGAGATGATTGAGAGGGAGGGGGAGGGGGAGGGGGTGTTAGAGTATGGTAGAGAGACAGGATTACCCTTGTAATTATTCTTATCCCTCGTCTCACTTCAATTCCCGCGAATTGTCGGCTCTACCACTCAATTTCGCATCACTATATGTATATAATCGTTGCCAAACTTTTCCACAATTGCAATTCATAGTCCGTTTCAGGTGCAAGTGAAAGCAATGGTACAATTTGACGACATCAGATTATCTTCATTTGAACCTAGGATGGAGATCAATCGATTCTTGGAGTGGAAGTATTCCTCGCGTAGAATCGATTTTTCACCTAGGTTTCAATGGCAAAGAGGACGGTTGCCAAAATTCAGGAGTCAGTAAGGGTGATTCCATGGTAACATCTGCAGGTTGATTATTTACTGTTTCGTTGCGAATGGCTAATGGAGACTTGTCCGAATTTTCAAATTGCTGATGCGACCGTAATAACTGTCCAAAAAAACAACTAACAAAAATTAACGAAAAACAACAAAAATCAAAACAGCAAAAAAAAACAAAAAACCAAGTGCTGCCGATTAATTACTATACACTGCAAGCACTCATGCTGAATTTCAAGTTTTTAACTCGATTCTACGTAGCGTGAATGTTTTTTGTTCGACCCTTTCCTGGAATAAACGATTCAAATATTCCGATATATTCCTTCGGAACAGTGGCGAGGCGTGAAATTTGGCAACCACGTATTTTCTCCATTTAAATTCACCAAAAAGGTCGAACGCTCCAGTCATCGGCGATGACCAGACATTTCGACCTTTCTAATGTGTTTAAATGGGGGAAAAGGTACGTTGCCAAATCGCGCGCCTTACCACTGCTTCGGAAAGAGCACACCCGGCGTATTTTTTTGGCATAATATCCCAGTAGTATAGATAAGGATCAAAAACGGAACTTTTCAGGAGAGCAAAGAAATATCGAAGCTCGACCTAAAAACCTGCAGCACAAGTCACGATAAGACTTCAAAATACCGCAGATGGGGATTCCAAACCTCTAAAGTGCTTAAAAAGTGGTGAGCTTGGAACAGGGAAAATGAAGGACAAAACACTTGAAAGCAGTGCTGCCGTTTTGCGTATAATCAATGCTATTTTTTCTATTCACCGATGATTCCACCGGTTGAGGAAAGATTACACAGTTCAGTTCAGTGTATGACTGTAATGCACGAAAATACCCTGATCTGTAATCTTTTCTCAATCGGTTGCGCGGAAACTGTTAATTAATTAAAATATCCGCAAGTTTTTTAAAGTCATCGACGACTCCACCGGTTGAGAAAAGATTACAGATGCATTTTCGTGCATTACAGTAATACACTGAACTGAACTGTGTAATCTTTTCTCAACCAGTGAAATCATCGGTGAATTGAAAAATAGCATTCATTATATACATACGCAAAACGGCTGCCCTGCCTGAAAGATATATCTTCAGTTACTTCTCTTTGAATATTTAACAGCCTCCTTCTTTCACGCACCTTTGTATTCGATTGCTGCTGTGATTATACTGTCGAAGCAACATTTTTCTTAAAAATTCGGAGTTTTGAGCGATCGATCGCTCGAACTTCTCGACTGCGAGTCGAATTTTTGTCAGAAGAAACAAAACTTCAGAAGGCCAAAGAAATGTTAATCAATCGTCCCTATATCAATCATCCCTATATCAATCATCGATATACAGGGTGTCCCAAAATTGATAGTAAATATTTTTACCACGTATTTTTGGGGCCAAAATAAGACTTTTTTTTCCTATGAACACGTGTCCGAAAATGCCCCCCCTCGGAGCTACAGCCCCCCAAAGTTTTTTAAAAAAATCAGTTTTTCTTCGACTCTAGCAACGGATCTCGGTAAAAATGGATGAAAATTGGTTTCTAAAGGTAATTTTAGGCGTTCTTTCCGAATCCGGGGTCGAAAATTTCCGAAAGCGTCAAGAAAGGGGGGTTTGAGGGGGGTTCAAATTTTAAATTGAATAATTTTTTAGTGTTCCGTAAGAAAATGAGAAAAATAACAAAAGAATCTAATGGAACAAAACAAAAGAAACATTTTTGATCTCTTGTGTTTTTTTCATAAGACACACGGGAAACGAGTAAAATCGATTTTTCGCCGGGAGCGCACAGCCCGATAGCGCTGTTTCAGTGCCGCGTTGCGCCGAGTCGATCGTTGAGTCAGGTGAGTGCACAGAGCAGCGCTATTGGGCTGTGCGCTCCCGGCGAAAAATCGATTTTACTCGTTTCCCGTGTGTCTTATGAAAAAAACACAAGAGATCAAAAATGTTCCTTTTGTTTTGTTCCATTAGATTCTCTTGTTATTTTTCTCATTTTCTTACGGAACACTAAAAAATTATTCAATTTAAAATTTGAACCCCCCTCAAACCCCCCTTTCTTGACCCTTTCGGAAATTTTCGACCCCGGAATCGGAAAGAACGCCTAAAATTACCCGTGGATTCCAATTTTCATCCATTTTTTACGGAGATCTGTTGCTAGAATCGAAGAAAAACCGATTTTTTTTAAAAACTTTGGGGGGCTGTAGCTCCGAGGGGGGGCATTTTCGGACACGTGTTCATAAGAAAAAAAAGTCTTATTTTGGCCCCAAAAATACGTGGTAAAAATATTTACCATCAATTTTGGGACACCCTGTATTTTGTTACGGTCGAACGTCCAAGCCTCCCCCCTCCCGGCTCCCTTCCCCCATCTAGCGTATTTTCAAGGCACGATTATAGACAGTGGCGAAGCGTGATTTTTGGCTACAATGTGAATCTCTCCATTTAAATGCACTGAAAAAGTCGAACGCTTCAGTCATCGGCGATGACCAGGCGTTTCGACCTTTCTAATGTGTTTAAGTGGGAAAAAGAAACTTTATTGCCAAATCGCACGCCTCGCCACTGATTATATATATTATAGATTGCTTAATTGCACCGGTGTCAGATATCTGACACAACTCCTTTTATGTATGAGACCACCAAATGAAGAAAAATGAAGGGGAACAAATACAACCTCGGATGAAATGTTCGAGAAAAAGAAACATTTTTAATTCTGAAGTAAACATTTGCTTTAAAAACTCGCAAAGCGTCTGGCCGGCGTATCCCAAAACTCACCTCAACTGCGTGCCAGAATAAACTTCGTTCCCCCAAAACCTGTCAATATTTGACCCCTCGAGGGTACCGATTTATTTAAACGTGGGACGCTGTGTGGAAAAATGTTACCGCGAGATCAATAAAGGGCTCGTCAACAGGGTTGTCACGCGTCGGGCATCTCTTTAGAGAAAAAAATATATCATGGCCCTTTAAGGTGGATCCTCAGCGTTTAGTTCCATATTCTGCTACCACAAGAAGATACGTTCTTTAATGAAAAAAAATCATGGTAAACGCGAATCAATGAAAAAAGGGCAACTTCGGAGCCCCAGAAGCAATCTAAAAAACATTTTAGCACAAACAGTGTGCTAAAATGTTAAGAAATAGCGTGAAATTGAATTTCGGAAATCCCTCAGAAGACGCCATGACGCCAATGGCCGATATATAGTATAGGGAAGTTTCCGAAATTCAATTGTTCCACGCTTATTTCGTAACATTTTATCCTACTGTTTATACTAAATTGTTCCTTAGATTGCTTCTGAGGCTCCGACGAAGCTCTTTTTTTCATTTATTTGCTTTTAACATGCTTTTTTCCATTTAAAGAACGTATCTTCTTGTAAAATATGGAACTAAACGCTGAAGACTCACCTTAAGGATATCAAGTGCCTTGATGCGGAATTAGTGTAAATATCTTCGGAAATGGTTTGAAGCTAATTTTTCCCATCTGAGTCAAGAGCTGGAGCTTGCAGAGGAATGGTATGCAACTTTGGATCAGGACCGCTCTTTATTAGAATGTCTTTATTGTTGCTTTTATTGGATCTGTTGTGAACTTTAGTTATACAGCGTAAACGAACAATTATTCGATTCAATTAAAGTGATGTAAAAACAATGATTCCTCATTCCTCGTACCAAAATTTTCCGATATTCGTTCCTAAATCTATGAGAAAAAGAAAAAGCCACTTCCTGATGTCATCGCCGAATATTAAGGAGGAGTTCACATATCGTCTATTTTATTCAAATCGAGGATTGAAATTTATGTGTACTGTGGTCAAGTTTACTGTCTTGTTTTACATTTGAAGAAGATTTTGGACGAAATGACTTTGGACGTAAAGCATTGGGCAAATTACTTTGGACATAAAGCATTGGACAAATTACTTTGGATATAAAGCATTGGACAAAATACTTTGGACGTAAAGCATATTGGATAAATTACTTTGGACGTAAAGCATTAGAAAAATTGTCCTGAAACCGCAAGCCACTTTGCTATTGACATTGGTGAGATATAAAAGCAAACAGCTTTATAGTCCAGGACATTTAGATCAATAATCACCGAATAGCGGAAAAAATTTGCAAAAAGCTGAATTTTTGCAGAGGCGTTCCTTTCGGTGTGTGGAACCACCAGAAAAAAGTCCTGACCGATATCGTGTACGCTCGACTTTTTATGACCTCAAAAAGGGCGTATAAATCAGTTTTTTCAAAATAACGCGAAAACTATCCATTTTAGCTCTAAAACACCTCAGTATCAAATAAAAGCTGACGTAATTTGCCACTGAAAAGGTTCTTACACATTTTCACGTCAGACCCTTCCTTACCCCTCAAAACTTTGATTTTAAAATTCCAAATTTTCGAGATTCAGCATTTCCCCGCAATTTTTTGCATTTTGCGGAAAAATGACTCATCCTACGGCAAAATTTTACTCAGGTAATTTTAAAGAACGTCAAATTTACTATGGGGTACAAGTAGCGTATTTACCCTTTGGGCATTTTTCCTCCCACGAAAAATGGTTTTCACGGATTTTAGTGAAGAGGACCCATAAAATGAGTAAATGCCCAATAGTGAATTAGCGACGACGGTCACTTCGTGGCAAGTTAAAATCGAAAGTACCCTTTTTCACTTTATTTTAAACATATTTGACACCCTCCGCATCTAATCTGATCCCCCCCCCCCACCCCGACATCCCCCCTCCACCTACCCTCAACCACCAACATCCCCAAACCCTTTATTACCCACCATTGCAGCCGAGTGATTCCTTCCTCATTTACGCATTAGTGATTGATATTCAGAGTTCCTTTTGGGGGAAAAGTTTTCGGCGAGAGACGCCCCCCCCCCCCCCAAAGTCTCCAATTTTCTCATATTTAACTGAAAGTTGGCGGTAAAATGGCCATTATATTTCTGGAATATTTGGCTGGAAATTAGTCAGATCTGTTAGTTTATGTCAGATCTTGTTGTCTATGTCAGATCTTTAAGTTTCAGATTCAGTTAATCAGATCTCTGATGCATTGTAAGTCCCAATTTTTATCTTAAACAGAAAATATTTTAGACAGGATTAATTTTTTGAGAATTTTATTGTGATGACTTTGTTCTCGACATTTAAATATACTTAACACCTACTTCAGAGATGAGGTCTCTTTTACAGCGTGATGCGTAAATATACTGTATAAATGATTGTCCGATAGTGCATCGATATTGTTCTTTTTTTGCGAGTATTTATTAGTTAATGTTACTGATTGACTTACGAATTTTCGAAATGGATGAAGACACAGAAGAAAGGTGTGTTCCGTGCGGAGACTATTGCTCATAAGAAACGCGCGTCTTTGTGAGGGTAAAAGGAAAATAAAACATTGAATTGAAACAGGCTGGTAGGGGCTGGTTAGAAATGATGATACACTAAATGTGTTAGAAGAACAATTAAAATCAAATGGGGGTGTGGTTTCACATTTTGCAGACAAAACCCCAGAAAGTACTATAAAAAAAAATTCAAAGAGCGCAACTTAGTGAGCCGTCAACCAGCAAAAACGAAACTAAGAGAAAAAGAGGAAACTTTCAAACCTATAGGAGAAACGTATGGTTTGCGGTAAAAATGCAGGGAGCTGCTTTTTTAAAGACTGAACGGAAGAAAACGGAAGGATCTTCGAATAGAAGTTGATCAGGTAGAAAGTTTTCCAACTAAGAAACAAATTCTGAAAACATCTCAGTCTCGAAATGATGACTTGGGAAAGATAATTTCAACTCGTCTGATTGTGAGTAATGGAATCAATCTTGTAGCTTCAGAGACCAGGTTTCAACAATCTTGTTTTGTCTATTTTTGGCGGATTAAAAAAGAGAATAATGTGGAGACTGCAGACGATGCTCCAATAGCCAAGACCACGGAAACAAGATTTGCTATATTTTCTGGTAAATTATGTCGAATGCCAGTTTTCCGTCGCGAAACTGATTGTATAAGCCATGAGTTTTGTAATTGCTGAAAAAACTACTGTTCAGAAGCCAGACAAAAAAAACGAGAATGATATTATGGTTCCAATCTCAAAAAAAAGGAGGCAATATTATACTTAAAGAACGCTGGGAATAAAATTTTGAGTGCGGCTTGATACGTTGAGTGCACATCAAATGAAGTTGAAGAGCGTTCAAGCCTCCTCAAAAAAAGCTGCCGAAGTAATTAGAAAGTAAAATAATTTTAGTCCAGCATTTGACACGTGACATATCGCTTTATAACATAGAAGAAAACGATGTCCAAAAACTAAACAAATAAGTTCCTTTGTTATTTTCACGGTTTTTGTGTGTGTTTTTTTGGTTTTTTGTTTTACAATTTGAAAAGGTGACATTGTGACAAGAGTTCTTATCGGGTCAAATGCACATTAATTTTATACGCAATCATGGCCGGCGCGAGTCCTCCATCGTTTCATTTCGCCCATTCATATCGTTTTAGGAACATAGCTGATAGAAAATCCTAAAAAAATGTATGCTTAAGCGAGGATTTTCTGCTTACAAACTCGCGGTATGATTCATACCGCGAGTTTTTCTGGCTTTTTAACAGCAACTTTCAATTAAATAAGAGAAAATTGGAGACTTTGGGGGGGGGGGGGGGCCGCCTCTGGCCGAAAACTTTTCCCCCAAAAGGAACTCTGAATATCAATCACTAATGCGTAAATGAGGAAGGAATCACTCGGCTGCAATGGTGGGTAATAAAGGGTTTGGGGATGTTGGTGGTTGAGGGTAGGTGGAGGGGGGATGTCGGGGTGGGGGGGGGGGATCTGATTAGATGCGGAGGGTGTCAAATATGTTTAAAATAAAGTGAAAAAGGGTACTTTCGATTTTAACTTGCCACGAAGTGACCGTCGTCGCTAATTCACTATTGGGCATTTACTCATTTTATGGGTCCTCTTCACTAAAATCCGTGAAAACCATTTTTCGTGGGAGGAAAAATGCCCAAAGGGTAAATACGCTACTTGTACCCTATAGTAAATTTGACGTTCTTTAAAATTACCTGAGTAAAATTTTGCCGTAGGATGAGTCATTTTTCCGCAAAATGCAAAAAATTGCGGGGAAATGCTGAATCTCGAAAATTTGGAATTTTAAAATCAAAGTTTTGAGGGGTAAGGAAGGGTCTGACGTGAAAATGTGTAAGAACCTTTTCAGTGGCAAATTACGTCAGCTTTTATTTGATACTGAGGTGTTTTAGAGCTAAAATGGATAGTTTTCGCGTTATTTTGAAAAAACTGATTTATACGCCCTTTTTGAGGTCATAAAAAGTTGAGCGTACACGATATCGGTCAGGACTTTTTTCTGGTGGTTCTACACACCGAAAGGAACGCCTCTGCAAAAATTCAGCTTTTTGCAAATTTTTTCCGCTATTTTTCCTAAATGTCCTGGACTAGTCCAGGACATTTAGATCAATAATCACCGAATAGCGGAAAAAATTTGCAAAAAGCTGAATTTTTGCAGAGGCGTTCCTTTCGGTGTGTGGAACCACCAGAAAAAAGTCCTGACCGATATCGTGTACGCTCGACTTTTTATGACCTCAAAAAGGGCGTATAAATCAGTTTTTTCAAAATAACGCGAAAACTATCCATTTTAGCTCTAAAACACCTCAGTATCAAATAAAAGCTGACGTAATTTGCCACTGAAAAGGTTCTTACACATTTTCACGTCAGACCCTTCCTTACCCCTCAAAACTTTGATTTTAAAATTCCAAATTTTCGAGATTCAGCATTTCCCCGCAATTTTTTGCATTTTGCGGAAAAATGACTCATCCTACGGCAAAATTTTACTCAGGTAATTTTAAAGAACGTCAAATTTACTATAGGGTACAAGTAGCGTATTTACCCTTTGGGCATTTTTCCTCCCACGAAAAATGGTTTTCACGGATTTTAGTGAAGAGGACCCATAAAATGAGTAAATGCCCAATAGTGAATTAGCGACGACGGTCACTTCGTGGCAAGTTAAAATCGAAAGTACCCTTTTTCACTTTATTTTAAACATATTTGACACCCTCCGCATCTAATCTGATCCCCCCCCCCACCCCGACATCCCCCTCCACCTACCCTCAACCACCAACATCCCCAAACCCTTTATTACCCACCATTGCAGCCGAGTGATTCCTTCCTCATTTACGCATTAGTGATTGATATTCAGAGTTCCTTTTGGGGGAAAAGTTTTCGGCGAGAGACGCCCCCCCCCAAAGTCTCCAATTTTCTCATATTTAACTGAAAGTTGGCGGTAAAATGGCCATTATATTTCTGGAATATTTGGCTGGAAATTAGTCAGATCTGTTAGTTTATGTCAGATCTTGTTGTCTATGTCAGATCTTTAAGTTTCAGATTCAGTTAATCAGATCTCTGATGCATTGTAAGTCCCAATTTTTATCTTAAACAGAAAATATTTTAGACAGGATTAATTTTTTGAGAATTTTATTGTGATGACTTTGTTCTCGACATTTAAATATACTTAACACCTACTTCAGAGATGAGGTCTCTTTTACAGCGTGATGCGTAAATATACTGTATAAATGATTGTCCGATAGTGCATCGATATTGTTCTTTTTTTGCGAGTATTTATTAGTTAATGTTACTGATTGACTTACGAATTTTCGAAATGGATGAAGACACAGAAGAAAGGTGTGTTCCGTGCGGAGACTATTGCTCATAAGAAACGCGCGTCTTTGTGAGGGTAAAAGGAAAATAAAACATTGAATTGAAACAGGCTGGTAGGGGCTGGTTAGAAATGATGATACACTAAATGTGTTAGAAGAACAATTAAAATCAAATGGGGGTGTGGTTTCACATTTTGCAGACAAAACCCCAGAAAGTACTATAAAAAAAAATTCAAAGAGCGCAAACTTAGTGAGCCGTCAACCAGCAAAAACGAAACTAAGAGAAAAAGAGGAAACTTTCAAACCTATAGGAGAAACGTATGGTTTGCGGTAAAAATGCAGGGAGCTGCTTTTTTAAAGACTGAACGGAAGAAAACGGAAGGATCTTCGAATAGAAGTTGATCAGGTAGAAAGTTTTCCAACTAAGAAACAAATTCTGAAAACATCTCAGTCTCGAAATGATGACTTGGGAAAGATAATTTCAACTCGTCTGATTGTGAGTAATGGAATCAATCTTGTAGCTTCAGAGACCAGGTTTCAACAATCTTGTTTTGTCTATTTTTGGCGGATTAAAAAAGAGAATAATGTGGAGACTGCAGACGATGCTCCAATAGCCAAGACCACGGAAACAAGATTTGCTATATTTTCTGGTAAATTATGTCGAATGCCAGTTTTCCGTCGCGAAACTGATTGTATAAGCCATGAGTTTTGTAATTGCTGAAAAAACTACTGTTCAGAAGCCAGACAAAAAAAACGAGAATGATATTATGGTTCCAATCTCAAAAAAAAGGAGGCAATATTATACTTAAAGAACGCTGGGAAAAAAATTTTTGAGTGCGGCTTGATACGTTGAGTGCACATCAAATGAAGTTGAAGAGCGTTCAAGCCTCCTCAAAAAAAGCTGCCGAAGTAATTAGAAAGTAAAATAATTTTAGTCCAGCATTTGACACGTGACATATCGCTTTATAACATAGAAGAAAACGGTGTCCAAAAACTAAACAAATAAGTTCCTTTGTTATTTTCACGGTTTTGTGTGTGTTTTTTTGGTTTTTTGTTTTACAATTTGAAAAGGTGACATTGTGACAAGAGTTCTTATCGGGTCAAATGCACTTTAAATTTTTATACGCAATCATGGCCGGCGCGAGTCCTCCATCGTTTCATTTCGCCCATTCATATCGTTTTAGGAACATAGCTGATAGAAAATCCTAAAAAAATGTATGCTTAAGCGAGGATTTTCTGCTTACAAACTCGCGGTATGATTCATACCGCGAGTTTTTCTGGCTTTTTAACAGCAACTTTCAATTAAATAAGAGAAAATTGGAGACTTTGGGGGGGGGGGGGGCCGCCTCTGGCCGAAAACTTTTCCCCCAAAAGGAACTCTGAATATCAATCACTAATGCGTAAATGAGGAAGGAATCACTCGGCTGCAATGGTGGGTAATAAAGGGTTTGGGGATGTTGGTGGTTGAGGGTAGGTGGAGGGGGGATGTCGGGGTGGGGGGGGGGGATCTGATTAGATGCGGAGGGTGTCAAATATGTTTAAAATAAAGTGAAAAAGGGTACTTTCGATTTTAACTTGCCACGAAGTGACCGTCGTCGCTAATTCACTATTGGGCATTTACTCATTTTATGGGTCCTCTTCACTAAAATCCGTGAAAACCATTTTTCGTGGGAGGAAAAATGCCCAAAGGGTAAATACGCTACTTGTACCCTATAGTAAATTTGACGTTCTTTAAAATTACCTGAGTAAAATTTTGCCGTAGGATGAGTCATTTTTCCGCAAAATGCAAAAAATTGCGGGGAAATGCTGAATCTCGAAAATTTGGAATTTTAAAATCAAAGTTTTGAGGGGTAAGGAAGGGTCTGACGTGAAAATGTGTGAGAACCTTTTCAGTGGCAAATTACGTCAGCTTTTATTTGATACTGAGGTGTTTTAGAGCTAAAATGGATAGTTTTCGCGTTATTTTGAAAAAACTGATTTATACGCCCTTTTTGAGGTCATAAAAAGTTGAGCGTACACGATATCGGTCAGGACTTTTTTCTGGTGGTTCTACACACCGAAAGGAACGCCTCTGCAAAAATTCAGCTTTTTGCAAATTTTTTCCGCTATTTTTCCTAAATGTCCTGGACTATTAAACAGTGGCGGCTAGTGCAATTTGGCAACAATGTTTTCACTCTATTTGACTCAATGTAAAATAATCGAATGCTGGTGAAGCGCTGCTTCACTATCAAATCGATTGTTTTACACGTAATCAAATGGAGAAAAAACATTGTTGCCGAATCGCACGAGCCGCCACTGGCTTTAAATAACTTACACCGCTGGATATCGTTTGTAACTTGAATGCACTTCCAAGATTGCGTCAGTTTGTTTCTCACCAGTCTTTCATCAAAAATGCGTCGCTTGTAAACTTTTGCTATCGCGGATTGAAGAGTTGATTCTTGTAAAAATGACGATGAGCACACTGAAAAATCACGAAATTCACTCTCAAAATCGGGCTTAATGGAGAATAGACGCAGGCATCATGGGAGATTCTTATCTAAATTGAGACATACCTCTGTGTTTCTGTAGAGAAAGTGACATTGTAGACAGAAATCCCCCATGATACCTGCGTTGAGCCGCCATTACAAACGAACCGTTTTAGCAGTTATGTGAGTTTATTACTGAATTTTAGACTTTCTCGGTGTGATTTTTGCTACTTTCGCTGGTCTCTCCGCATCACATTGGACTATTCATTTGCTCACAGCAAAAGAGAGGGCCATTGCAGTGAAAAGATTACAAATTTTAATGGCGATACAATTGTTGAGCAAACTAATGATCGCTAAGCATTTTTGGTGAACATGCATGCGAAGTGTACGGCCGCAAAGCCTCATAAAAGTTGTTGAATACATTCCGTCTATTTGTATGATTTAATGTCTTTGTTTTTGACTCATGGGGCTCTTGCAAACTTTTGCTGTAAGCAAAAAAATAGTCCAATCTGATGTATAAACCAGCGAAAATCACGAAAATTACACTAAGAAAGTCTAAAATTCAGTAATAGACTCACATAACTGCTATAACGTCAAGTTCGTAATGGCGGTTCGACGCAGATATCATGGGAGATTGCTGTCTAATATGCCACTTTCTCTACAGACTCACAGAGATATGTCTCAATTTAGATAGGAATCTCACTTGATACCTGCGCCTCTCCGCCACTAAGCCCAATTTTGAAAGTGAATTTCGTGATTTTTTAGTGTACTTATCGTCATTCTTACTGGTTTTTATGCAAGAATCAACTCTTCAATCTCCTGTAGCAAAAGTTTGCGAGAGCCCCATTTTTGAAAGAAAGCGTAGAAGTAAGCAATAAGCATCCAAATTTTCTACACAAGACTTGGCAACCATGATGTTCATGATGCTAGGGCTTTCCCTCTGAAATCCGGAATAAATTTGTTGTGGCACTAACATAGGCATGAGTATGGCGTGGCTCTCTCCAATTCATTCTCCATTCAGAACGACCGGTCAATCGAAATGCAAATACTTACCATTACGAATACAGGGTATTAGGGTTTGAATGCGCTTGCTCTCTCAATCATTCCCAATATTCTCCCTAACCCTTCACTTCATCGTGTCAGTTTATTATTATTATTTTATTTATTTTTTTTGTTTTTTTGTTCAGCGCTGCCGGATTGTATTCCAGAGACCCTTTATAACAGAGCTGCCGATTTGCGTAGATTTAATGGCATCTAGAAATTCACCGAAGATTCCACCGGTTGAGAAAAGACTACAGAGTTCAGTTCAGGGTATGACTGTAATGCACGAAAATACTAGCGTCTTTTATCTTCTCGCGCAACCGGTATATCTTTTAATTAATTAACGGCGTTTCCATCGATTGAGAAAAGATTACAGATCAGAGTATTTTCGTGCATAACAGTCATACACTGAATTGAGCTATGTAATCTTTTCTCAACCACTGTGGCGTAGCTAGCTGAGCAAGCGCCCCCCTGCCGATTCGAATGCTGCGCCCCCTTTTTTTTAAGGAAAAATTGGCCGCTTCGGTGGATCCCCCCCCCCCTTTGCACCCGTACAAGTTGGAGCCTTTGTCCGAAAAATTCCTTTCTTTAAAAATTATTGTAAATTAATGTAGAAAAGTTACATCCAGAAGCTTCGAACTTTGTGAACGTGAATTTTGGCAGAAGCACTTAGAGCCTTTACATTGCTTTCTCCCTACAATTCTTAGCTTCTATTTTTCTCAATCTGTTCTCTTTTCTTTCCTTTTCTCCTTTTTCTTTCCTTTTTTCCCTTTCCCTTTCCTTTCTTTCCCCCTTTTCCTTCCCTTTTTTCCTTTTCGCTCTTCCTCTTTCCTTTTCTTTTTTTTTCCTTTACGCAATCTACGCAGCTCTGCGCTTTATAAAGTTTTATTAATACAGCAGTATTAGCAAAACTGATGACACTTTTCGGTACGGTGCAATGAAGTCATTAAAATAGACCTCCTGCAATTCGTTAAAGCAGCACCATTTAACTTGTTGCCAAGTGCATTTAGTATTCAGTGTATACAAAATATATTTTATTGTTTGATTGTACATTTTATTTGGACAAAATAACTTTCACGGATAATTTTTACTTTTTCTTTCTTTTCATTTCTTAATAGTTAGTACTTTTAACATTCAAGATTTTTAATTATTTCATGAACATACAAAATTTAGTCCCAACATAGTACATTGTGCCTACCTTGCAGTGGCGCCTTTCTAAGCCTGTCAAAAATGGGAAGGGAAAGGAGTAAAATCGCAAACGGGGGGCCAGTTCAAGCCGCCCAAACAAACCCCCTCCACTGATGCGATACAAACAAAAATTTAGTCAGGGCACGTTCAATTAGCTTTTGTCAAAATTCTGTTGATGAGTTCATTGTTTACTTCGAATTACTAAAATTCACGGTGGCCCCCCATGTAATAGTATCTATCGATAATTTCGAGATCCAATTGAACCCTCTAAGAATCGATTCTTCTTTACATTTTTTTTTTTTTTTTTAAACAAGTTTCATTAACACGACTATACAACATGAGTACAATAATTGTTTTTTTCTTATGATAAATAGTATAAAATAATTACAGTATGATTTTTTTGTAAATATTTATGGATATAGTAAAATTTTCCTTAGTTTTGTGTTCCTGAAAAAAAAAACGAACGAGAGATAAAAATGATGATGACGATAATGATATGGAATGAAGGGATGAAAAGATGGAGGAAAGTGAAGTGAAGGTAAAGACAATTCTGAGTGGAGGAGGGAAAAAAGGAGAAAAAAGTTGACCCCCGTCCCTCAGATTTTATGATAATAATCCGAGGCCAGCTCAAAAGGCTTGCGCCGTTTGAGCCTTCTCAGGACATTGCTATTGTCCAGAAGGCGAATAGCTTCTATGTTCGGGTGAGGGTGTAGCCGTGCTTCGTACCTATCAGCTATTTTTTTAATGTGGGTTCTGACGTCATCGACGCCTAGATCCCTGTGTATGTCAGAATTTCTGACATACCAGGGCGCCCCAACAATTTTCCTTAGGACCATATTCTGGTCTTGATTCTTCTTTACATGATTACCAACATGGAAAGAGACAGTGGTGGCTCATGAATTGCTTTGTATCAATATGATTCCCTCCATGTACAAACCCATGAAAAGAATCGATCCTTTGACAATTCACCTGTGCCTCCGTATAATCGATACTTTTGTGTAAGATAAAATGGGAGTAAAACGATATTCGATAGTTAGTTCGCGAGCAGTTGCGTTACAAGTCACAGCCGCTATTGTTTAAAACGTATCCCTGGTAAAAAAAAACCTCAGAGAACCTCAGAAAATCCTGAGGGCCTCTGAGGTTTTCTGAGGGTACCCACAGAATCTTTGAGGGCGCCCACAGAATCGTTGAGGGCGCCCACAGAATCTTTGAGGGCACCCACAGAGCACTTGAGGGCGACCACAGAGCGCTTGTGGGCGACCACAGAGCACCTTGAGGGCGACCACAGAGCGCTTGTGGGCGAGCACAGAGCGCCTTGAGGGTGAACGCAGAACGCTTGAGGGCGCCCACAGAGCATCCCGAATCTTTTGAGGGGCCCTTACATTTTTAGAAATTCTCATCAGAAATCTTCGAGGGTGAGTTTCAATCATTTTGAAGACGACCGGTACCAGTGGCGCCATTTGGGGGATGGCAGGGGGGCAAGTGCCCCCCAAGGATTTTCAAGGTGGTCGAAAAATCTAGTCAAAGATTTTTTTTGAAGATGCACGGCAAAAAAAAAAAAAAAAAAAAAAGGTCATCCAAATTTTTGGAGGCCCCCCCCCCAAGGAAAATCTGAATGGCGCCCCTGACCGGAATAACATTTTTACAGGACAACAAACTCGCACTCAGACTTTCGAATTTCAAATGTTTTAGAGGTTATTTTCAATATAGTAACTCGTGCATTTCGGCAACATTGTTTTTATTCCATGTAATATGATTCCATGAAAAACAATCGATTGCTTACCATGTATTCAAATGGAGGTAAAACATTTTTGCCACACATGGCACAAAGCCACCACTGGTTAAGTAATTAATAATAATAATAATGAAAAAAATCTATGGGTTTTTTCAATGTTTTTGCTTGAGCATGTTCTTTAGGGCCTATAGGTCAGAAAAAAATCCAAAAAATAGTTTTTTCATCGGCTGGATCTATTTTGGCACAAAGAGGGTTAAAAGTTCAAGATGAAACAAATTCCTGATTAAACCAATGCATTGAGCGAGAAATTGTCATATTTACTAGATATACATATTATTATTATTTTCCTTTTAAATCAATTAAAACCTATAGTTGTTAAAAATCAAATAAATATTTTTTGAGGTTAATGTTATTCCACTGAACAAGTAATTCATGTACTAAAGTCCGGGCCCTCACTCATTAGAAGGTTAAAACAAATTAAATTATCTACTACAAACGAAATTTTTCTAAGTCCCATTATAAAAACCTTAGCTGCAAAAAAAATATCTAGGCCCTCAAAAAAGTCTGAGCGTAATTTGAAAATAAGGGCTCCAAGGGCATCCTCAGAAATCTTGAGGGAATGCTCTCAAAAGTTTCTGAGGGCACCCTCAGGGAATCCTGAGGGCACCCGCAATATTATTATATTGAGAAATTCTCGTCCATCTGTCATCGCGGGCAGTGTAGCATAGTGGTAAAGTGCTGGACTACCAATCGGGAGGTCGTGGGTTCGAACCCCACCACGGGCAAAGTTTCTGTTCAGATTCCAACTTCTACGGCTTGACAAAAGATGTTAAATACATTACCTTCGTGATAGGATCAAGAATTTCTACAGAAAACTCGACTAAATTTAGTTTTTTAGTTACACAGAAATACTTGATGGCCTTCCCTCAGGACCTCAGGACCTCAGGACCTCAGGACCTCAGGACCTCAGGACCTCAGGACCTCAGGACCTCAGAAGTCTGAGGGTAATTGGAACATGAGGTCCTGAGGGCACCCTCAGAAATTCCTGAGGGTGCCCACAGAAATTCCTGAGGGTGCCCTCAGAAATCCTGTGGGTGCCCTCAGGACCTCTTGTTCCAATTACCCTCAGACATCTCTGAGGTCCTGAGGTTTTTTTTTACCAGGGATAGCTGAACCATACAATTGGCAGAGAGACTTTATTTTGCTTACTCACTATAATCTTTTTTTATGTACATATAGATACGTGCAATCATGCATTGTCAAATTTCTTTTGTATCGTTAAAATGTGGTAAGGCTAAGGTAGGTGACCCAAAGGTGGCCATACCTTAGCTTGGAGCCAATTTGCACTAATGAGGATTGCGAGAGAGAAAAAACGAAATACGTCAATTTACTCTTCAGCCAGTTGGCTATCATATACTGATTTCATTTTTATAATTTTGTTTTGTTTTTGGGCTTTTTTTTACATTTGAAAAAAGTGGGGTTTTGACATCGCGCAAAACGTGCACCTAAGGTGGCCACCCCTAGTATTTTTGATGTACCTATAAGGTGGCCACCCCCTTTCAAATTTCATGAATACGCATTCGAATGCTATTGTTTCGTTCACAGATGGAATCGATACCTTTGTTTAATCAAAAATTACCATGATAATGATAAAAATATAATGTTAAAGGGGGGTTTCAACCCTTTTTGGCCCCCTTACATTCTTTCATTTTTTTATCGTTAATTTTCCCATTTATAATTGCTGATAATATTCCAAAAATGGCTGTTAATAGTAATTAATTAGCTGCTGATAGTATGATTAGTTCATCTTTACTAATTACCATTATGGGGAATTATAAACTAAATATTAGTACCCATCAGGGAGTCAACGGGGACCATAAGCACCAGTGAATGCAAATAAAATAGAGGGAGAAAAACTTATTTTTTCAACTTTTCCGTGAAAATTTACATTCAGCGGAATTTGTTATTTTTCTTTACTCCTTTTTGGTCCAGTTGTGCGTTTTGACACCTTATGCTAATGATACCGGCCTATGATTCGTTAAAATTAATTTTTCACCTACCTTAGGTCAATATAAACATGTTACAAAAACGAGCGGGCCACCTTAGGTGCACCAGTCAAACCGCACGTGTTTACACAAATATTTGCTGAAATCGTCAAAACAGGTAAAGTTTACGAAAAGATAATCATGACTCATGAAAGAGGGGTAAATAAGCATTTAAAAATGTATAACAAGTCAAGATTAAATTAGTTTATAGGCTTAGCTTTTACGATTGTTTAATAACGTGAAAATTGTAAGAAGGCCTGCCAAAATGGTGATCACCCTTTTCCGCACCGACTGAATCACCCGACACACTTGATTTTTGGTATGGGGGAAGCAATAGCATCCTGTTACTCAGCACTATCGCCATCTATTGTCAAATCATGAAACTAACGGAAATAAACGGGGGTGGGCCACCTTAAGAGCCGGGCCACCTTTGGGTCACACACCTTATTTACTGTCCCAATCAAAGAGTTGTGTTGAAATGAAACTCTTCTTTTCTGCGAATAACTTTTTTTCCTTTTTTTTTTTTTTTTCTCTCCCAATAGTCTTTTTTGTCACGGGACTTTTGCTCAACTCGCAGTTTCAGTCCTCAACATCGAAATTGTTTGACAGCGGAAGGTTACATATTAAAAGAAAAAACGAAGACCACAGAGCCTTTATCAACAATAGAGAGCAATATTGAAGAGAGTATAGCACACACTTTTTGTTGCCAGGTCTTCCACGTATTAAAAAAATATGATATTTAAAGTTGTAGTTTGTGTTTAGTGGTTCGTCCATGCATTTACTGTGAAAATAAGTAACATATTTCACTCACAACTAAACTTTCTCCAGATGGAGAGGGGGAGGGGAGTTCCATCCAGGGTTCTCGTCCTCATTGCTATACGCACGGCCAGGAAACCAAAAAAGAATATTGCCAAAAATAAATTTGATGAAAGCGGGGGTTAATTTTTGCTCTTAAGTTTTAGCAAATGTGTGCTTCTAATTTCGAATTTTCTATACTTATTTCTGTCATAGTAAACATATTTTGTGACTTTTAAGGTGATTCCATGGCACGTGACCAAGGCGATCGATTAGTCGATCGAATAATGGTCATTTCCCGGACTCTGTGGAGTTTTTTTTTTTTTTTTTTTTTTTTTTTTTTTTTTTTTTTTTTTTGTAAAACCAGGACTGTCAGCACCTGGAAGTAGATCTAACAAAGATATCTGTTAAGTTTGGATGCTCGAATCCGGAAAATAAGGACGTAGCTATGGGAATTTGCACTATCGCTTTTCGCTTTATCGTATCGCACAACGGATTCCGAATTCCCGTAGTTACGTCCTTACACTGAAAAAAATGAAATTACTAAAAAAGCAATTAAGTTTTGTAAAATCAGTAAAATAAAGCACATGCTAATTTTACTTGTTATTTTCGGTAAATCCTACTAAACGTATGGCTAATTTTACGATTAGAATTGTAAATTTTGCTTAAGTTTTAGTAATTTCTCTATTTGGATTGCAAATTTTTCAATCTAAATAGTACATTTTACAATCCAAATCATTGTGACTTTTGCATATTACATGGCTGTCTTCAAGTGACAGCTATACGACTTGCACAAATTACAATGCTTTGAATTGTTAAATTTACAATCCGATTGGTAAAGTTAATGATCCAAATTGTAAAATTAATCAAAATTAAGCAAAACTTACAATCCAAAACGTAAAAATTAGCTATATGTGTAGTCAATTTTACTGAAAATGGCTGGTAAAATTAGCCTTTGCTTCATTTTACTGATTTCACAAATCTATTTTTTTCAGTGTATTTTCCGGATTGGAGCATCCAAACTTAACAGTTATCTTTGTTAGATCTAACTCCAGGTGCTGACAATCCTGATCTACAAAAAAACTCGACAGAGTCCGAGAAATGACCATTAATCGATCGATTAATCGATCACCTTGGTCACGTGCCATGGAATCACCTAAAATAGTTCGAAGGCTTATACTTTCATATTTTGATCGGGAGCGTCATTTTATTTTGACCAAACTGGCAACTCTATCAAGGATGGCAAATGGCCGGAGGCTAGTGAGGTTTTAGACCGGAAATTGTGTCGACTATAGCTCCAGCACTCTTGATAGTGGCCGCAGCTCCGCCCGGAAATGAGACCAGTTTGACTTTTCGTCGGGACTAAATCAAAATTGAGTCCAAGCTTCGGTCTGAACCCCCCTCATATTAATGGATCGGGAAGATGCGCTTGCCTTTGTGGCATTGTCAACCAAGGGGGCAAAAATCGGGTGAGGTGCTTGGCTGGAAATGGAAGTCGGGCTTCTTTGCAGTATGACTTGCAGAAATTGAGTATAGAAGCTCCAATTCACATGAAGTTTGATTAGGATTAATACGATTACGTGTGTATAAAATTATGAATAGTGTACTCACACATGCATAAAGTATACGCTGGAGCTGGAGTATGAATGACCTTCGATCTCCGTTCACGCATAAAACACGAACTGTATAGGTACTGTATAGTGGTACACCGCTCGTTTATGTCACTCCTACGTTGTCAATTTTGGGGGTTTTCGTCTTTAATTAAATCGTAATTATTAGTATCCTTTGAAATGAAAGGCGCATTATACGTTGTCTTTGGCGTTCCTCCTCTAATTAAATCGTAATTAATTACCCCAGCATCCTGTGAAATTGAAGGGGCTTTTTACTTTTTTGGGCCTTTTTCTTCTTTAATTAAATCGTAATTAATTACCCAACTATCCTGTGAAATTGAAGGAGCTTTTTACCATGCAACCATGCACAACGAATAAGTTGGTGAAATCTCGGTGACAGGTGGAAATGTCCTATTTAAAATGTCCAATGTACAACCTTTTGTTTTCGATTATTGCCCAATTCATATTTCATATTTTTGGGACTCCTGTTTATTCTTTGATTTCAGCAGTTGAGCTCACCTAATCTTAACCTTGATGACGCCTTTTAGACAAAGCTGTCGTTTTGCGTATAATCAATGCTATTTTTTCTATTCACTGATGATTCCACCGGTTGAGAAAAGATTACACGGTTCAGTCCAGTGTATGACTGTAATGCACGAAAATACTCTGATCTGTAACATTTCCTTAACTGGTGGAAACTCAGTTAATTTATTAAAATATCCGCAAGTTTTTTAAAGTCATCGATGAATCCACCGGTTGAGAAAAGATTACAGATGCGAGTATTTTAGTTCATTACAGTCATACACTGAACTAAACTGTGTAATCTTTTCTCGCCCGGTGAAATCATCGGTGAATTGAAAAATAGCATTCATTATACGCAAAATGGCAGGCCTGCTTTTGGAAGCGGGCGAAAGTCCTTTTTTTCTTTTCTTTTCTTTTCTTTTCTTTTCTTTTCTTTTCTTTTCTTTTCTTTTCTTTTCTTTTCTTTTCTTTTTACCTTTGGCAACATTGTGCAGTGCGCACCGCTGTGCTCCGATGCTCCGTGCGGTGCAACTTTTGTCAAACCGGTGCGGTGCGCACTGTGTGCGCTGATCCGGTGAATCGTCTGGTTTCGACCCTTCAAGGTCACGAACTAGATTCGTTCTCCGCCTGCGCTTGCGAAGCCAAGCTTGCCGAAATTACACGATTGCCTTGCATGCCGGTTCATCAATCATCGGAGACCGAATAAAAAAAAAGTTAGGGAATAATTTTCGAAGCAAGTCAAATAAAGCAACGTCTAAATCGGCGCGAATATTGTTCACGTAGGCTTTGGACTTGCTAGTGTAAATCATAGCCCCAAGCTAAGACAAAATATCAGTTCTCTAAAGGTTCAGGTAGTATTTTGGGAGGAATAGATAAGCATGGCTCATATCCTCAGGATAGGCTTCAATGACTTTATTTGACTTCAGATTTGCAGCTCCCTCGTTCATGCTTGAACACTCTCTTCTGCTGTAGTGAGACTGTTATTTCATAATTTATAGTGCGGCACAATATGGTCGAAGATCTTCAAAAGCTGACCAAAACTCAGAAAGTAAATTGCTCGTCAATTTATCATTTATAAGACTTGCAAGACAAATTTTCATCGCATTGTACTCACAGCAGCGGTCCTGATGCATGCCCATGTATAATTATGTTTTAAATTTTTAATTCGCAACATTTAATGTGTGCCGTTAAAAGGACAGATTGCCTGAAAAGCACAATGAGACTTAAATTCTAATTTACTCAAGGTATTTCATGGACTCTACACGTTAAATTATACCTCGGGTGAGACACCAATATTCATGACATTTGGTTCATAATGGTGGTAGCTATTTCAAAAATACCATACATTTTTTAAAACTTTGGGGGCCTGTGGCTCAAGAGGGAGAGTTCTTTTGGCACATATTTATAAGGAAAAAAGTCTTCTTTTGACCTTAGGAACTGGCCTTTTCAAAGCGTGAAACCTTATGCAAGACTCAAGACACCCAGTATATGTAATGTAAGACGATCCCCAAAAAAATTACATATTCTGAAACTGCAGAAAGTAATAAAGCTGTAAGATCTCACGAATAATTTTTTTTTTTAATTCGAACTTGGTTTTTGCGCAGGGGTTGAACACAGGGGGTGAATTTTCACTCCCATCAACTTTCTTGCCAATACAGGAAAATATGATGAGAATTTCAGATTTTTTGTGGAAAGTTTATAAATACCCTCATCAAGGACAACATAGAAGCTTGAAGTGATTCCATGAAATTTCTAATTTTTACTTCTAAAAAAACTGGCTGGGGTGGAAATTCATCATCTTCGTTAGGCACACAATTAAGGGTTTAAATGAGCCAAATGACAAGTTTTGCACAAGCATAAGTAACGCAATTGAAAAGTTTAAAACCCTTAAAATCCTAGCGTAGCCATATGGCTACAGATAAAGGGTAGTTTTCATTTTTTAGGGGTTTTTAAATTAGGGGATGATAGATTGGCAATCAGATGTTAAAGATTAAATGTCATTTGGCATCAGCTTTTCTGGGCATTCTAAAATTATTAAAAATAAAAATGTTATAAAGGTTTGGGGGTTGCTTTATTAAGGATTGTTTCAAAAACGGTCGAAAAAAATTAAATAATTCAGGATGTTATGGGTTAAGGAGTGAAACACTCACAAAAAATGAATGTCCAGATAAAGACCTGGTTTGATACACAATGTGCGTCGATTCCTAGTATATCTTGGATCTCTCGAAGCGAGGATTTTCAGTGATACCAGAAAAAAGGGATTTACAATCAAGCGCGAAAATAAAAAAAAAGGCGAGAGTGAGTAGAGCGGTAATGTCGAGCCTGATAAGAGATGAATGATGGAAAATGAAGTCGAAAGGATTTGGAGGAAAGACCAAGACGCGGAAGAATGCGAGCCAGGGAAAGCTATATCGGCCACATTTCCACGACAGAACATCTTCGCATCGCGAGTCGTTTTCAAAATGACGCATCCTCGGGGGCGTGAAAAATCCCGGAATCGGATGTATTGAAGCTGAAGCTCACGCCACCGTATAGGCACTTTAGACGCATGAATCGAACGTATGTGAAAGAGATATCAGAATTCGACATCTTATACGGGAATGCTTATATTGGAAGTTGGTTCGAAATATGAAGTGCCGAGTAAATTACGCAATGAAAGCAAGTCCATCACGATGTGTTCTGTATTAACCGTGATATAGCCGTTTGGAAACGCTATTTCGTGACGTATTTCTTCGTCCAAATTCGTCTCGAATCATAGCCTGTCTTATTTAACCCAGCATTCGGCGATGCACCTAGATACAAAAAGAGACTCATGCACAAAGGTTGCGACAGTTGTCCAAGTTTCTAGCGCAATTTTGGTCGGGACTTATCGGAACAATAGCCAAACGTCGCCTACTGTTGAGTGATGGACATAGGTTAGGTTTTTATACAAGGTTTATATTGGTGTTTTTTTGACAAATTAATGGCTCCTGACAAATATTTGAAAATCGCCTTCAATGCCCTACAAACAAACCCGACAGTTGTCCTACAGTTGCAAACTTTTGTTGCAGGGGATTGAAGAGTTGATTCTTGCATAAAAACCTACTAAAAATGACGATGAGTACAATAAATGTATTTTGAATATTACCAGAAATCTAGTTGAGGATACGCGAATCACATTTAACTATTACGTAGAAGTAATTCTGGTAGTCCCAAATACATATACATCCGCGTATTTTCCTCAGCAACCGTGCGTGCAAGTGGACCGAACCATCAAACGCAAACTTTTTGACAGTCAAGGATGCACGCGGAGCGCAGAGGGTTGCCAGTGGCGCAACGTGCAATTTGGCAACGCTGCACTGAGTCCATTTAAAACCATTCAAAAGGTCGAATGCGAAGGTGTTCACCGAACACCCATTAGTTCGATCTTTTACATGGCTTCAAACGGACGAACTGCAACGTTGCCAAATTGCATGCGACGCCACTGAAGGTTGCTTTGATTACACGAAGATTCGCTATACTCAGTGGCGTCGCGTGCAGTTTGGCAACACTGTACTCTATCCATTTAAACTCATGTAAAAAATCGAATTCAGGGGGTGCACAGTGCACAAGAAAAATTCGATATATTTAATGAGTTTAAATGGAGCAGCTGCATTGTTGCCAGATAGCACGCGACGCCACTGGCTATACTCATCTCGAATTTTCGACTGCCTATATAACTTTTACGTTTGATAGGAAGGGACGTCTAGAGTCCCTATATGTAGAGAGTTAATACAAGAGGGTAGTGAACTTCTGATTGGTCGATGAGTTTTAGGCTCTACGGATGCCCCCATTGGATGCGATTTTGCACTTTTGTTTACAATCGCAGTTGTTTACCAATGGTGTTTTACGGATAAAGAGTTAATTTTCGATGAATCTGTTAATTTTAAACATGATACACCTAAGGAATGTCTAAAAATCCCAAAAGAATCTTTCAAAGCGTAAATAGATGTTGGTCAACAAAATCAGTGAAAGATTAAACATCGGTTAAAAACTCAGAGGCACTGTAATCTTTGCAGTGGACCGAAACACAACAATGGCCCTCAAAATGTAAACAAAAATGTGCAAAATCGCATCCAATGGCGGCGCCCATAGTTTCACTTGTCTTAACTAGAGTCCCTATATGTATAGAGAGTTAAGACAAGAGGGTAGTCAACTTCTGATTGGTCGATGAGTTTCAGGCTCTACGGATGCCGCCATTGGATGCGATTTTGCACTTCTGTTTACAATCGCAGTTGTTTACCAATGGTGTTTTACGGATAAAGAGTTAATTTTCGATGAATCTGTTAATTTTAAACATGATACACCTAAGGAATGTCTAAAAATCCCAAAAGAATCTTTCAAATTGTAAATAGATGTCGGTCAACAAAATCAGTGAAAGATTAAACATCAGTTAAAAACTCAGAGGCACTGTAATCTTTGCAGTGGACCGAAACACAACAATGGCCCTCAGAATGTAAACAAAAATGTGCAAAATCGCATCCAATGGCGGCGCCCATGGTTTCACTTGTCTTAACTAAAGTCCCTATATGTATAGAGAGTTAAGACAAGAGGGTAGTCAACTTCTGATTGGTCGATGAATTTTAGGCTCTACGGACGCCGCCATTGGATGCGATTTTGCACTTTTGTTTTGTTTACCAACGGTCTTTACAGATAAAAGAGTAATTTGCGATGATGAATCTGTTAATTTTAATCATAATGCACCACAAGAATGTCCATAAATCTCAAAAGAATCATTAAAAAGCGTTAATACATGTCGATCACCAAAAGCAGGGAAAGATTACATCGTTACAAACTTAGCGGAACTGTAATCTTTGCAGTAGAGCAAAACACAACAACGGCCTCAGAATGTAAACAAATGTGCAAAATCGCATCCAATGGCGGCTCCCATGGTTTCACTTGTCTTAACTCTCTACATATAGGGACTCTAGTCTTAACTCTCTACATATAGGGACTCTAGGGACGTCTATATGGCAACAGTGTTGATGGGCGTTCAACGACGACAATCGCGGCTCAGCGGAAGCCAAATAGGGATGCAGCGTGCACTTTCACACCCTTTCCTTCCCTTACCTTCCCATCCCTTCCATTACTGCACCTCACCCGACACCCTCCCTCACCCTTATACCTCTACCAGTACTACTGCACCGAGTAAGGCTGTGCCTCAAGCACGCGCCGCACGTTTGCGTTCGCGCTGTTCGCGCTCGCCGCCTATATAACCATGCTGTATGCAACCTGCAAAGTCCTACCACGTCTGCAATCTGCACTACACCTTCTCCAGCATTGAGCACCGAGCTATCACTAAGCATTATGAACATCGAGCAGTCTGCTCTCTGCAGTCTCCCTATGTGTCACCGCACTATGCCGCCGCCTTCAGCCTTCATCCTTATTTCACTTCACCTCACCTCACCACAGTCCTTCCTTCCATTGAACCGAACAATTGTGAATGCTATTGCTCCTCTCCTCTCCTCGTCTCTTCCACCCGTTCAAGAGACTAGACTGCGTAATTATCAAACCACCCGCCAGCGCCGCGCGCGCTGCATCATTATATTCTTGCCCGGTCATGAATAAACGCGAATCGATTCGCCGTTCGCGCGCCACCAGCTATTGTTATCGCCAAGTTGCAGCCGCCAAACGTTGTGTTGTGTTGACTCGACCGGAAGAAGATGGCACCCGAACAGTGTTGTCAAGTCGAAGTTCCACGACCACGACGATATAGCTATTTTTTGTTTTTGTTTTTTAGAGTAACGATCAGTGGCGGTTCGTTGAATCTGGCAACGGAGCTCTTTTTCCATTTAAACCTAAAATATCGATACTATAGGTAAGGCGCTGCGCCTCACCAAATTATCGATTATTTTACACAGTTTTAAATGGAGGAAATCCATTGTTGCCACATTGCACGAGCCGCCGCTGGTGACGATTAGAGTCCTTGGGTGGATAGTTATAAGACAAGATTGTAGACAACCTCTATTTGGTCAGCGAGTTTCAGGGTGCAATTCAGAAACTTTCCTTGAGATTTCTTTGGCTTGGCGTTTTTAGACTGACGATTAGAGTCCCTGTGTATAGAGAGTTTATAAGACAAGATGGTAGACAACCTCTTTTTGGTCAACGAGTTGCAGGGTGTTATTCAGAAATGTTCCTTAAGATTTCTTCGGTTTGGCTTGGACATGCACCGTCCTCCAGTTTCAATTTTCAATTCAGAAACACATCTTGAACTAAAACGCCTTGATATTTCTCGAGATTTCAAGGGATTCCCAAGCAAGATCGAACTGTCACAAATTGACAATTCAGAAAAAAACATTAAAAACTCACCCTTTCCAACTCAAGAGAAGTCTTCAGGAGATGATTTTAACTTTTAAGGTAGCTCTTTAGCTACCTCTTGGACTAATCTCAAGAATTTCCAATTTACAGTGAGACTCTGAACTTCTAACTCAACTGGACTAGCTTGGCTCGAGTATATATTCTCTAGTCCAGCCAATAAGTCAAGGAGATCAGAAGAAAGAAGGAATTAGGAGAAGTAAAGTAAAGTCTCTGAATTACAGCCTATTAGGCTCTACCAGCGCTGTTGCCATGGATGCGAATTTGCACATTTTGTTAGCAGTCTCACCGAGGGTCTCAACACCAAACTTTCGTCTGGAATCACCTTACACGGAAAAAAATAGCTGGCCAGACTTACATCATGATGACTGATTTTTTCACCTGCCAAAAAGATAGAGAAATATACCAGGCATTGGGTCAGGTACGCCCTGAAGTTTGATTTACATAGTGTCCATTCATTCAACACAATATCTGGTGTAGTTTACCATCTTTTTCGCAGGTGCCAAAACCAGTCATCATGATGGTAAATCTGGCCACCTATTTTTTTCTGTGTACGGGGACCGGGGGAGGGGGATGGGGATGGGGAGGGGAAGGGGGGTCACGCGTAGACGGGAGCAGGAGCTGCTTTCGACCGCGTACTGTTTTCGTGGCCAAAGGTGAATTTCTGGAGACCCCGCTAGGAGGTACACCTTTTGACTCCCCGCCTCGGCTGCAGCTTGCAAACCGCAGCTCTGACATGCGGCATATCCACGCTAATTGGCTTTCGCCGGTCCGCAAGGAACTGCGTGCAAACCGCAACACTAGACGTAAGAGTTCTAGGCCATAGTCTCTTCGTCGGCGTCGCGTCGGCCCGCTGAAAGGAATAAAACGCTCCCCGCAAACGTAGGTTACGCACTCGAAACTCCTCGCCGACCACACGATTAATATAAAAGCGTTCACGCACGCGCGTACCATTAATCACAATTCTTTGCGCGCGCGCGCGGTAAGTAAGAGGCGCTTACGCCAATATATCGATGATTTATTCATTCGGAATTTCTTCCAGTTTTTTTTTTTTTTTTTTTTTTTTTTTTTTTTTTTTTTTTGTAAATCCATCTCGTTTGAGAGTGTAACGAGAGCAATCGAGCCGTTAACCTTCTCGTTGAAAAATCATCCTGACGACGCAAAGACAGGATTGGTCGGGACTGTAGGAGACTCCAATAGATTTATTGAGCATTGCCAATATACTAAGTGTATTTGCAAAGATATTATCGAAGTTATATAGGTATACTTATATGAAACGGGTTTATAGCGGTGTCATCCGATTCGATTATCAGATCTGAACTGGCATCAAGTTCATTTTGATGGTGAATACTTATTCACTGTTTGTGCTATCGTATTTCATTCTGTCGGGCCCTGGGCCCCCGCCCCCCTGACCCCGAAAGGTCATTGAGGAGGGAAACTGGAAAGGGCAAAAAATCCAGGTTTTTTGTTGAGAAGCGCAGGGTGACATATCGCGTGCAGTCTTGCAACGTCACATCCAGTTCATTCGGACCTATGTAAGATTTAGAAAATAGGAAGTGCACCGTGCAATGTGGATCTCTAATATTGTTCGAACTTTTTGACAGGTTCAAATTGACAAAATGCAGCGTTAAAATATTGCAAACGACGCCAATGGTTTTGATGTATACAATTCCTCCTTCGTTTTGCCTAAATCTCTTGAAAAAAAAAAAAAAAAAAAAAAAAAAAAAAAAAAAAAAACTTACCGGACTACCTTGATGGGAAACCCGTAAGTACGTGGTAGCCCAGGGTTTACATCTTTATTGCATTTGAACTGAACTCAAAAACATGCGAACCCTGCTCAAAAATTCCTTGTTTGCCCGCAAACAATGCAGAAGTTGCGTTTCGCACAGTTCCTCGTTCGCAGTGACTAGATCGTTGAATTTATAAATTGCGTGCACGCTATTTGAAATCCAAATTTTAAATACTTAAACGATGTTTTAACTTAACATGAGTGGATGTTAAAGATTCTCGCAGCATATACTTGGGTTGTGTTGGGTTGAAATCCACGAGAATTCGTGATTTATACGGCTGTAGCAGAATTTCGCAAATAATCTATTTTCGATAGGTGTTTTAGAACGTATATATATGCGAAGGTGCCGCAGGAAATCTCAAATCCAGGCCGCCATCAATCAATCACTATGGACGTGATAAATATTATTTTATCAACCTCATTTTTGCTATCCTTCTCTATCCAGTTTTTGTTTCCATAGGAGTCTTTTTTCTGTTTGAAAATGATGAGAGCATCTACGAGTTATCAGTATAAATGAAACGATTCGTCTTCCCGTGATTAAATGAAATAAAACTAGTAATCGGTCTAAAATCACGTTCAACAGCGTCATAAAGAAACAAACTCAAGCCTCGAATGCTGCGTAAATAAAGAGGGTATAGATTGAAAAATACGTGACCTAGAACGAAACGGCTGGAACCCTTTTCTTTTCTGTGTATGCGTATAAAACTCAAACGGTTCGATCTCGTTTTCTTTAAACCACCCGCCCCCCCCGCCCTCTGGGCATTTGTCAGCGCTCTCAGGAAGTGTGACACTTCGAGATATCTTTCCGCACATCCTCAAGACCTGCTTTTCTTATGTCGCGTGTCCTCACTTATTGCTATATAGTTGAGGCTCTCTCAAAGCGAGGAAAGTAACTTTTATCTTGAATTCTACTTGTAGCTGGTATGATTCAAGACTTGGAAATGGGGCTCTTGCAAACTTTTGCTACAGGGGATTGAAGTGTTGATTCTTGCATAAAAACCTGTAAAAATGAAGATGAGAATATTTAAAAAATCACGAAATTCACTCCCAGAATCGAGCTTAATGGCGGAGAGACGCAGGTATCATTGGAGATTCCTATCTAAATTGAGACATATTTCTGTGTTTCTGTAGAGAAAGTGACATAATAGACAGGAATCTCCCATGATACCTGCGTTGAGCCTCCATTACGATCTTGCCGTTATAGCAGTTTATTACTGAGTTTTAATCTCTTTTAGTGTGATTTTCGTGGTAAAAAAAAAAAAAAATCAAAATAAAACTATGATATTCAATCAAAACTATGGCTAAATTCGTACTTGACAGGTGTATATTACATTAGGTAACTCGTGCGATACGCAGGTAAAGGTCTAATCGTTAGGGGGGAGGGGGAAGAGAAAAAAAACTTACTTTTGTGTCTAGGGACCCTAGTTTTGTACTTATTCAAGGCGCGCATCAATGTCGTTTAAACGTAAAAAAACCCAGAACTAAGTTTGCAACAACTAAACTCTACGGTCATGTTTGGTGATTTTCCTTGTGGACTTGATCGTCACCTCACCATAAGTGCAAAGCTGTCCCGTCACGAGAAAAACCTCAGCGTCGCCCTAACTGCCATTTTTATCCCTTGGCTAATTGGTTGATAGCGGAGCAACGCAACGGCCCGACGCCAATGTTTCGACCAAATGGGGGGGGGGGGGGGGGGGGGGGGGGTCAGAGGCGAGAAGCCGTATCAAAGAGAATCAATGCTTGGTTGTCATATCGAAAATAAAAGAGCATGTTGAACACAGTGTGAGGGCGTTTCAAAAGGATGACTCTTTGAGCGCCTTCAATTTATGATACAGGCAAAAACAAGTACAGCCGAGTAGGAATATTTATCTATACCGGCTTGATTTGTATCAGAGCGTGATGAGTGATTCTGGGTACTGAATGGGTCAGTGTGCGCTGTGCGCGTCTTAAGGTGATTCTATGGCAAACTCCCGACAATTTTAATCCGATAGATGGATTTTATCCGTTACTTGTCGCTTGCTCCGAAAATAGCCGGTTTTTGACGGTTTTCGGCTGTTTTCTCTGAACAGATGAATAAGGGACGAAAAATCGGAATGTCAGCACCTGCTTAATTTTTGCTGATTTTTTGAGCCCTAAACGGACCAAATTGGTTCTAAAATAAAGGCGAAAGTATGCAAAGAAAAAATCATGTGTAATTTGGAGTTGTATCAGTAAAGATTACAGATTTCTGTTTCACCTGTAATCTTTACTGATACAACTCTAAATTACACATGATTTTCTTTGCATACTTTCGCCTTTATTTTAGAACCAATTTGGTCCGTTTAGGGCTCAAAAAATCAAGCAAAAAATTAAGCAGGTGCTGACATTCCGATTTTTCGTCTCTTATTCGTCTGTTCAGAGAAAACAGCCGGAAACCGTCAAAAACCGGCTATTTTCGGAGCAAGCGACAAGTAACGCCATCTATCGGATTAAAATTGTCGGGAGTTTGCCATAGAATCATCTTAATATACTTTCGCGGAAATGGGGCTTCGCATTCGACCTATTACATGAGTTTAAATGGACACAATGCACGCTACTCCACTGACTCGTGTGCTCAATAGTCTTGTCAATTTCTTTAATACAATCTTGCATTTTGCTCGCGAAATCCTGTCTGGAAATTCTTTGATCCACCCCGCGTCAATTTAGGGTAGCGGTTTCCATTCACGTGAGTTCTCGTTCACCAGCTCATCGAGAGCCAATTTGCAATGAATACTTGCATACTCTATAATAAATTGAGAATTTTATGATTTGTTTTTTGTTGGCAATCTGGCGCCCATGCTCCACGGCAATTATAAATCTGCAGCAAATGATGACCAATCGATGATCAATAGTCCTTTTCGTCCATGCATGGTCGCGGCCGCTCCAGGAATGGGAGGGCAGTTGGATTCATTTAAAATCATCCGTGCGAATCCTTTTTAATTGATGTGTCTATCAAATCAGATCTTCGCATTTGAATAACAAAGTATCGTTATCTTCAACTGCCAGCGTTGATTTTTCAACTTGGACTGCGTACTTGGAAAATTTAGTGTGTTTTCAAAATGAACGAAGGCTTGTGAAACCATCAACCAAGGATCCGTGTATAACCAGAGACAAAATATAGTAAAGACCACGGCACTATCTATCTTGCCCATGTTTGCGCGAGGTGGCAACTTTTTTTTTCGGGGTCTCAACAGAACACCACAAACATGGGTCATACGTTCACTGATTAGAAAAGTCGTTGAGATTTTTGCTCAGTGAAACCGAAGCACCGAAATTATTGCACCAGTCAACGTATGGTCCATGTTGGATGGTGCTCCTTCATGCTCCCTGTGTTAATTCCTGTTGGGCTCCGAAACAATATTCAGCCACCGCTCGCACGGCTATAGTGCGTGGTCTTTACTATACAATGTATGTATATTGTCTCTGGTATAACTTGTGTTTTAAGCGTGCCCATGGAACATGGCACGCTTATTCCGATCGTTTTGCTGATAACAATATAATACAATGTATACAATGTAATAAGGAGCCATGCTTTCCACGTGTATTCCTATGCTGAGTGGCCTAAAGTTAAAAATCGGCTGTTTTGAATTTTGTGATTTTTTCCTGTCGTGTCTGTTGCGTTTTGGGACTGCAATGGTACAATTATGAAATGTACCTTCTAAAGTTTGCAGCAAAAATAGTTGGATTCATTTTAATGCTTTAGTTTTTTTATAATTCCAATAAAACGACGGACTCACCACTTTTGGGGGTAAGTGGAGTGCGGTGAGGTAATATTTTGCGTTTTATGTTGCCAACTTCGTTGAAATTTTTATCTGCTGTGTTGGGGTTTTACGATGAATAAATTTTTGTTTTTTTTATGTTTAATTGTCATATTGGACATTGTTTTTGTGTTTTTTATTACGTTTATTGAATATAAAATTTGATTTTAAAGTACATTGGGGGTTTTTTTTCGCCGGGCGGCCGATAACGAGTCGTTGTGTGATGTTTTTTTTTTTTTTTTTTATTATTGTTTTGCAGCCGGTGTTTGTTTGGCTGCATGGCTGCACTGCGGCTCACCAGTTCATAATTTGATAATCTTTCTCTGTGAATGTCAGAGTCAGCTGATATTTTCGAATAGAAGGCGCGAAATAAAACCGATACAGATTATGGTTTTACTTATAGGATACCTTCTCACAAAAGTAAAGCTTCAAAAAGAACCCGCTAGAGAGCGCGGAAAAAGTGTCACGTTTGTTCCTTTATTGATCAGCTGATAAAAATTTTTTTTTTTTTTTTTTTTTTTTTTTTTTAGCGAAATTTTTTAAAAATCAATCTTTAATGGTTGAAAATGGATCTCTTTAAAAATAAAAAAATTAGATTATCAGTTTTTTTTAAATTTTTTAGTTTCGGGAATTGTTACAACTTTAAACGCCTGTTCGAAAGTGTAAGCGAATTATGGTTTTTTGTATTTTTTTTTTTAGAGGACGGACAGGCTAAATTAATGGTATTTGTTTTGATGAAAAGGGGTCCATCCAGCTACCATTAGGATCCCCCCTCCCTCGAAAATGTATGAAACTTTCAGGGATGATAGAGCTAAGATCATCTTTCAGAATATCTGCGTTTTTGAATTTGGTCAACTGCGAGGGGGGAGTCAGGGGGTCAAAGTCAAAACCTCCAATGCTCCATAACTTTTGAACAAAAAGAGATATTGACGTGAACTTTGCACCAAAAGATGCGTTTTTTAAAGATCTTTCGATTGATGTGCTACAGTGTTTAGTTCAAAAATATTGCCCCTTTTTTTTGCATTTTGTTTTACTTTTGAATTTTCCCAAAAAATCCGTTTTTTGAGTTTGAAAAATAGGCGCAATGAAAAAATCTGAACAAAAAAACTATGGCGGCCATATATGATTGAGAATTTTGAAAAACTTATGTCAAAAATAAATTCAGCGACCCAAAAAACCCGCTTCCACCAAGTTTAAATGAATTTCATCGATTTTGGGGAGCAACAAATTTGTTTGTAGAATCGAAAGTCGGAACCCTTTTTTTGGGCCTAGATTTGAAACTTTGCGGGTCATAACTCTTGAACGAAACTTTTTTCGGCATCGCGGTTTGCGCCATCGAAAGCTTATAAAATCAGCTTTCTTCACAGAAGTTTTTTGTTCAGATTTTACGTTGCGCCTTTTTTTCAAACTTAAAAAACAAATTTTTTTCTCTACTTTTAGATTTAAATGAATTTTTACATCTGCATGAGGGTTTTTTCGAGAAAAAAGTTGAAAAATGTGTTTGAACCCCCCAGAATAACCCCAAGAGGTTGTCAGGAGCTTATGAAAATATCAAAAATGAAAAATTTGGAGTCAATTTTCTGTCTGATTGTTTAAGTGCAAAGTGGTATCACGATACGTACGATCACTGTCCGATGAGTAAAAAAATTGAAATCAAATCCCTTTAAAATAATATAAAATAAATTGACAAATCTTCCCCCATGAACTACATTATAATAAATATTTTTAAAACCATGTATGCGTAAGCCTTTATGCAAAACTTATTTCTGCAAAACCCAGCAGAGCAGAAGACCAAATGAAACAACTTATGCGCAGATTTTTATGTTTACAATTCACAGGCACGCTTTTCCAATACATGCAATGTATCGGAGCTTCCCTGCTTGTTTCTCTCTGTTTCCATTTCAGCGAATGGTGATAAAGAATTTTAAAATCACGTGACTATCTCTAATCTGTTGTTGTTGTTTTTTTTCGTTATTTTTTTACAACCAGTGGCGTCACGTGTACATGGCAACGAAATATTTCGCTCGTTTAGACCCATATCTTAGATATCGATTCGTTCGATTTTTTTTATGGATTCAATAGAATGAAATGCGGCGGGAGGCCAGACAACACGCAACGTCACTGTTTCTAAAAGTACACGCGTTACATGCTGGCAATGAGATGATCAGACAGATTCACGGATCCGCCAGTGTTTCAAACAACAAGTTCGATCTTTTGAAAAACTCCTTAGGTCCGATTTGAAACAGCGCCATGTGCCATTTGCATTTTGCCTCTTGAAGGCTCCATGATCCAATTCTTCTTCTACTTCATTTTTCAGTTTTGAAGAAGAAGACCAAGGTATGGCGCAAGTCTCATAATATACTAGCCGTTCCAGGCACCCTACGGACGCCCTCCACGGCCAGCATTCTAGGGGCACGGGCTTACTACAATTAGTTGGTGTGTGATGAGAGTCCAGGGTGAGCGCAGCGATACGGCTCGGAAGAGTGAAGGCAAGCGACAGAAGCCCCCCCCCCCCCTCTAATTTTAAAATTCAATTTGCAGCGCTCACATATGGCTTTGCCAAAAAAAAAAATCAGAGATCTCCTCGAAATACCCTAAAGAATCATCATGTTAAATTTGAGGGAAATCGCTTCGGCCAATTTGAGGGAAAAAAGAAAATACTTTTTGGAGGGGCGTTGGCTTTATATTTATAATAATTTAGGGACTCTCGGTCAAATTGAAGTCATCTCAGTATAGGAGCAAGTTTAGCAAGTCATGAAATTTCGCGATGAGCCAGTATCATAAATATAAAGCTACCGCCCCTCCAAAATGTATTTTCTACTTTTCCGAAAATTGGGCGAAGCAATTTCCCTCAAACGTGGCATGATGTGATTCCTTAGGGTATTTCGAGAAGATCCGTGAAAATAAAATTCGAAAAAATCATCTGTGACCGTCCCAATAATTGAATTTTAAAATTAGAGGAGGGGGGGATTTTATTCTGTCCCTTACCTTCCCTCCTCCGAGCCGTGTTATATCGCTGCGCTGAACCATCTGTCCCTTCCCCTGCCTGCTCTTTGCTCGGCAGAAATTCATTTGGGAATGCAGTGTGAGTGGTGGATGGAGAGGTTCGTTTCTTCAAGAATCTCTTGAGCACTTGGTCTTTCAAATTTTCAATTTTTGTCGCTCATCTTAAGGTGATTCCAGGGTCGATTAGTTCCAACTGTGGACACCACGTCGCGGTCGCGCTGCTCAAAAAGTCAACAGTTTTTTGCTAAATTTGAAGAAGTACCGCTAAAAACACAAAATTGAGGAACGTCAGAACCTGCGCGCATACCTCAGGAAGATACCCTGAAAGTTTCAGGCTGAATTACTCAAAAATAAAGCCGGAAATTATGAAACACGAAATTTTCCGTAAGCCGCAATGAGTGCGAGTGAGGCAGATAGACGTATCACCACTCGCGCTCACTCTCACTCACTAATAAGCTTATGGCGAACGAATTTCATAATTTACGGCTTTAATTTTAAACCAATTTTGCTCATTTTGGGCTCAAAAAATAAAAAAAAAAAAATTTGCAGGTGCTGACGTTATAGGATCTTGCGTTTTGCTCATGGTTTCAGTTTAAAACGCCAAAAAGACGACTTTTCCGAAAAGCGATTAGTGGCGCCATCCATAGGATTGAAATCTGCAGAAGTTTCGCCTGGAATCACCTTAAGACTGTTGCAACTCCCTCGGTCCTTATGCGATGAGCACATCCCTTAAACCTGAGCACTCCGATACTTTTGATCCGTCATTTTTTGTCAGTAATTTTTACCGTATTTTCTTTAATCGTTCGTTTAACAACTATTACTATTCTGATTCTTTAAATAAAAAATACCAACTAACTACTATACTTGCTTAAATACCAACTAACCCTTACCCCTAAAACTTTGGCCGTGAAGTGCGCCTGTGGGGTGCCTCGGAACGGCTATAGTATATGGATATATATTTGACCAGAGAATGCCATAAGCAACTGCATGCGATATACGTAGACACATGCGTTGCACGCGGTATCTTGTGCGTTGCATATTGCATATCCTTGCCAGGTATCTTTATCCCCGCAAGAGTGCATTTGCATGGCATCAGATCCGGCATCAGCGCTCGCAAGAGCCGCGATATGTGTCAGCGCGCCGAGTGCCGAAGTGTTGATTAATTACGCTCGAGTCATTCTCTCACCACCTCTGCACTGCACACTGCACCCGCCTACCTCCCCCCCTCGCACTCCCCCCCAGCCCCCCAATCCCTCCTAGTATCGATAGGAGGGGCAACCCGCAACGCACTCGCTAGTCCTCACTCGTTCCTCAGCCCGTATATTTTATGAATGACCAACCAATCGGCAATCATCGGCGCCCGACTAGACGCTATAAGCACGGTGCTTGAAGACGCGCACGAACCCCCCCCCCCCCCCACCCCCCCTCCTCATCCCTCCACTCGATTCGCGAGATGAGTTATCGTCGTCAACCTGACGCCATAGTACACTGCACTGCGTCCGCGCGGCTCTGCGTCTGCCAATTGCTTTGAAAAGTAAAGACAAATATATATAAAAATAAACGGAATTTTCAGTAATTCCTGGCTGCACAGAGTTGTCAGTTTTTTTTTTTTACTTTTATTTTTCTTGGAATTTACGAAACATCTCCTCCATTCGAAAAGAGAAAATATTCAATTTTCTGTTCATTCATTCCACCTCTTCACTGTGGCATGGCGTATCGTGCCAGTAGCGTAACTAGAAATCATTCTATCTCTCTTTTTACTCATCCAAATGTACAGGTAGAAAAAGGATAGGAAGAGGGGATTGATCCCCCTTTCCTATCCTTTTCTAACTTACACATTTTAATGGGCAAAGTGAGGGAAAGGTAATTTCTCGTTACGCCACTGTATCGTGCAATCTGGCAAAGTTGTATTTTTTATACTGTTTGAATTAATGTGAAAAGTCGAATACTTGGAGTTTCACTTTCTCTCATAATTCGCTTCGATATTTTTCTTTGGTTCAAAGTGTCAAAATATGCAACGTTGCCCTCGCTGGAGGGCACGCTAGAGCGACGCCAAAAAGGGTACAGCTGTTTGCACTCTCGCTGGTTCCCACTTTTGATGGTTGATTTTTAAAACTATACGTTCTTTGTTCGAATTCAAATTCGAGGAATGTCATAGGTTTTTTACAATGCCATCGGAATATGTCATAGTTATTGACCGAGTTATAGTTGTTGGAGTGGGTGGGGGGGGGGGAGGGGGGGTTAGGACCACATAATGACACCTTATAGTTTACGGAGGGGCATTTCTCTTTGAACCACGCATCCTCAAGTGATGATACGACCTACGTAGTACGTATGCTACTACTGACGCTTGCTTGCTTTTCTCTCTCCTCTCTCTCTCTCTCTCTCTCCTCTCTTCTCTCCTCTCTCTCTCACTCTCTCTCTCTCTCTCGCTCTTTTCTCTCTCTCTCTGTCTCTATCTCTCTCTGTCTCTGTCTGTCTGTGTCTGTCTCTCCTCTTCTCTCTCTCCTCGCCTCTCTCTCTCCTCCCCTACTCCCTCTCTCTCCTCTCTCTCTCTCTCTCTCTCGATCTCTCCTCTCTCTCCCTCCCCCTCTCTCTCTCCTCTGTCTCTCTTCTCTGTCCCTGTCCCCTGTCTGTCCCTTTCTGTCTGTCCGTCTCTCTCATCTCTCCTCTCGCTCCTTCTCTCCGTCTCATCCGCTCCTCTCTCGTCTCTCTCTCTCTCTCTCTCTCTCCAACCGTTTGAACTCTAGTGTTAGAAGAGGATAGAGGGAGAAGCACTCACACGAAACTTTATCCGCTGTCCCTGTCCCTCTCTAACTCTTGCGTTGAAAAAAGGAAGCAAGCCGAAAGAGAGAAAGGCGGATTACTGTAAAAACAGAATAACGCAATCAGATTTGAAACTGCCATAAGAGCCAATGGAAACAAGTTTTCGAATTTCCAACACGAATTGACAATGTCGAGCCTCTGCGTTTATAGATTTTCAAAATGGCGGTCGTTTGTTTCGTTGTTATCATGAGCGTCTTCTTTTATTCACCGGTAGTTCCACAATCTATCGGTTTCTACTATAACCGCCGCGCTGCGCTGGCCGTATGACCGAAGTTTATAGATTTTTAAAATGGCGGTCCGAAGACGCCCGAATCAAAAAATGTTTCAAAATTAATTTAAGTTTCCATTCTGATTGCGTTATTCTGGGCAGGAACCTTCTCTCTATCCCGCACATTTATCTGCATCCATATCCTTCGACACAGTAGCGTGCCGAGAGTTTCTTCATATCTCTCTTTTCTCCATTAAAAAACGTATGTTAGACAAGGACGGACAAAGGTATAAAACCCCCTCTTTCTGTCCTTTTCCTACTCATACATTCAAATGGGAAATGAGAGAGCTGGAAGATATCCTGGTTGCGCCAGAGCTTCGACATAAACCGATAGTGACCCTAGAATGCTTCTCATTCTAAATGGCGTCACCAAGGGAATTCGGAGGAGTGAAGATCGTCGCGTGATTGAATAACTGCAAAATGCACAATTGCACATCAGCAGCGCTGAAACACTTTAATTGCAGGTGCACATTCCCTTTGCTCGCACGACCATATTTTTTTTTATTTTTTTTTTTTTATTTATTCTTGTTTATGACACAAGACAAGCTATTAGCACTAACTTGTGGCAGTAATTAACCACCTCATCATCTTCCCAGAAACCGCTAGATAATAATTTTGCTCCGCCTCGTTTAACAACAACTTGTAGAATTCTGAGGGGTGAAAATTGTCACATGATCGAATAACTTGCGGCACTACTTTAATTACACAGGCGAGCATTCCGTCTTCTCGTAAAAGTTCATTTTTTATGACACGATCACTGAGAGAGAGACAGAGCGATTGGCAATAACGAGACAATTAACCGCATTTATCTCATCAATCTTTATCGATTACTCCAAGTTGTTATGATGTTTGGATTCTTGTTGATCGCGTCACGTTGCATGGTACTTACAATTGGTCCTGCCCAGTTGAGCTAGTTGTCGAGAATGTTCAGTTTGTTGCCAAATATTTATGAGCTCTTTTTAGCAGAGTTACGCTTTAAAAACAGAGGAATCAGAGAAAGAAACAACGATTGATAACTCAAAAAGATAGATGGATGAAAATAATGAGTCTTTTAAAAACTTTCTGTGTGAACTAACCCTTTGACTACTAGGTTCGGATTACCAGAAAAAAGCAAAGCTATAAATAGCTTATACGAAGTGGACAGTTAACTTTTCCTTCTTCGCGGCGATCTTGTTGCCTATCTTGGTAATTGAAGGCGCTCGACGGAACGATTTCTCAAATTTTGAGGGTTTGCTGTAGAGTCCCTTGATGGAAATATTGTATAGGGAGTACCGACACGACGTTTTATGCATTTTGACAGGAGTCGATTCAGTCGACTGCCTGAACGAATTCGAAGGTTAAGTTCAACAGTGGACCAGTGGTGGGCTGGCGGATTTGCCGGCATTCCGGTCCGTTCCCATACGTTCCTCTACGAATCGACTCCTTTCGTGTGGAGCCTTCGATGTCGTCGACTCCTGCTCGACTCCGTGAGAGCCTAAAACCAACGACCAATCACAACTCGTTGAGCTCGTGTCGGTACGCCCTATACAATATTTCCATCAAGGGACTCTAGTTTGCTGTAGCTTTTACTGTCACTGAGAAATCAAGCTACAAAAACGAATACCTAACTAGGGCGTGGTAATGGAAGGGGTAATGGGTATCCTGCACACTTTCGTTACAGAAATATGGAGCATGAATTCTCATGGATTTTCTCCTAAAAACTGAGCCGATGAACACACTATAAAAACTCACGCAGAAAGTCGCGTGAATGCTTTTTTGAAACCCATAAATTAAATCACTCAAGCTGGCAATTTCTACCAAACAAATAAGCTACTGCTATGTACTAATTACCAAGTTCAGCAGCATTTTCGTCAATCGTTTGTCAAAAGATCCTCAATCTATTTTCATTATTATTTAATAATAACTATCAAACCTATAACACATGAGTTCAACTCGCATTAATTGAACAACAAAATACATTTGACAAAGATTTTATGAATTTACCTGTATACGAATTTCGAAACTAAGAAAGAGATGGGTATACATGGGGGTCACGGGAGATTATGAGTGAGGTAGTTTGGAACGCTACGCGAGTTCTATCACAACCGATTGCGACCGATGAGTGCGCATTGTTGTGGTTGTTGGCTAACCGTTGGCATCGCACTAAACCCGTCTGTAGTAGCTCGGAATGAAAGATGTAGCTGAGTCGCGTGTAGTTTAGCTTAATTTTTGTTTTCATTCAAAGTGAATGGTTTTGATAAGGATTATGTTTCATTGCTTTTCAACTGACTATGATGGTGGTATGACTGTTCTTTTTCACTCTTGAGAGGCTCGTTCGTTTATCATCTGTCAATTAATCAGCAAGAGTGATGAAAATAGACGGTTTTAGATGACGTCAAAAACACCTCTCCATCAATCAATGATGGGCTCTGTCACAAATTAACCTATTATTTTTGATAATTTTTAGCGTCGCAAAGACGTCACGCTGACACAGTTTATTCCGCAGACGCATTCCTCTGAATTCTGAAGTAGGCTGATGTTCCTTCACGCAACGACCTGTAAAATTGTACATTGGCGGATCTTGAAAGTATATCTTTGGGGGATGAAGACACGGCACGTCTGTAAAATTTGAAAATTGTAGTGTTGAAGAAATTAATTTTAGGCTATTTTCTGCGGGGGAAAATGCGACTTTATAGGACGATTGGCCGAAAACGCTACGCGCAAAAACATATTGTCCGCAAACGTCACGCATTTCTCGGAATCTGGAAATCCCCTGTCCGGAAACGCCCCGTCAATATAATGATGAGAGGACGATTTCTTTGGAAGAGCCCATCTGACTTTTTGTGGGTCTACCTTCCGAAGATTGCATATGTAATGGGGCTCTTGCAAACTTTTGCTGTGGGCAAATGAATAGTCTAATCTAATGTAAAAACCAGCGAAAATCACGAAGATCACACTAAGAAAGTCTAAAATTCAGTAATAAACTCACATAACTGCTATATAACAGCAAGATTGTATAACGGCGGTTCTACGCAGGTATCATGGGAGATTCCTGTATAATTTGCATTTTTCTCTAAGGAAACACAGAAATAATATGTCTCAATTTAGATAGGAATCTCCCAAGATACCTGCGTGTCTCTGCCATTAAGCCCGATTCTGAGAGTGAATTTCGTGATTTTTTAGTGCACTCATCGTCATTTCTACAGGTTTTTATGCAAGAATCAACTCTTCAATTCCCTATTGCAAAAGTTCGCAAGAGCAGCTCCATTGTCTGCACGGAAAAAAACTACGGTGAAAATAACCATACGGATACCTGATTTTGGCACCTGCTAGATGTTATGGTAATGTTAACCAGAAGTATACTATGTTTTGACTAGGTACTAGGTGATGTTACATGATTGCATGTCGAATTTACTCAAAGTATCGGTAAATGTACCATACTTCTGGTCAAGTTTACCATAACATCTAGCAGGTGCCAAAATCAGGTATCCGTATGGTTATTTTCACTAATCTTTTTTTTCCGTGTGGTGAATGGTGATTTTCGTAAACAAATAAAGCGCAGAACATAACATATAGAGTGCAGTTTCCGCGTAATTCGCGAAAAACCGGCCAGGAGTCCCCCCCCCCGTTTTTTCAAGATGGCGGCGTTAAGCGGCCGTCGGTGACACTGGGACTTTTAGTATGTTGTTTAGGAAGATAAGGCCAACATTCCAACAACTTCCCGCAAAAAACTTTCATTATTAATTTTTTCCTTGAGGGCCATATAAACGGATCTAATTTGCCTGGACTAGTACCTCTCTATGAGTGTTGGCAACGCTGGTATGACCTGTACACACTGTCCAGTGCCCATGCCGATTCCCTCTCCATCGACAAATGATTCAGCATTTTTTTTTTTTTTTTTTATTTTTTTTTTTTTCTGCCTTTACCTCCTCCTCCCTTCGTCTAAAAGTTAGAGGACTGTGATTGATTTCTCATCATCGTGGAATAGCGCGGATAGCTTAGCGATTCAATTGGCTTATGCCCCATCATGCACCTGCTCTTAATGCTCTATTAGCGGGATTAGCCTTATAATTCCTTTCAGTAGCCGAGATAGATGGAGGAGCCGAGAGAATGGTGTGTGAGACAGAGAGGGGGTGATGGGGGGGGGAGACACGGCTGACAGACATGGGACAAGACAGGGGTAGACAGACACATAGCAGACATAGCTCCACGATCTACGCTCACTTCACCTGATAGCGAAGTATATACCAGCGTAGCAGTTAAGTAGCTAGGATATCGTCTTTCTCTCTCTTAGCCCATATTTAAACGGATTGGTTAGAAAAGGATGGATATAGAGGCTGTCACGTGACTTCAGCCCCTGGCTCTGTCCTTTTCTAACACATGCGTTCAAATGGGCTGAGAGAGAGAGAAGATGACATCTTCGCTACGGCTATGTATACCAGTATAAAGTAGTGCGGAGGAGATCGGCCGCTTGCTTGCGTCGAGTTCATTAAACAATTTGAAGCAGTAGCTGTGATAAAAAAAGGTCCTACGAAACATTGGATCTGCTCTTAATCAAAATCCCTAACGCTAATCTGTGTGCTAATTCCTCGGATAGAGCGTACCTGCTGTTTTGTCGGCCCTTTTTCCAGTTACCGCCTCAATTGCGCACGGTCGGCGTCGCGTCGTACGGTGCCCGGCCCCCTTTACCTTCCGTCGAGCGTCAGCACACAGTAAATTTCAATCATAGAATTTACTGGATACCTGCGAATCAGAATTCAACGTCCGTAAAACGTCCTAAAAACGCCGTCTAAAGAACACCTTATAATTTCTCTCGGTTTTACTAAGCCAGTCTTTGCAAAATACGACGGACGTCCAAAAAAAAGTTGAAATCGATGTCCAAAGCGATCTAAGGCATGACACGCTTCATACGAACGCAAAACATTTTAGCCCCGAGGTACGTACCGGCAACGAGTCATTATAATTGGTGTATGTCCGAAAAACATCCTCCAATGATTCTAAAAGTTTTCACCAGGTGAAAAAAAGTGAGGGGGGTAAAAAGTGAAGACTTTTTTTTTTTTTTTTTTTTTTTTTTTTTTTTTTTTTTTTTGCTTCTCGTCTCAAAGGGATGTTTGAATACCTAGAATAGAATACGACGGGTTTTCCCAGTCAGTTTTAGCCTCTCCGTAATATTTTAGCCCCGATTTTTAGTCCCTCCACCCAAAAAAAGTGGGGTAGGGCTATAGCCCCCCTAGCCCCTAATACGCTACGCCTATGTTTCACCTCTTTTCGGAGTTGCCATTCGAACAATCACAAAATTGCACAACCCTTTGAACATTTCACGTAGCTTTAGCTTCACAGTTCACACGTCATGAAATATAGATAACATTGTGTAAAGATTTAAAAGGGGAGATGGGACAGTTTTGATCAAAAATTTCACATTTTTTTGTTTTTTACTATCTAACTTGATAGGGGATTCTGATAAGGAAACCGATATGATACAGTATATACTTTTTTCTCCTATTATATTTTTCATATTTTTTTTAAAAGTACTGATTCAGGGTGTAATTAGTCAAATTTTTGAGAGAAAACGCAGGTTTCCCGAAAGTTTGGCTTTTTCATGTATCTGACCCATTATCTCAGGAACTAAAAGAGCGAGCTTCCTGATTTTTTTTGTTAAAATGCTCAAAATTTTAAGGACTACAAATGGAACTAAAAGCTTTTATGTACATTTAAAACTGTGTTTTTGAATAACTGTCCATTGAGAAAAATAAATGGATTTTTTTAACCAAAGTTCAGCTTTCTGAAAACTTTATTTCAAATGCATGGATCTACATTCATTCTAGTTCCAAAGCTTCAAGACATACATAAAAGTATGCTTTCAAAATTTTAGGAAAATATATTCAACCATTGCTGACCAAACGAGACCTGAAGTGGGTCAATTTCACTTGTATTTTCAGCTGTTGCATCTCCCTTTGTCTTAACTGCAGAGAAAGAGAAAACCAGTGGCGGCTCGTGCAATTTGGCAATGATGTTTTTTTGCCATTTGAGCCTCTGCAAAAGTATCGATTTTTCAGGGATTCAGTGAATACCTTTTAAATCGATTATTTTATGGAGGTTTAAATGGGGAGAATCCGTCCTAAAATGGGTCTGTTGCACACTTCGGCTACAGCGTTTTAAAGTATCATTTCCTATGTCAAAAGCCGAGAAAATAACAATGGCAGCATCAGAAAACACTAAAATTCAGTAATCTCACAAATTGCGAAAAACACTAGACACTATTCTCCCCTGTATCTTCCCACCACGTGCACGATATTTCGCAAAATTAGCGCGGCACATTCAAATAATCACGGCCGACTGTCATCACAGCTGATTTCGTAAACAAATAAACAGTAAACACTGACGGCGTCTGCTCGAATTCTTACGTTTCAATATCCTCAATTCCTCACAAAAGGTGGTGAAAGGTACGGGAACCGATATTTGTGTCGACAACTTATCAAAATGAAACAACACACAGGAGTCCCAAGGATGATTCCAACTTCGATCATCATGCTTGGAACTCCTGTGTGTTATTGTTTCTTTTTGATAAGAATTCGACACAAATATCGGTTTCCGTACCTTTCACAACCTTTTGTGAGGAATTGAGGATATTGAAACGTAAGAATTCGAACAGACGCCTTCAGTGTTTACTGTTTATTTGTCTATACGAAGTCAGCTGTGATGACAGTCGGCCGCGTGATTATTTGAATGTGCCGCGCTAATTTCGCGAAATATCGTGCACCTGGTGGAAAGATACAGGGGTGAATAGTGTCTAGTGTTTTTCGCAATTTGTGAGTTTATTACTGAATTTTAGTGTTTTCTGATGCTGCCATTGTTATTTTCTCGGCTTTTTACTCAGGAATTGATACTTTAAAATGCTGTAGCCGAAGTGTGCAACAGACCCATTTGGCAATGATGTTTTTTTGCCATTTGAGCCTCTGCAAAAGTATCGATTTTTCAGGGATTCAGTGAATACCTTTTAAATCGATTATTTTATGGAGGTTTAAATGGGGAGAATCCGTTGTTGTCACATCGCACGAGCTAAAATTAAGTTCCTCGGGTTCGTAAAAAACTATGTTCTGATCCAGCGTGCGGCAAAGCGATGTTGATGGCGGCTGGTGACTGGTGGCTGGCGGCGCGTCGATATAATTGCGCGGTGGTTTTGATTAATCGGAGATGTTTACCAGTCGTTTCTCGGTCTCCGCCCATCGCAAATCCTCCGCGGTAACCGAACTACGAGCACTGGACAGTCGATTGTGTGATTGTTCGCCTGACCGCCGCTCTATGGTCCAGGGACCAAATAATGTTAGGTCCCGAGCAATGAATTGCGTGCATCTTGCGTGCGGTTTTGACCAATCAGAGAGCTTACGCACGGTCACATGACCGTGCGTAAGTTACTCTCGGGACCGAACATTATTTGGTCCCAGAAGTCCGGTTTAGGAAGACATTAGTTTGCATTAAAATCGCCCAATATCTTGAAAACGGCTCATCTGACACCAAAACTGGTTATTACAAAAAAGATAGAACGTAAACCGCTTTAACTTTTTTGTAATAACCATTTTTGATGTCAGATGAGCCGTTTTCAAGATATTGGGCGATTTTAATGCAAACTCATGTCTTCCTAAATCGGACTTCTGGACCATAGTGCGCCGCCTGTCCAGTGCCTAGTGCCCATTAAGAAAGTGTTTTGCGAGCTCCATTTTTATTCGTCCCTCCTTTTACGTGTAGTTTTTATTACCCAAGCTCGCTGTGACAATAAAAGCGCAATAGAGTGAAAATTGAATGTATCAATTTACGTTTCCTGACCAAGCTCTGATTGTTTCAAATAAAATAAATAAATAAAAAAAAAAAAAAATAATAATAATAAAAACGAAAGTTAAAAGCTGTATCTGCTGTTCAAACTATAGTCAATCCAGATGCTTTGAGTCAATCCGTCCATTCACTTTCTTTTCTTTCAAGGGGGGTCAATTGGTGAACGATTGACCGAAAATCGCAAATTTTGGCCAAGAAGTAAAAATGTCAAGAGCTCAATGCGCGAACCTCAAACGTCAAAATTTTTCCAAAAACTTGAACTTTCCTGGTTCCTTATCACCTGGAACATTGCTATTACGTTACGAGTTTCGAAAAAAATCTGTTTTCACTCCACTCTAATGTGCAATGCTGTACAAAAAAAAAACTGAATCATGTATTCTTTACCTATTTACTTTTAAGGAAGAAATTCGGAGGAATTGCACGATCCCTGGACCGTCAATTATAGTGTAAAATGCCTCAAAAATAACGATGACACGCGTCAAAAAATTCCAACAAAAAAATCACCCCTCGCAGAGAAAACTTAATTTGAAGTTTCGGGTGACCATTCTTATATGTATGCACCAACCTCGGATTCACACCCCCAAACAAACAGCCGCCATATTGCTTGTTGACAATCGCCGTAATTCACGTATGTCGGTGTATCGCTGCTGAAAACTTTCCGGAAAGCAAACAACTGACTGAAAAGAACATTGCGTCGCTATAATTTATTTTTCTATGTGTTGTGTGAGCATATATCATGTGAAATTTTATTCTCAGATTCACGATTTTCAACAAGCAAAATGGTGGCTGTTTGTTTGGGTTGCGAATCCGAGGTTGGGCATACATGCAAGAGTGGTCACCCGAAACTTCAAGTTAAGTTTTTTCTGCGAGGAGTGAGTTTTATTGTTAGACATTTTTAATGGTCTCGTCGTTATTTTAGCAGAATTTTACATTAGAATCCATAGTCTTTGCTTGTAGCAACACCATGCAAGAGCTTCATTGGACCGAAAAACTACAAGACAAAAATTCTTGGACTGCATTTTACATAAATGGACTGAAAGCAATTGGAAAAAATGACTTTGGACGTAGACCATCAGACAAACGGTCCTACAACCTCGTAAAATGCGCGTATATCGTTATTTTTGCTCCATTTTGCAATCAAATCAACACTAGAGCGCAACTAAATAGGACCTCTTCCATCCCTCTCATTTGCCCTTTGAATCCATAGGTAGAAAAAGGACAGAGAATGGGTTTTATCTCCTTGTCTAACATATATGTGTTTTAATCGAAAAAGAGTTGGATATTATATAGAATCTCTCGTCCCGCTGCTGAAATCAATGTTCAAAATTGCAGTACTGGAAAGCTCGAATCCTATCCACTCAAAGTTGGGTTCAGTCAGACCCCTACTAGTTAATCCACGTTCCCGAAGATTTTATATAACGAGGGGGAAAGGTTGTAAGCGCAAAACTGAGAGAAGCTAGATCAGGAGTAGGGCTGGATAAAGAGGGGGTGGATTTGAAGGGGATGGGGTAGAGAGAGAGAGAGGGGGGAGAGAGAGAGAGAGAGAGAGAGAGAGAGAGAGAGAGAGAAAAAAAAGAGAGAGAGAGAAAAAAAAGAGAGAGAGAAAGAGAGAGAAAGAGAGAGAAAGAGTGAGAAAGAGTGAGAAAGAGTGAGAAAGAGTGAGAGAGAGAGAGAAAGAGAGAGAAAAAGAGAGAAAAAGAGAGAGAAAAAGAAAGAGAGAGAAAGAGAGAGAAAGAGTGAGAAAGAGTGAGAGAGAGAGAGAGAGAAAGAGAGAGAAAAAGAGAGAGAAAAAGAAAGAGAGAGAAAGAGAGAGAAAGAGTGAGAGAGAGAGAGAGAAAGAGAGAGAAAAAGAGAGAGAAAAAGAAAGAGAGAGAAAGAGAGAGAAAGAGTGAGAGAGTCACTCCACTTACTCGAAGTATCGAATACGTTATTCTACTATCTTCATTCAGCTCGATCTGCCCGATGCATCAGCAAATGGAATGAGGGAGCAATAAACTAGTTGAATGTTTGTTCGTGAAGTAGACATCGGTGCATGGTCTGATGGTCGGGCAGCAGCAGCGGGACAATAAAGTTCCGTAATTTATGAATGATAAGCCTCTTCGCCGTTCGCTATTTTCTCGATTCGCCTCGAAACTTGAGAGAAGAATGAACTGCAATGCCGCCATGGTTGTGGGACCCGAGAATTGCGGTGTTGCCACTTGTATGCACTGAGAACAATTTTCCTGTTAATTCAACCGTACGTATGTTTAACACTTACTTAACCGGAAGTTCTTTTGTTTTAACAGGAATTCCTGTTTTTTGACAGGAATTCCTCACTGAAAAAGGTAGCTTATTGTGTCGTCAGGGGTGCAAAATGTTCCAAAACTTCGGAAATTGCACGCGATCCATGACTTATTTCCTCACAGGATTTTAAAAAATTTCCTCAAACAAATTTGAAAAATATGACTTTTTTTGGATTATTTTAACATTTCAACACCATATGTTCGTAAAATGACTGATATTTTCCCATTTTTTACACTATTTTCCTGGGAAATTCTTATTGCTATTATTTAAAGAAAAAAAAAAAAAAAATGACAAATTTCCTCACTTTCTTAGAAATTTCCTCACTTTCACGCGATCCGCAGATCGCTAGATCGGGCACATTTTGCAACCCTGTAAATGTCGTGGGCACGAATTTGGGTTCACCGGCCACAATTTGGATCAGTTCTGTGCATGGGACACAATCAGACTGTGCCGTTGACACAATCCGATTGTGTCTCATGCACAGAACTGATCCAAATTGTGGCCGGTGAACCCAAATTCGTGCCTACGACACAAGCTACTTTTTTTCCGTGCTGTTGTAATAATAGGAATTTCTTGTTAAAATATCAGGAATTCCGGTTAAGTAAGTACTAACAAGACGTCCGGTTACGGGAACAGGAACTTTTTCTCAGTGTACAGAGTTAAAATTAACGAGCTTTACATGTATATTGCCCTCTACTCATGCTTTTTTCTTGTCCATCCAAAATCTGATTTTCGGTAGATTTTCACTTACGCAATGATAAGATGAAATACAGGAAAATTCTCACTATTGGTAGAGCTCACGACCTCATGTATTTCGAGTAACATGTTGTGACAAACAAAGTTGCTGTGCCTGCCTCCGTTGTACTTCATCAAAACGCACCAGTGATGAGGGGTTGGTTATAGCGCAACGATTCTATAATAGAGATATACCTTGCAACACTGTCCGATAGTCCCGACTCTGTGCACTCTGCATCTGTGTGTGTTGTGCCCGTGACGTGACTTGGTATCGAATGAAATGGATCGGGCAGGTGTGGGGGGGGGGCGGAAAGCGAAGAATCGCTCACTTCATCCCTTACATCTAAGGTTACCAACTGATCGTTTCCAAAAGCCAGACTTTTGACGTCAAAACTCGGACTTTTTTTTTTAAGAAATAAAATCACATACGAATCGAGACCCATAAAACACGTATTTCAATTTTTTTTTTTTTTTTTCAATTTTCTTTTTTCACGGTGAAAGTTTTTGCGTTGCTTGCACCAATCACATCAAGACAACTTTCTTATTCAAATTTTAAGCGCGATGTCTCACTTTCTAAAGCTTCAAAGATGAGAGGGGGTTTGTATAGGGTCAGTTTTTTGGTTAAATATGTAACAAAATACGCCATGGAAAAGGAGATCTGAAGAATGTTCACCGCTCTGATATTTTTCATGATTTTGAAGGATTAAACTGCAAAGGTACTACATCATCACACATCATCTACTGTAGATTTATAGTTTAATTGATTTTTGTTGTTTTATCATTTGGTTTCATAAGAGATGAAAATTATGAAAGCCGATGCATGAATAAAGTTAGGTTTTCAAGTTTGGGATAGAAGCTTTTAAAGTTAGCCGAGAAAATGTAGTCTATCTCGAAAAACGTCGTTTGTGCAATGTCTTGAAATCCAAGCATTTTGGATCCAAAACTCGGATTTTCTCTCCTGTTCCTTTTTTTATCAGTCCACTTTTTTCCTCGATTTTGCAACAAATCTGAATTGATTGCCAGAATATTCGAAAAAGCGGGACATTTTTCAAATGTACAGAATGCCGGCCGAACTCTACACAAATCTATCCACGAACCAATAGAGTTTCAAGCATGATGATTGAAATTGGAATCATACTTGGAACTCATCATTTGTATGTTATTGTTTCATTTCGATAATTTGTCGACATTAATATTGACTTCAATACCTTTCACAGCCTACTACTGTTGTGAGGAATTGAGGATATTGACACGTAAGAACTCAATCAGTCAGAGTTTACTGCTTATTTGTTTATGAAGTCAGCTGTGATGACAGTCGGCCATGATTATTTCAATGTGCCGCGCTAACCCCGTGAAATATTGTGAGCGTGGTGGAAAGATATAGGGGTGAATAGTGTCTAGTGTTTTTCGCAATTTGCGTGTGAGTCTATTAGTAAATTTGTGTTTTCTGTTACTGCTATGAATTGATACTTTGAAACACTCTGGCCGAAGTGTGCAACAGACCCATTTAAGCAATGAGTCTTAGATATCGTACTTTCTAACCTCCCCCTTCAGAGCCCCCATTTGGGAACACCCCCCCCCCCAATCTCGCCAGCGCTCTGTTCAACGTGCCACTAGGCATTTCTTTAACCTTTACGGTAACCACGAGTCGACTCCAAATCACTCTTCGTGATGATCCAAGCTAAGCGAGGAGTTCGCATGAGAACGGGCTGTAGACAAGCAATCTGCCGAAGGGTCTCCACTATCCAAGCCGGTAGGTTTATAACAGCGAAAACTTTTTGGTATCTCATCGCTCGAATTGAGGAAATCCGGTGTGGCACTACTCATCACCTATACAGGGTGTATCAAAAGTATCCCCTCCCCCGTCTAACTTTTAAACGGTTGCAAGTTAAAGTTTGAAACTTGGTGGAAGCTACTTTTTTTGGGAAACTTAAATTTGAATTTTTTTGAAACAGGATCCATTAAGTGAAAAACTATCACCAGTTTCAATTTAAACTTACAGCATCCGTTCAAAAATTAGACGGGGGAAGACTTTTGTCACACCCTGTGTATACACAGCCCCTGCAGTAGCGGGATTCTTCCTCAGGCAGGCCTCAGGGTTCTATATGTATATTTCATGAAATATGATTAACGGAGTTAGCATAAGTTTAGCAAGCGCCCTCTCGTTATCAGTCTTGGAAAGTTTGACAACGCGAAAACAGTTCTTCGTTGTAGGAAACACAAAAAACTGCGAGAGCTTCATGATCATACATCATTGACGTCACTGTGAAGTTAACTCAAAACCTAGAACATGAAATAACAATCTAGTTTGTTCATCGAATTATCTCGTGATGAAGAACCTAACGTTGTATTCTTGAATCCGAGGCTGCTCTTGTCAGTGGCGCACCGAGAGTTTCTTCATCTCTCTCTTTTCTCCACTAAGAAACGTTTGTTAGACAAGGATGGACAAGGGGATAAAACCCCCTCCTTCTGTCCTTTTCCTACTCATACATTCAAATGGGAAGTGAGAGAGATGGAAGATATCCTGTTTGCGCCAGTGGCTCTTGTGTAAAAGAGCTATACACCGAGAGAATTGTTTTTTTTTAATCCAAGGTATATATTTCGTTTGTGTCAAAGAAATTTCACAGTGAAATATTGACTAACAATAGGAAAGGGGAAATTCCTTTAACCCAAGGAAACTGTTTGCTGCTACTTGAGAAAGATTCATTGTGACAGTGATTTTCCCCAATGCAATCAGAACTTACTTCGCGGAAGGAAAACTGTCATACGCAAGTAAACGTGTTTCCCTGTTTTTAAAGAAGTGATTTCTCTCAGCTTGTAGCTAGGAACTTGAAAGTACAGTGGAAAAGGCTGTTTTAGTACAGCTATAATATATCGAATCGATTGCTGTCCGAGGACCGCTGATTCCAAACATACTCTGATTCAATGTAATTTTCTCTTAAGCGCATTTTTTTTTTTTTTTTTTTTTTAAAGCAGAAATAAGAATTTCAACCATATTCAACCAATAAAGCATCGAACATCGAATGCTGTTTCGTCTTTCACCGCAATAAGATATGATTCAGCCTTATATGCTACCCCCCTCCGCCCCCCCTAATGATAATAATAATAATAATAATAATATTAATAGTAGATTAATAAATAAATGCATAGATACATACATATAAATAGAAAAATAGATGAATAAACAAATAAATGTTTCGGCTGAACTGTTAAAAATCTGTTTCTAGCCTATTCTTTTTTTGTAACCAATTATCTAATCCTCAATTGTTTCTCTTTTTGTTTGCAGGTAAGTCTTTGAAATTAATCCCACGCTTATTGGTCAGTTCCGATTATCCAACTAGGTAAGGTTGAAATTAGCATATATCGTTCGATTCTATGAGGACCAACCAGTTTCAATTTCTAGACTTGACAGAGGACGTCCGGTCGTAATTCGTTCCTTGTTTAGTTCGATGAACTACATTGTTGCCATGTTTCGGGTTTAACTCTTTTTATTTATAGATTAGTTTAAACAAGAACTATACGTACAGCCCGAAGCAGCAGATCTGCCAACGCGTGGTGAATTGGCACAGGCCGGTTGGTTGTTCTCTAATGCAGGGCTGCTGTTTTGCGTATAATCAATGCTATTTTTTTATTCACCGATGATTCCACCGGTTGAGAAAAGATTACATAGTTCAGTTCTGTTTATGACTATAATGCACGAAAATACTCGGATCTGTAATCTCTCCTTAATCGGTGGAAACTCCGTTACTTAATTAAAATATCCGCAAGTTTTTTAAAGTCATCGACGACTCAACTGGTTAAGAAACGATTACAGATGCGAGTATTTTAGTTCATTACAGTAATACACTGAACTGGACTGTGTAATCTTTTCTCAACCGGTGAAATCATCGGTGAATAGAAAAATAGCATTGATTATACGCAAAACGGCAGCCCTGCTCTAATGGATCCCGTACAGATTGATAGCGGACGTCTCACACTGGGTTTACATTATACAACTTTGTATTAAAAGAAGAAGAAAAGAAATTATTTACCCTTCATTTAATGAGCATGAAACAAAATAGATCAGTTTTAATACAGCGGTATTTCAGGCTCTGTTTGATTCGTAAGATATGTCTTCTGTTCTATCTTTTATCTCTCTCACTCTTGTGCGAAATCTCCAAATGATATCTTTCTCAATCTCCACCGGAGTCAGTGGCGATTTGGCAACAATGTTTCCTATCCATCTAAACTCATGTAAAAGATCGAACTCAGAGGGTGCACTGTGCACAAGGAAAATTCGATATATTTAATGAGTTTAAATGGAGCAGTTGCATTGTTGCCAGATGGCACGCGACGCTATACTGACCTGAGCTGCCGTTTTGTGTTTCTTTAATGGCATTTAATGGCTTTTAATGGCATTTTTCAATTCACCACGATGATATGCCAACCAATAATTGATCAGCGGGCCGATCATTTACTTTGTCGTTAAACCGATCGTTAAGACTATGTACACCGAAAAAAAGGGAATTGCTGGAATAACAAAACATTGTTTGCAAAATTTGCATTTACTTTTTTGGGAAAATTTAGCGTGTACGTAGGTAAATGAACAATTTTATTTTGTTAGAAATGCTAAATACTTAGTCGCTAAATTAGCTGGCTAGAGATTTTGTTGTTTTCGCATTTTGGATTGTTATTCTTGTAAAATAGTTTTGCTGAAGTGACATTCTTCACTCCTTGTTATACCCACATTCTAAATGTTTGTAAAAACTGTAATCCAGAATGATAATATATCAATTTTTTGGATTGTAAAACTTCCAAAACCTTGATTTGTAGAATTAACTAAATTTGGCATTATAAAAACTGCAATCCAAAATGAAAAAGCATCAATTTCTTGGATTGTAAAATTTACCAAATCTTGATTGTAGAATTAACTAAAGAGCTTGATTCAAAATGGGGGTTTTTCTCCCCCCCACCGATTTTCCTGAAACTTTGTATTTTGATAGTACTTGATATAAGTAGTCTTTTTTTTCAAATAAAGTTTTTCCAAAAATAATTAGGGGAGGAGTTACAGTGTTGCAAAGTTGCACCTTTCAAAAATTCATAACTTTCGCGTAAATGATCCGATTGAAACGCGGTTTTCACTAAAAGATGCGGATTGTAAAGCACTTTCATGCCATCTAAACGAAATTCAATTTTAATAATTTTTGACTTAGTTATCGTCATTTTTGTGATTTTTAGGCCACTCAAAATCTACTTAAAGTGAAATTTAAAAAAATTGTATTTTTTGATTTTGACCGGTTTGAAATATGTTATTCCTCTTTAAATTCTGCGTAAAATGAGCTCAAGCAGAATGCAGGGCGATTTTTTGTTCCGGAGTTATGCATTTTTTAGTAAGCGAAAAACGAGTTTTTTTAGGGTACCCATGAGCGTTCGATAGAGAGGCTCAAGTCAAATAAATGGAAACTGTATTTTTGGATTTTGATCAAATTGAAATATGTTATTCCTACTTAAATTCTGCGTAAAATGAGCCCAAGCAGAATGTGGGGCGATTTTTAGTTGCGGAGCTATGCGCGTTTTAGTAAGCGAAAGTCGAGCGTTCTATGGAGAGGCTCAAAGACGTGGGTAGCCCGGGTAGCCTCAACCACTCGACTTTCGCTTACTAAAACGCGCATAGCTCCGCAACTAAAAATCGCCCCACATTCTGCTTGGGCTCATTTTACGCAGAATTTAAGTAGGAATAACATATTTCAATTTGATCAAAATCCAAAAATACAGTTTCCATTTATTTGACTTGAGCCTCTCTATCGAACGCTCATGGGTACCCTAAAAAAACTCGTTTTTCGCTTACTAAAAAATGCATAACTCCGGAACAAAAAATCGCCCTGCATTCTGCTTGGGCTCATTTTACGCAGAATTTAAAGAAGAATAACATATTTCAAACCGGTCAAAATCAAAAAATATCATTTTTTTTTATTTCACTTTAAGTAGATTTTGAGTGGCCTAAAAATCACAAAAATGACGATAACTAAGTCAAAAATTATTAAAATTGAATTTCGTTTAGATGGCATGAAAGTGCTTTACAATCCGCATCTTTTAGTGAAAACCGCGTTTCAATCGGATCATTTACGCGAAAGTTATGAATTTTTGAAAGGTGCAACTTTGCAACACTGTAACTCCTCCCCTAATTATTTTTGGAAAAATTTTATTTGAAAAAAAAGACTACTTTTATCAAGTACTATCAAAATACAAAGTTTCAGGAAAATCGGTGGGGGGGAGAAAAACCCCCATTTTGAATCAAGCTCTTTGGCATTGTAAAAAGTGCAATTCAGAATGATAAAATATCAATTTTTGGATTATAAAATTTCCAAAATGTTGATTGTAGAATTAACAGAAGCAGGCATTGTAAAAAGTGCTATTCAGGATGAAAAATCATCAATTCTCGGATTGTAAAATTTTATATTTAGAACTTAAAATCATTTGATTGCGCTCTCTGGTTGACAAAGTTTAAAGTACTCTTCCGTTTTGTACTCACTCGGCAGTTTACGCTCCTCTGCAAGAAATTGTGCCTTAACATGCGTATTTTATGCTCTGAATCATTATCCGCTGTGATAGCCTAGTGGTAAAGTGCTGGACAATCACCACGGCTACCCAGGTTCAAATCCCGGGACATCCGCGGGGAAAAAAAAAATAATAAAATAAAAAAAAAAAAAAACAAACACAAAAAAAACAAACAAAACAAAAAAAAAAAAAAAAAAAAAAAAAAAAAAAAAAAAGATAATTCTAGATAGGTAATTTTACAATCCAAGCAAAATGCCACTCTGAAGATCTGTATCATAAATTTTACAATCCACAAAATTGTTAAGTTTTCATTATGGATTGAAGTTCCTTCTACCTGTGTATATAATTTAGATATTTTTAGAAAGAAAAACTTACAGCCCCGATTGAACAATCAGCATTTAGACTTGCTATTTCATAACTGCCGTTTTGAAATCTTTGCAATCCAGATTGAAGTGTCAGCCGAATTTTCTGTTAATTCTTCAATACAGCCGTTTTGACAATTTTACAATCCAAGTAATTCAAAAAATAACAATACATATAGCTGTCACGATTTTTTGCGATACTGGATTGTAAAATTATCAACCGTCATTGTAAATTTAACACTTTTTTTTTCGGTGTATGAGTGATTATGGTCAAAATTAATAAAACTTGATTATTGCTATAGTAACCATCGTTACAGTGCCCGCTTTCTAAAGGTTGCTCATTAATAACCTTTTACTAACAGCCAACAGGACTCTTGACGATGGTTACCATAGCAACGGCCAAGTTTTACGAAGTTTGACCAATAGAATCACTCATACGTACAGTCTTAACGATCGCTCTAACGATAAAGTAAATGATCGGCCCGCAGAAGATTATACTTAGAATGAAATAACGAGAGCTTGTAGGTAATTCTAGCCTATAGTTACAAAGTAATTACTAAGTAATTAGTAATTTTAATTTACATTCGAATCCGGAATCACGCTTTTTAAAAAAAAAGCAAGTCTTTACAAAGTGTGCCTGTTTGAACCTATGGAATTTCAAGAGGTGATTCGGCCCTCCTGTAATATTAATCTTTACCCATAAGTAATTATCAAAAAAAAAAAAAAATCTGCTCAAAGCACCAGAGGGGGACAAACGGTGGGCTCAAGGGGAGGTTGCGTTGCTCCCCCAGCCCCCCTCTATCGCGGGACCTGTAGCCTTTTCACGGCCTCGAATAAAACTAAGCTTCACCAAAAATAAATTCTTCATTCAGACTAACTGACTCAACGTAATTAATTAATGAATATACAGCCTAAAGATCAAGTGTGCAGGGATTATCACGATAAGCATGTTTACCGCAGTTCTAAACTTGAATGACACGAAATGTTTATTTTTATCAACTTATCACTGGAATGTTTTTTTGTATTCTTCTTCTTCCCAACTGAATTTGACAACGATTAAATGTTAAACTTGTCATGCCTTATTCGTTTTTTTTGGCCATCAGCTGTCTCGAGCCGTTTTGAGAATGTCCTCACCTGAAATCTCCGATTCTCTCCACACCGATGAACTGGCGCGATGAATAAATTCATAATCGACAGATCATGACCACGAGTAATTGACCTTTGTTCAGATCACTGAATGTCTTTTTATAGTTCGAAAGTTTAGTGAATGATTTAGAGTGACCAGATTTTTTTTTGTTGTTGTTGTTGAAGAATTACCAATTATAATGACGCGATGCGCATTGACACCTCATCACTCTTACTGTAGAGCAACGTTGCCAAATGTCCCATCTTTTATTCATTTGCTTACTGTTCGTATACCTCGCAATACAAACTATACATGTATCCATGTATATACTTCAACTTAATCCTCAATTTCAGTAGTGAATCGTGCATATAGCGACGTCCGTCCATCCCCTCCTTGTCCTTTTCACTGCCTTCGACGAGTATACTCGTCCGGTTGTCCCCCGCACTTTCGCCGCCTGTATAGCTGACGCATCTGCGCGAAACATAGCAAACCATATACTCTATCTGACGGGAAGATTACGAACTACGCGATAGAGGCGCTGGCAACATTTTTCGTGTCACGGATTTCGGGATTCAAAAGAAGTCGGCAATGAAAAGGTTGAGAACCCGCAGGAATAACTTTTTCGACGGTTCAATAGACTGTTCTACACTGAAAAAAAAAAATATATATATATATTACCAGAAGTATGGCAATATGTGAACCTATGTAAGAGATAGAACAATGGGGTTCTTGCAAACTTTTGCTAAAAGCAAATAAATAGTCCAATCTAATGTAAATACCAACAGAAATCACGAAAACCCCTTTAAGATTTAAGAAAGTCTAAAATTTAGTAATGAACTCACATAATATTGCTATAACGGCAAGATCATAATGGCGGTTCAACGCAAGTATCATGGGAGATTCCTGTCTATTATGTCACTTTCTCTACGGAAACACAGAGATATGTCTCAATTTAAAAGGACGTTCTGAAATCAAGCCCTAAAAATTATAAAAGCATTATTTATATAGATGCGTAGTGGACAGATTTGGAACCAATACCAAAGGCTGATAATTTCTCGCCAATCTGGACTGAGGTATCACGACTGTAGAGTCTAATCTGCAGCTAACCACTAATCGGTGGACACAGTTTCAACTCAAGAAGGATAGTCTCAGTTGAAGTTTAATCTGCTTTAGCCAAAACTTGTTACTCGTATTAGAATTAAATCAGTTAACTGTCAACAAACTCGATTTAACTTTGATTTGTTTTATTTTTTTTTTTAAATTCCAAAGGAAATCTTGCCAGCGGATTGATCCCAACCATTTGCAATAAACAAATGAAATGGTATAGTTAAAGCTCATAGTAGTGAAATGAGTTATTTTAAAAGGACGATGGAAGCATCGACTCGTTTCAAAATCCTCGCCTTAACTTAGGAAAAGCTTTTAAAAAAACTGCGCAGTATAGCGATGGTTTTGTTCACTTTTCGATGTTGATAGCTTCATCCAACCTGTCACTTTCTCGATGCTAGTGAAAATAAAGGAAGTGAAAATAAAGAACAAAGTGAAAAATTAGAAAGGAACCCTTTCTCTCCCTCCCCTTGTTTGTAATGGGTATTGTGTACCAAGCTGCTACAACTGCGCTGTTGGTTTGAAAAGCACCCTCAAAGTTGAGGAGTGGATGTAGAAACTTTTCAATGCCTTCGTTGTTTTGTTTTGTTTTTTTTTTTTTTTCTTTTTTTTTGTCATTGAAAGTGTCCAATTCGAACTTTCAATCACAAAAATCGGTTTCGTTAAATTGCATTTCACAGAAACATGTTTTGTTTATCAGATGCAGAGGGGTTTTTTTTTTGGGGGGGGGGGGATAAACTGCACAGAAAATGTCAGAATGGGTATATGTTCCAAACTTTTCCAAAAGCCATGGAGAGTGTCAATTCTCTAGGAAAATTGCTAAAAAATAACGTGTTGGGAGCATCAGAAAGTTCTATGCTTCCTCGACGTACAAATTCAATAAATGCGTTTAAACCCAATGGGGCTCTTGCAAACTTTTGCTACAGGAAATTGAAGAGATGATTCTTGCATAAAAACCTGTCAAAATGACGATGAGAACACTAAAAAATCACGAAATTCACTCTCAGAATCGGGTTTAATGGCGGAGAGACGCAGGTATCATGGGAGATTCCTATCTAAATTGAGACATATCTCTGTGTTTCCGTAGAGAAAGTGACATAATAGACAGGAATCTCCCATGATACCTGCGTCTCTCCGCCATTACAAACTTACCGTTATAGCAGTTATGTGAGTTTATTACTGAATTTTGGACTATTCTATTGCTCACAGCAAAAGTTTGCAAGAGCTCCATTCTTATTGCGAGTCACAGTATGGGGATGGAGGGAGTCTAGTCTGATTGGAGCTTTCTTCTGCTGGGAAAAGTATTGACTCGTATAGAAGAAACATGCAATTTGAACGGGACTCGCTCCATTGTGACCTGACACATTCTACAACAGTCGTCTCGGAATTTTGCTGTCGGGATTAGTGTTTTTTGACGCATTTATTGAGTTTGTGTGTCAATTTTGAATCTTTGATTTTATGCCCACAACGTTATTTCCACTTCAAATATCTCCACCATATCCTGGGTCATGATTTTCACCAAATTAACGCTATTTTCATCAAGTGCAATGGAGCTCTTGCAAACTTTTGCTGTGAGTAAATGAGTAGTCCAATCTGATGTAAAAACCAGCAAAAACCGCACGAAAAGCACAGTAAGCAGAATAAGTCTAAAATTTAGTAATAGACTCACATAACTACTTTAACGACAAGATCACAATGGCGGCTCAAACACACGTATCATAGGAGGTTCCTGTCTATCATATCACTTTCTCTACAGAGACACAGCGAGATATGTCGCAATTTAGATAGGAATCTCCCGTGATACCTGCGTCTCTCCGCCATTAGGTATGCTCAATTTTGAGAGTGAAGTTCGTGATTTTTCAGTGTGCTCATCGCCGTTTTTGCAAGTTTTTATGCAAGAAACAACTCTTCAATCCCTTTTAGCAAAAGTTTGCAAGAGCCCCATTGCACCCTTTTTAGGACTGTCTTTATTGATGCCAGTGGCGTAGCGTGCAATTTGGCAACGTTGTGTTGTGTCCATTTAAACTCATAAAAAAGATCAAATAATGGGTGTTCGTTGAACACCTTCGCATTCGACCTTTTACATGGGTTTAAATGGACTCAACGCAACGTTGCCAAATTGCACGCTACGCCACTGATTGATGCAGTGAAAGTTTGGAATAGACCCATATTTATTAATCAGAAAATTGATTTTTCTATCTTAATTATAAAGATTATTCAAACCAAGCAAACACCCACATTATGATCTTAAAAAAACAAAAAATTGGCAACCCTCTCTGCAGAATTTAAGAATAATGAACTCGCGATGAACGGTTGCGACCAAGAACGCGATCCGTGCTTTCGGCAGCATCGCCATGGCGCACAATGGGAATAAATGACCGGTTTTTTGGTCAAAAGATACCGAATTAAAATTATCAAAACTCATCGATTGAGAGGTTTCAAATTATTTTTTACAATCAATTTCAACTGACATTTTACATGTCAAGTGTATGATTTCAATCCTGGAAGCTTTCAAATCATTAATTCAAGGTTATTTAAGCAAATTAATTTTTGGACGCTAAAAGTCTATCACTGTTACCGCCTGTGCGACGCGCGCGACAAGGAATCGTATTAGCGGCTGCCGCGTCAATCAACTGCGCGCACGGCGATCCTGGCCATAGGTCCTTGACCAATATTCGCCGAAATCCTTCTCTCGATGACTCGCTCACGTACACCTCGCCCCGTCTGACGCTCAGTGAGTCGGAAGAACTCAATTGACGGCAAAATATCCACAAAATTTTGTTTAAATTGTTTTTAAGCTAATTTAAGATAAGCAATGAATTTTACTTTCAAGCTCTACTGCATTTCAACAAATTAGCCCCCAGAGGCTCCTGAACGTTGATTACAGTGGATTTTATCCTTTATTTATTCAATTTTTATTTTTTTGTTCAGCCAGAAAATTATACTGGAGCTTAAAAGTTAGCAGTCCTTGGCCCAAAACAGCTTTATATTAACATGAAAACAAAATTATGCGTCTTACTTGCAGAAAAGTACAAAAAACAAAAATGAGAAACCGAAAAACTAAAAATACATTTAAAAGCGATTCCACGGTAAGGACTTTTCGCTGGTGCCAAAAAATGTCTTGAACATCGAATCATTGAAATGATAAAAATGATTTAAACTATTAAACGAAGGAATATTTTCGGTGAAGACATTGCTTGCAGCAATTTTAATAATAGTGAGTGGTTCTGCAGACATATGCGCTACCAAAACAAACATATAGTTTAAATATTTTCTCTTAAAAGTTTTTCAAAATTTTGTCTGTTCGCCTCAATTTTAAATGCTGACATCGACTTTGATAGCTTTAATAACGAATTTTCACCAATTTCTCTTGAATCTAGCTTTCCTTTCTCATAACCTCAAATTCATTAAAACACTTACTTTTTTGGAAAAATTCACTTCGCAAGAAGAAAAGTGAATGGAAAATCGGTGTTAGAGGGGGCGTAAGTAATCAACAATTTAGCGTCTGGATGCAATTCCGCACTTTTAATGAAGCTTTTGAGACCTTTCATCCTGTTCAACTCATAGATAGTATTAGAAGTCTTTGGTAGCGCACATGTCTGCAGAACGTAAAATCCCATAATTTAATGAATCGCTGCGTTGAAGTTACATACCTTTTTAATTAAGGTTGAAAATGGCGTAGATTGATATTTCTAGTTGTAAAGAATTTTAGTATAATGACAGGAAATAGGTCTGACAGAGTCCAACAACTGGGCCGGGGTGTAAATATTATATACTAAATGAAATTTACTGTATCAAACAATATTTTTCAAAAATCGCAGATAACCCTTCACACACCCAAGAAAACAATTCTAAAGTTAATGACTACATATAGTGGGGGTGGGGCTGTCCCATTCTTATTTTTAAAAAAGCAGCTTTGGGGCCTGTGAAACCTATGAAAAATGAGGGTGAACGCACTCATAGATTTTTGAGAATTAGACTAGCAATTTGGGCTAATGAAAAATCTGGGTAATTTTTGTCCACTAAAACGGTCATTTACGTAAACTGTGCGACATTTGCCCGTCCGTCCATCCACCAGAGATTATGAAACACGCTTTTCTGTCTCACGTATCAACAAAACCATGTTTCTTCTTCTTCCTCTCCATCCTTCCAATCTCGGCGGATTCTTGTTTCGTCGCTTGAAAAAAAAAACGGATTTTCATTAATTTTTATTACTTTCTTCTTCTTCTTCGTCTTCTTCTTCTTCCTTTTATTTAAAATATTTATGATACATTTGTTCGACTTTTTTTTTTTTTTTTTGCTTGTTTGATCTGTCATCGAACGTGCCGCCGGGCTTCTATAAATCGAAACTAAAGTGTCGATCATCTCATTTTAAACGGCTAATTATGGTCGTAATCTTAGAAACTTGATGTGGAAATGTATTTCGAGCGACGGCTATCACTCCCCTCGTGAATTGAACTCCTCTTAAGCGATACCATCCGTTGCCAAAACTCTTTTATTTAAGTCGATCGCTTTTAATATGATACGATTTATATGAATAGGACTGTAGCAAGCTCTTGCTGTACAGATGATTTTTAATGTATAAAAAAATGCTTTAATGTATAAAAACTAACCACCCCCTCCCCCCTCCCCGTGGGGGGGGCGACTGTAACTTTCACAAATTACTCGTTTATTTAACAAGTGAAAGCGGAACGCAATTGCAGCGTAGGTTCCATGTGGGTACTCTTATCTAATTGTCACTCCCTCCCTGCTAGCAAAAGAGATTTAGCTGTAAATCACAACTCTAGCGTCTCATTTACCTACTCAATGAATTTCCTTTAGTTGCATCTTGATACATCTTTTAATGCATCCAATGTAACACTTAGTGTTACATTAAATTCCTACCTCCCCGTGTGTAACGTTGCTTTCGTTAAATTAAAAAATTGATGTCGGAAGTTTTTATAGTGTCACTGTCACCACACCTTTCAGGCGAGTACCTTATGTCAAAGGTTCTTACTTTAAGTGTTTGTAACATCAAAGTGTTTTACACCTTCAAAGCACGAGAGAGAGAGAGAGAGAGAGAGAGAGAGAGAGAGAGAGAGAGAGAGAGAGAGGGGGGGGGGGAGGGTTCTTCAATAGCCCAGATGATACTTTAGTTTATTTATGCTAATTTCAGAAAGTATCAAATTATATGACAAAGATGGTATTTCGCTTGGTTTAAATCACTTTACCACCTTTATTGTTCGAAAGGTTTACCCGCAAAAATAGATACAGTATACGTCAAATCACCGTTAAATCAAAAGAGAGGGAAAATTAATTGGTTTTGTTTAGTTTGACATAGTATGCGGCGTTTATCATTATTTTTTGGCCAAAAACTGGCGTTTTCCACCGAAAAAAGACAAACTTTGCTGCAAAAGCATGCTGCGGCATTTTTTGGATTTCTTTTCTTGAAAAATGGATTCAAAAAAGTTGCAAAACGACCGGATGAAGAGAATCATGGAAACTTGGAGAAAGGCTGTATGTTTTGATCCTGTCTAGCACTTTGAAGTGTCATAAATTGACGAAGTATTCAATTTTTTTTAAAAACCGGTATGCCTATTCCTTAAACCGTCTTGGAGGCTTAGCTGCAGTATGGGCATAAGTCAAACACTTGTTATTTACAACTTTCATCGCGTGTAAAAACAAACTTGGAGTCTAACGGCCGAATTGTTCTTTACACTCAATAGAATGAGAATATTTGTCGAACTCGGGTTTTTTTTTTTTTTCGCGGAAAGGTTAAGATCCCTTTCCATGGACCACATCACATTTTACTTCTGATGGATCATTTTTCTCGCATTTATATTCAATCTGACAAACTTGCAAACCGCCGGACAGTATTGCCTAAAGTGGTCCCGCGTTAATAAATAAATAAATAAATAAATAAAAAATGTTAATTCAGGCACACATGTTTATCAACTTTTCTTTGATCATACCTTTTCGGCGCGTGCCTAAACCTCTGTCTTCATTATTCTAACCTCCCATGCCCTGCCTTGTTGTTATATCGTTTGATCATTTTTATATACAAAACAAAACAAAAAATTTACATTTATAATTTCTCATCATTTTTTCTTCCTTGTCATCCGCGATTAGGACCCGTGAATGATTTGTTGATCTAATCAAAGCATAGATTCGTTAACTTGGATGCTATCCGCGCATCGAAGACTTTCATTGATGCGATAGTAAAAAAAATCTAAATTTGATAACAAATGTATAAATATTTTTTTTAAACATATATATATTACATATATTACAAATGAATCCAATCGAACTTAGACGTTCGATATCTCGAATGTGAAAAACGATGTCGACCTTTCATTTAAGCCAAAATGCTCAGTTTTTAATGCGATCGATACGATCAATGTATCACACGATAGGGGTCGTCTCACAGTTTTTTAAGATAGCCCCCCCCCCCCCGAGGGGCCTTGACGATGAAAAAAAATTTGCGCTAAATCCTAACTTTGACTAAATTTGTGTCATTGATGTATTTTTTTTTTTTTTTTTTTCCAGAAAAGGGCTTGCTCTTTTGAAGTATTTTAGACTCCTAGTTTTTTTCAACTCCGGTATCTCAAAGCGGAGTAATGATTTTTTGAAAATAGGTCCATATTGAAATTTTACCTTCGATTTATCAAAAACAAAAAACGATATCGACCTTCAATTTGCGCCAAAAGTCGAAGAACTGTATGCCCTTTCAAATGATGTATCACAAGATAGGAGGGGCTATTTGAAAATATTGATTTGGGGGTCGGTTACCCCTTTGAAAGGGACCCCAAAAGTTTGACCCCTCAAAAGATTAAAGGTAAAAACATCCTCCAAGTTTGGTTCTTTGACCTGCAGCCATTCAAAAGTTATGGAGGTGTGTCGGTACTTTTGGCCCACCCTGTACAGTGTAGCACACATGCTGTTGAAAGTTGAAGTGGAAGTGATTATCTTTAAGCAGACTAGTAGAATTTGAAATTTGTCTGTGTTCGATTTTATCTCTGACACAATCAATGATGCGGCCACATTATTGACCTTTTTATGAGTTATTATTTTATTTTTTGAGGTGGTTGTGAGTTGGCGTGGGAACCCAAAACTACAGCCCATATATCAATATGTACTTACAAGGACATTTTTTTGAAACAAAAATTACTCCTGGGTTTGTTTGGAACCGCAAATCTGTAACAATCGATCACATTGTCAATTTATCGAATCGGTCTGAAGCATCAGAAATAAGTGACCCAATCTTGTGTTTTTTTCCGCTGCCGTCTTCTTGGCTCTAACTCGATGGAGACATTTTTTAAAAGCATCGTCTTCCGCAGGACAATACCTTATTCAACACTTACTGACCTATATTTAAATCAAATCAATTAATTATAATCGTATTATCATTAACTTTTAGAAGTCTATGCAACCGGTACTTTTTATTGAAACTAAAATCATGCGTGGGTCCGTTCCAACCGAAACTATAGCAATCGATCAAATTGTCAATTTTGAATTTCCTAAAACGGTGTTTATCGCCTGAGATGTTATTTCCGATTCTATATCTCATTATGCAACGTATTTATAGAACTTGTTTATCGGCATCATTGTATTAGTCATTGGACGTATCGAGTAATGGACTTCTTGTGTTATTGCGGGCATTAATTAATGGTATTGGACATCTTACACTTTTGGACATTTTGTTGCCGGGACATTTTTTCAGGGACGTTTCTGTAGGTATATTGGACATACAAGTATCGGACATTTTCTACACACTGGACATTTTGTAGTGGACATATCCACATTTTACCATTTAATTTTATATACCTTCCGACAGATCCAAACCATACATATCAAGCATTCATTTTAATTTTTAAAGGCTGCACTAGCGAATCCTGTAAATTGTCTTTCTCTCTCTATGGCCATTTGATCGCGTGTGTTAGAAAAGAACAGATAAGGAGCAGTCACGTGACTTTTGCCCCCTCTTCTATCCTTTTCCAACACACGCGATCAAATGGCCATAGAGAGAGAAAGACAATCTACTGGATCCGCCAGTGCAAGGCAGAACAAGATAGAAAACGAACCAGTGACTTCTTGAAATGCAAAAGAAACAGGTTTAAAGGGAAAATGCTAAAAACTCGATAAAATAATTTTGGTGAGGACCTTTTGGCTTAAATTGCAGCCATTTTCAACTCAAAAAATGTGAAATAAATTGATAAATAAATAAGTACAAGTTAATAGATAGATAGATGTATTTAAATAGATAAATAACTTAATATAAATAGATAAATAAATTAATAAATAGATAAATAAATTAATAAATAGATACATAAATCAACGTACAAACAAAACCAAAGATTATTTTAAGTTTTTTTTTTACATTTTTCGAGTTGAAAATGGCTGCGATGTAAGCCAAAGCGTCCTCACCAAAATTATTTGTTCGTGTTTCCAGCATTTTCCCGTTCACACCTGTTTCGTTTATGTTAATTTGTAAAGACACGTCATGATGCAATAACCCATACTGGGGCTCTTGCAAACTTTTGCTGCACGGGATTGAAGAGTTGATTCTTGCATAAAAACCTGTAAAAATGACGATGAGTACACTAAAAAATCGCATAAAATTCACTCTCAGAATCGAGCTTAGTGGCAGTTCGACGCAGGTATCATGGGAGATTCCTATCTAAATTGAGACGTACACATATCTGTGTTTCCGTTGAGAAAGTGACATTTTAGACAGGAATCTCCCATGATACCTGCGTCGAACCGCCATTATGATCTTGCCATTTAATTAGTTATGTATAGGTTTATTACTGAATTTTAAACTTTTTCAAAGTGATTTTCGTGATTTTTGCTGGTTTTTACATCAGAATAGACTTTTCATTTGCTCACAGCAAAAGTTTGCAAGAGCCCCATTTTATAAAAATAACAAAACTTGCACCATTTTTGTTTGAAACCACGCGCGAGACGACGCGCGACGCGACGGCTGGCTCGATACGGTCGAAGTCGAGAAGAGGAAATAAATTAGTCACTAATACTGAAATTGCGACAGAAATCTTTCATCGAACTGTGACTATTCACTATACCGTCTACACATATACCCTCTCGTCGAATCTCAAAACGCTTACGCCGACACGTTTGACGACGTTCGCAACGCGATCACTATACTCTCCGCGTGTCGAACTGCTCTGAGCGTAACGATGCAGTTTTCGCGCATGAATATTTATATATCGCCGCGCAGTCATAATTACAAAAGCTGGGGACAAAGTAACAATTACACGCATAATTAGCGGTTATCGGAATAAATTTATGCAAATAGACATGCACGCTCCTCTGTCACGGCCTGCGCGAAGCATCTCGGCAGCATCGTTTGAGAGCTAAGCTTTGAACGTTGAGTAACATCTTTCAGATTTTGAAAGCGTTCGATGATAAGGAAACACAATAAAATGAGAGGGAAGGTTTACTGCTCTCATTTTATTTTAAGCCGTGGTGATAAGAAAGAATTAGGGTTATGACTGATGAATAAGTTAATTAACGCCGTCTTTTGCTATTCAAAATAAAGGGGTTGGTGATAAAAGTGGGCCGAATCGGTCCCGATTGGCCAATATAAATCGGAAGAAATTTGGTTCTTGTGGTTGTTTCCGGTTACTGAATTTAATTTTGTCGTTAGATTTTCAAAATTCTTAATTCCAATATAGTAGCCAGTGGCGTAACTAGAAATTACCCTTCTAAGGAAGTTAGAAAAGGATAGGAAAGGGGGATCAATCGCCTCTTCCTATCCTTTTTCTACCTGTACATTCGGATGAGTGCAAAGAGAGATAGAATGATTTCTAGGTACGCTACTGATAGCAGCCGAGTTGATGAGTACTATGTCGCAGGCGAGAATCGGCTTGCGATCTGCCTGGGTAGATTGTGATTTGCCTACCCAGTAGAAATGTCATATGGGAAACCTATGAAAAAAATCCCAGGGGTTTCCGCATGTGAATTTGGTCACGGGTACCCATTAGAAATAGCACAAAAATTCTCATGGGAACCCATAGGTACCCACGAGTTCTCATGAGTGCACCCTGGGTTCCCATGGGTACCCATGACCAAGTTCACATGGGAATCCCTGGGAATTTTTTCATGGGTTCCCATGTGAAATTTCTACTATGGATAGGCAAATTGAAAGCCAAAAAATTGCCTGACTCGATTTCAGGCAATTTTCGATTGCATGTAAGATCCCGATTTGCCTGCGACGTGTGCTGTGCACGACTCCTGATACCAACTTTCATCTGATCACATCCTTTAAATTCCGGAGAAAGTTTGACTCCCCTTTTTTTCGCGTGATGTGAAACTCTTCAGGCTGTTCTTAAACTAAAATTTCTAACCATGCACTTCTGGCAGTACGTTAGCCAATTTAATTGAAAGTGTTGATCATACGTTAACGCACTAAAACAATAAAATAAAAACATATTGTAACCTACAATTTTAAAATTCGTGAAAAGATGCGTCAGTCAAAATAAAAATCCTCGAATAACAAAGTTCCTTGCCAAGCCGCTGGCATTTCGAATCATCATTTTTTTCGCGAGTAATTTGATTTTATAAGTTTTTAACTTTGATAAATCTCAGCCTTTTTTTCTCTTTTCATCCAAAACTAATCTTCAGACTTGATGCCACTTCCTCCCTAGCACGCACGCATTGACTTTTTTTTTTTTTTTTTGGCGGATCCTGAAATCTGGCAACAGTGTATTCTCCCCCATTTGATTGCATGAGAAAAAATCGAACAGCCTCGGGGCTGAAGCCCCTTCAAGAATCGATTATTTATCATACATTAAAATGGGAAGAATCCGCAGTTGCCAGATTGCCAGATCCGCCGGAGCTGAGCTAAAGTAAATTTCTTCTTCATCCGCTTGGTTCGGGAAAGAAGCAAGGGAATGAGGTTTACTCATGTGCACTGGCTTACGGAGGAATTAGTCTCTCTCGCTCTTTTCCCGTTTGAGAGTATGTACTAGAAAAGGAAAGAGATGGGGGCTGAAAACACTATCGAGCCCCTGTTTCTGTCCTTTTCTTACACACGTGTTCAAATGGGGAAAGAGAGAGAAAGACCAATTCCTGTGTACGCTACTGCTCATGTGTGGTGAAGGATATTCATTCATTTGATCTGGTAATTTTTTTCCCTCTCTTTCTTTCTCATTTTTATGTTAATTAGGTTTTGTCAACCAGACTGACAGGTTTCGTTGCGCTATATTCTACCACGATTGCGATGACTGCGCCATGCCGGCCGGGCCGCGGCTGCCGACAACGAACTGGTTCCCTCTCAGTTGTCAGATTTTGTTTCAGTGTGCACCATCTGGCAACAATGCAACTGCTCCATTTAAACTCATCAAATATATCGAATTTTCGTTGTGCACTGTGCAATCCCCTGAAGTCGATCTTTTACATGAGTTCAAATAGATAGAATACATTGTTGCCAAATTACATTCAACATTCAACAGAGCGAATGAACCGTTTGAATAACGCACCTAAATGTTTCAGACTTGCGGCTCGACTAAGACCTAAGGAAAGGAACTAAACCCATCTTGTTCCTATTTTTTTCCAACTTGTTTATTTTTATAATCAACTTAGTAGAGACTCCTAGAAGATCCATTGCATATTTGAGACTGTCATATGCCAGACTGGTTTGGTTGAACGAATTGTCGGATTTTTTCTCCGTGCGTAAATAACAATCGCGTGAGCCTGCGACTGTGCCTACACAGAAAAAACAGAGAAAAACACTTTGGTAGCGCTGACAAAACCTTTGGTAGAAAAATGACCCAGCAAAAGACTTTAGTTGAGTCAACGAAATTTGGTTAGCAAAATCTCTTTAGTTAGGCGTATAAAACCTTTGGTTGGCTCAACTAAAGTCTTTTGCTGGGTCATTTTTCTACCAAAGGTTTTGTCAGCGCTACCAAAGTGTTTTTTCTGTTTTTTCTGTGTACGATCAGAATTTCGATTGTTTTAATCGTACGATTGGAACGGAATCGATCGACCTTAATATAATGTCGAATTTTTTTATCGTTTTTTCGAACATGAAATCGCAAAATTTGAGAAAGTTGGCAAAATTTCGATTGATCGAGATTTCAAAATTTTTGACATTTCATTCGATTGAAACTTCGAAATTGTTGACACATATTCGTCTCGATTGATTGTTATTCTTTCGGTCGTTCGCACAGGCGCAGGTATTTGCAAAATCAGCATCGTTATGTAGGGATATTTAACTACACGGAAAAAAAAAACTTCAGTGAAAAAAACTTCGGTGAAAATAACCATACAGATACCTGATTTTTGCACCTGCTAGATGTTATGGTAATGTTAACCAGAAGTATACTATGTTTTGATAGGTACTAGATGATGTTACCTGATTGCATGTCAAATTTACTCAAAGTATCGGCAAATGTACCATACTTCTGGTCAAGTTTACCATAACATCTAGCAGGTGCCAAAATCAGGTATCCGTATGGTTGTTATCACTAATCTTTTTTTCCCGTGTGTACCCGCTCAGTTTGAGGAAGCGAACATTACATTGTCTTCGTAATCTGGTAGTCAAAGGGTTAAACATTGGGAGCTGCAATCAGGGCTGCCGTTTTGCGTATAATCAATGCTATTTTTCTACTCACCGATGATTTCATCGGTTGAGAAAAGATTACACAGTTCAGTTCAATGTATTACTGTAATGAACTAAAATACTCGCATCTTTAATCTTTTCTCAACCGGTGCGGTGGAGTCATCGATGACTTTAAAAAACTTGCAGATATTTTAATTAAGTAACGGAGTTTCCACCGATTAAGGAAAGATTACAGATCAGAGTATTTTCGTGCATTACAGTCATACACAGAACTGATCTGTGTAATCTTTTCTCAACCGGTGGAATCATCGGTGAATAGAAAAATAGCATTGATTATACGCAAAACGGCAGCCCTGGCTGCAATGCCGCATCATCGGTCAACTCATCTGAAATGACTTCTATATCTGCGCCCGGTCGACTCGCGCGGCAACGCTGTCCCGCGAATCCGCGATGCGATGCAGCGATGGAATCGAATATCCGCGAGTCACAAAGTTCGCGCCCGCGTGCAAGCGCGCCGAGGAGCAGTCACATAAGTTGAGATTTTTATATTATTTATTTATTTTCAATTAACCTGCTCCGATATAAAAAGTGATAGGTAATTACAAAAGCTTCCAATACGGGAAACGACAACAATCAAAAGTGCAGGCAAGAGGCAAGGGAGAGTAGAGAGGAAAAGAGCTGACTCCGTCATAGCCGTAGTCAGGATACTGTCTATCTCTCTCTGAGCCCATTTAAACGCATGTGTTAGAAAAGGATAGAAAGAGGGGCTGAAGTCACGTGACAGCCCCTATATCCATCCTTTTCTAACACATGCGTTTAAATGGGCTAGGAGAGAGAAAGACAATATCCTGGCTACGGCTATGCACTCCGTTGCATTTTGCATTAAAACCGTTGACTTGGGACGCCTCCTTTGCACAGGCCACGTGTCAATTGATGCGCGTACCCCAGCGCCGCACGATGGATCCAAGGATGTAATTTTCTGGTCATGATTGCGTAGGCACGAATCAAAATGGGGCTCTTGCAACCTTTTGCTATAGGGAATTGAAGAGTTGATTCTTGCATAAAAACGTGTAAAAATGACGATGAGTACATTGGAAAAGCAAGAAGTTCACTCTCAGAATCGGGCTTAATGGCGGAAAGACGCAGGTATCGTATCATGGGAGATTCCTATCTAAATCAAGAAATATGTTTGTGTTCCCGTAGAGAAAGTGACATATAGTAGACTAGGAATCTCCCATTATAACTACTTTGAACCACTATTACGAACTTGAAGTTTTAGCAGTTATGTATGAGTTTATCACTTGATTTTACTCTTTTTAGAGTGATTTTCGTGATTTTCGCTGGTAACTACACTATAGAGATTGGACTATTCATTTGCTCACATCAAAAGTTTGCTTGAGCCTCGCATTTCAAGTAATTGCGAATTAATTATTATATATGTATATCTGACTGAACGTTTTACGACCGTTTTTCTTCCGTTTACTCCCTTTTTTTCTGTTTTCTGTGTTTTTTTATGGTTTTTGTTTTTTTTTTTTTTGCTATTTTCGAAAAAGTTATATTTTTCAAAAAAAAAAAAAACAAAAACAAAAACAAAAACAAAAAACAAAAAATAGGAAACAGAAAAAACAGCCAATGGGTCTGTTGCAAACTTTTTGCTACAACGATAAAGAGTGTATTATCATATGTAAATTCGCCCGAAAAGTCCATTGGTAGCATCAGAAAGTTATGAAATGCAATAATAAACTCACAAGAGACGTTTAATGAAATCCAAGATGGCGGTAAAATATTGAGCAATCTGTATGCATGCACCTTTAACATCCAAGGATTGCCACCTCACAGCTTCAGAGGTTATGTGTTTATTTACGTTGTGGTTGGGTGTGATCGATATTGTGAGGTCGGCTATCCTTGGATGTTTGTGGTGCATGCATACAGGTTGCTCGATATTTTACCGCCATCTTGGATTTCATTAAACGTCTCTCGTGAGTTTCATACTGCATTTTATGACTTTCTGATGCCACCATGGACTTTTCACGCGATTTTACATGAGATTGTACACTCTATAGCGCTGTAGCAAGAGTTTGCAACAGACCCATTACAACAAATGGAATTTGTCTTTTTTCTTCTCTCTTTGTTCTGTTGTTTGAAATACCAGTGCTCCAAAAAAGAAATATAATCTACCCAAAAATCATGTGATGAACTGGTTTCTATCCACAACCAAAATGCCAAATAAACCTGAAAAGCCTAATAAAAGTACTAATAGCCTTATAGCATCTATAAAAGTAGCCCCCCCCAAAACTTCTAATAATTGGCATGAAGGTCAGCTCTATCGTCGCCATTGAGTGTTATGACGCTCCAAATTTTAATCAAAACTAAAATAATGAAAGTTTACGCAAATAAAAACTGGCTTGGGGTCATTTCGGACCTTCCTTGACTAATCCTTGACTTTTATAGCTTCAAATGAGCCAATTTACACTTCTATCGATTGAAATTATCGACAGTGAACTTTTTCTGAAGCAAAGCGCAAACGCTTTTTACATCTGTCTAAAAATCCTTCTTTCTGCCCAATGTACGCCGAGCCGCACGTATAGTTGTTAAAGAGGGGTACTAGCTACTGTCAATTTTTCTTTTGTCAAAAATCGTTGTTTAGTGTCAGTTGGTTTACTGTCAAATTTTTAACAGTCAATGTTGTCTTATGTCACGTTGTCTTGTGTCAATTGGTCTTGTGTCAATTGCTTTAGTGTCAATATTTTCTCAGGTCACGTCGTCTTGTGTCAAATTGTTTACTGTCAAATCTTTTAGTGTCAATGTTATCTTGTGTCACGTTGTCTTGTGTCCGGTCTTGCATTGTCAAATCGTTAAAATACAACGTCGACTTGTGTCAAGTTATCTTGTGACAATGTGGACTTGTGTCACGTTGTCTTGTGTCAAACGATCTTGTGTCAAATTGTTTCTAGCCAATGTCGTCTTGTGTCACATTTTCTTTTGTCAATTGTTTTTCTGTCAAATCTTTTAAAGTCAATGTTGTCTTGTGTCACGTCGTCTTATGTCAAATTGTTATTTGTCAGTTCGTTTATTGCCAATGTTGTCTAGTGTCACGTCGTCTTGTGTCAATTTTTTAATTGTCAAATAGTTAATCATCATTGCTTTCTTAAGTCGCGTCGTCTTGTGTCAAATCTTTTAATGTCAAATTTTTAACCGTCAAAGTTGACTCCTTCAAGGTGTCTTGCGTCAAACGTTGCCATGTGTACTTTTAGTGCAAATACAGGGTGTAACAGATGTCCCCTTGTCTAACTTTTGCCCGAGTTGAGATAAATTATTGCGGTTTGACCATTCTTCATAATTTTAGTTGAACTTTTTTTTTTTGGGGGTCAAAATCTCCCCCCCCCTGGGGGGCCCCCCCGGGGGGGCTATCTCAAAAATTTCAAATAGCAACCCCTATCTTGTGATACATCGTTTGAAAGGGCGTAAAATTCCAAGACTTTTGGCGAAAACCCAAAAGGTCGATATCGTTTTTCGTTTTCGATATATCGAAAGTCAAAGTTCGACTTTCCCCCATTTTCAAAAAATCAGAACTCCTATTTAAAAAGTCGGAATTTAAAAAACTAGGGGTCTAAAATACTTTAAAAAATAAGTACTTTTCAGAAAAAATACGGTTTTGCCATAAATTTGGTCAAAGTTTGGTTTTAGAGCCCCCCAACAGTTGTCAAAAAAATTGCCCCTCAAGGGGTCCATCTCAGAAATTCCGAGGCACGCCCCCTATCGAGTGATACATTACTAAAAAGAGCGCATTAAACTGAGCATTTTGGCGCAAACCGCAGGTCGATACCGTTTTTAGTTTTCGATACATCGACATTTGACAATGGGTGAAGACCCAACTTCGCCATTCGATATATCGAAAACTAAAAACGGTAACGGTAACGGAAACTTTTTTTTTCGGGGTCTCAACATAACAACGATTACATGGACCGTACGTTGACAGATGAGAAACGTCGTTTAGAATTTTGCCTAGCGAATCCGAAGCATCAAAATTTGCACCAGTCAACGTATGGTCCTTGTTGGATGGTGCTCCTTCATGCTCCCTATTTGTTAATTTCTGTTGAGCTCCAAAAAAAAAGTCAGCCACCGCGCGAAAGGGCCCACTATGAGTTCCATGAAGTTGGCTTGGTCATGAAAAGCACTAATTATGGGATTTAAAACCAATAATTAGTGCTCAATTGGTGCTTTTTAGTCCTTTTTTCCGAAAGTTCCCCGGGCCCCTGAACTTTCCGCGTAATCGGTGAAAAACCGAATTTCAAGCTAACTTCAGGCTGGCTGTGTGAACTTTTTTTTTACTTTCAGTGCTATCGGCAATAGTCTAGGCGTTTTGGGCTTAATTAGTGCCTCCTAATTCTGTTTAGAAATGTAAAAAATACCCAAAACTGTTGAAGATGCAGCCGGATAACCAAAATGGCGCAGGCAGGTGGCTTTGCAACTCAAGGCTCGTGCAATGTGGCAACAATGGATTTTCTCCACTTGAAACTTTGTAAAATACTCGATTCTTTGGTGAGGCGCTGTACTTCACCTGGTCTCGATAATTTTACATAGATTTAAGTGACAAAAGAGCACGGTTGCCAGATTGAACGAGTCCCCGCGCCCATGGGCTGTCGGCTGTCGCACAGTTTTGCTGTAAGCGATCTAATGAACGATTTAAAGGCAAAACCCGGTGAAAATAACGATGATAACACTAAAGCTCACGTAATTCACTCCATAACTCATTGAATGCTTATAAATTGCTCGAGAGTGATAGCGGCGTGTGATACTAACAAATGGGAGAATACCATTTCAAGTTTTTCACTTTCTTTATGCTGACATGAGGAAGGTTCTCAGAGTGGGGACTGGGGATCCACATAGATTACTGGAGGCAATGAAGGACCCCCTTTCAGCGGCGAAAAAAGTTTAAAAATTAATTCAAAGACCTCCTCCTAATCTTAAAGCACAAAATATCATTTGTTTCGTCAACTGAAAATCATTTTTGGGCCCCCAACTCCCCCTCAAAATACCCCCCAAGCAAATAACCAAGTTTGTGCAAAAAGGATCGTAAAATCTCCGGAAAAATTCTGGAACAGGCGTACTGTAGGTCAAACAACTCAAATTTGATGATTGCAGGAGCCCCATGTCACTCTGAGAGTGATAACGGGGTCGATGGGGAGGACGACGAACGTGTCATCGCAATTTGGGCCTCTGATAGACCAAGATAAGACTTCATATATTTGACACAGCCGGCGAAAACGAATTGAGTATGAGTAAGCATCTTCATTGGTCCCCCCATACGTCTAACTTGGGCCCCAAAGAGAGCGAGAGGAGATGAAAGGGGGGAGGCCGGAGGGGTGTACAAAGTAGATCCTGCTCCCCAGAAACATCGGATGAGGTAAAAATTGGCGAAAAATCGCCGAAAATATATCGGTTTGCGGGGTCAGTAAGAGCGAATTTGAAGAACCCAGGACTCCCTGGAGCCCTAGCTGCGTTACTCTAAAAGGTGGGGTGCCACGGCAAAAAATGTCATGCTAAAGCAAAAGATAAACCAAGAAATGGGGCTGTAAAATTTTTTGTCGTGGTACCCCCGGGGCCCCATTCTCCTCCTTTAAGAGTGACGAAGAGTATAGGAGAGTCATGAGACCATGACATTCGAGCTGTTACCTCGTAAACCGCTATCCAGCATTTTTTTCGGAGTTTTTACGACAGTTTTTACTTCATCCGATATTTCTGGGGGGCAGGACCTACTTTCGCCCCCCCGTACTTCTCCTCTCGACCTCTCTGGATACCGAGTTAGACGTCTGGTGGGACCAATGGGGCAGTTGCAAGGGTCTGAAATGTTGTGTTTTTTATCAAGAAAATGAAAGTCCTTAATATGAGCTGAGGACAAAGATGCCTTTGGTTTCTTATTAAGTCCCATTGCTCCGAAGATGAGATTTTGGCCCAAAATACATTATTTCAAATAGGGATTCCACGTAGTGACGTCACTACACACACGATGTTTTACAATTTTTCACGTGTGTATCTCCAAAACCGGGATACTTAGGAAAAAACCCAAAAGGGACCATTGTTTTCAGCTCATCAAAAACTACCATTTCCTTATAAAAAACACAAAATTTCAGACCCTTGCAACTGCCCCATTAAGATGCTTACTCATCTTTAATCGGTTTTCGCCGGCTGCGTCAAATCTATGAAATCTTATCTTGGTCTATCAGAGGCCCAAAATTTCGATGACACGCCCCCCCCCGCGTCTATTTTTCAAATGTGAGCTTTTTGACCCAAAATACGCCTGTTTTAGAATTTTTCCGTAGATTTTACGATCAGTTTTTCACAAAGTGGGTTTTTTTTTGCTTGGGGGCTATTCTGAGGGGGAGTTGGGGGGGCCCCAAAATGATTTTCAGTTGACAAACCCAAAAGTCATCTTGTAATACAAGATTATGAGTACCAATCTGACTCAATATTTGAACTTTTTCCGTTTTTAAAGCGGGGATCCCCAATTGCGAAAAGAGGTCGATCCCCTCAAAAACTCCCTTAAAAAATAGTCGGGAGGCTTTGAAACCCCCAAAAATTTTAATTTGTCCCGTCAAAATACATTCGTTTACTAATTTTCAGTTTTCTATGTCGAATAGCGGCCGGAAAAAGGGCCCCGGGACGATAGGTCTAGGAAACCCCGTACTATACTTCCCTATAATGAATATAAGAGTGTACCCGCAAAAGGAGGGATACAAGAAAAAACTGAGTTCATTTCCTCCCTTAGTGATTCAAATGTACAAAGTGAGCCCATCCGAATGCGCATGGGTATTTTTCGATTTTCGATTCCGATCAGTTAATGATAACGGTTGAGGTGGGAATACATTACGCCTTGACTTATAGCGACAATATCTCAGTCTCACGAAGAAAGCTTCTTCTTTCCATTTTTTTTTTTGATTTGAAAAAAAGGAGATATAAAAAAGGGGAATTAGAGAGACTTAGAAAGCATTGCTGCGCCAAAAGACACAGCGAGATCAAATTCGAACAAAATTTTAGATCATAAAGAGCAAACTTTACGCTGACTCCGGAGAGCGGCTGGCGCGGGCGCGGCGAGATGAGTCTGCAGAGGGAGTCAGCTCGTGTGAGCCAGCCTTATTTCTCGCGCGGGAGTTTTGAACGGGCGCGCTGCGAGGGACAATTCCTCTCACATCAGTCGTGAGTCATCGCGCAGTCTATTTCTTCGTACTCTCGTTTAACTGTTGCAGAACGTATGAGTGTATCTTCCTTGCTTCGCAAATATGTTTCCGCACACTGCTCCTTTTCTTCCCTTCTTAATCTCTATGACTAAGAAAAACAGGAGCCTGATTTATCATGAAGTCCGAAAAGTGACGCGTCATAAGACTCGATGAAAACACTGGCGCAGCAAGAGAGCGTAGCGAAGAAACAGCTCCGGGGGGGGGGGGGATTTTATCGAGGCAAATCGATGATAGGATTACCAACTTTTAAAGTATAAAATTCAAAATGCATATTATGGCAACGTTTGACACAAAACAAGTTGACAATAAAAGGATTGACACAAGAAGATGAGACAGAGGACAACGTTTTCACTAAACAAGTTTACACATGATGATTTGACAAAAGGCAACGTGACACAAGACGACATTGACCCTAAATTTCTGACATATAACGATGTGACACAAGCGGACGTGACATAAGACGATATTGACACTGAATCAATTGACACAAGACCATTTGACACAAAACGACGTGACACAAGACAATATTGACAGTAAAAGATTTGACAGTAAAACCCCTGACATAAGACAACGTGGCAGAAGACGACATTGACACTTAAACAATTGACCAGAACAAATTGACACAAAACAACGTTGACAGTCAAACTTTGCCACAAAACGACGTGACACAAAACAACATTGACAATTAACGAACTGACATAAGCCAATCTGACACAAGACGACCTGACACAAGATAACATTTACTTTAAACGATTTGACAGAAAAACAATTGACACAAGACAATGTGACACAAGACAACGTTGACTAGAAACAATTTGACACAAGATCATTTGACACAAGACAACCTGACACAAGGCAACATTGACACAAGACAACGTTTTCTGACACAAGAAAAATTGACAGTAGCTAGTACCCCTCGTTGTTAAACGGTCATCATGCGCGCACAGCGAGAGGCAGCGTCGCGTCGCACAGTGAGAAAACATGGCTGAATTCTGAATAGGAGTACGCGCGTATAATTAGGAATTTTGTCTGGAAATCGCCTGGAATTTTTTCACAAAATCCATAAAACTCTTTTGAACTCATTATGTCTCGATTCTGAATTCATCTGGTCGGGAATGGGGCTCTTGCAAACTTTTGCTGTGAGCAAATGAATAGTATTCTCTGCTACTGTAAAAACCAGCGAAAATCACGAAGTGCTTTTTACACCAGATTGGAATATTCATTTGTTCACAGCAAAAGTATGCAAGAGCCCCACTGTATATTTAGCCAATTTTTAACTATTCATTTAATCTTAATTTTATTTTCTTTATTTTAAAGGCTGAATAGTTCATTTTTGTTTTATAAATTCTTCTTGAAAACCAATACTGAAGTACTAATTGTGTTTTTCTTATTCTGTTCTGTTCCAGGTAAGTGTTCATCGCCATTATTTTCTGCACGTAACTCTATCAACAGGTAACGGTTTGTTTCCCTAAACTAAAGCGCCAGGAATCAAAAAGGGTAAGACGGTTAATGTCTCGGACCTTTATATACTTTCATTTCTTTTATGTGCAACGCCAGCCCAATTGTAAACTGCGAGATAGTTAGGCTTAATATAGCAAGTTAACTATAATGGCTCTTGAAAACTTTTGCTATAAGTAATTAAATTGTCCAATCTGATGTAAAGACAAGCGGAAATCACGAAAATCACACTAAGAAAGTCTAAAATTCAGTAATAAACTCACTTAACTGCTACAACGGCTAGTTCGTAATGGTGGTTCAACGCAGGTATCATGGGAGATTCCTGTCTAATTTCTCACTTTCTTTACGGAAACACAGAGATATGTCTCAATTTAGATAGGAGTCTCCCATGATACCTGCGTCTCTCCGCCATTAAGCCCGATTCGCAGAGCGAATTTCGTGATTTTTTAGTGTACTCATCGTCATTTTTACACGTTTTTATGCAAGAATCAACCCTTCAATCCCCTACAGCGAAAATATGCAAGAGCCCCATACTGAAGATATGATGTGGACCACTGGACCATGGAAGCACTAAGGCCAACAGCGCAGCGCTTCCAAGGAGTTGAAATGAATGGTAGATTTCTTTATTTTAACGGAAAAATTGAGGATGAATAAAACGGAAAGAGACTGAGAAAAGGGAGGAAAATAAAATTGGAAATATTGCCCTTAAGGTCCTTAATCTTCATACATAGCTCTCTGAGGAATATTTCTGAGCGTTAAAACTTTATCTTGGGCCTTTACTGATTTTCGAGTGGAGTGGGTCTGTCGCAAACTTTTGCTACAACAATTAAAAGTGTTTAATCTAATCTCCATTTAACCCGGTTCTGAGAGTAAATTTCGTGATTTTTTATCGTATACTCATCGTCATTTTTACAGGTTTTTATGTATGAATCAACTCTTCAATCCCCTACAGCAAAAGTTTGCTAGAGCCCCATTATCGTGAAATGAGGTTATGCTTATAACATAGTCAAGACTCAAGTTGGACTTTTCAAAAACTTGATCGATCTCCTGCTCACACTACACAGAATCCAAAGACTTTCTACCACAATCAGATGATGAATGGGGCTGTTGCACACTTTTGCTATAAGCTTTTTAATATTCGATGCTAGTGTCAAAACCTAAAAAACTAACGATGGAAGCAATAAAAACTTCCGAAATCCACTTCTAAACTCAATAAACGATTTTATTTCCGCGAGTGTAATGGTGGCAATAGGGCAGTAATAATAGGAGATTCCTATCTTAATTTCGTCACTCTCTCTATGCTGACAAGGATGATTCACAAAGTAATTAGTCATCAGAGACCAAATACTGTCAGGTCCCGAGCATTGAATTGTGTGCATCTTGCGCGCGGTTTCGACCAATCAGAGAGTTTACGCTCGGGACCAAACATTATTTGGTCTCAAAGTTGTGGTCCACATCCGATGAATGGTACCGCGACATCTAGTGACACCGGTGTTAGATGAAAGTCGTCTCTTATTGGTCACTTCTTGATGGAGTTACAGTATTGTCAGATGGGAATCTCCCATTATCACTGCCCTGTGCCACCATTACACTCGCGCTAATAAAAGCGTTTATTGAGTTTTGGAGTGGATTTCGGAAGTTTTTAGTGCTGCCATCGTGATATTTGGAGGTTTTTACACCAGAATCGACTATTAAATCGCTTATAGAAAAATAGTGCAACAGCCACATTATGCGTAACTTACTTTCCACGCCAAATAAGCGGCCAAACGTCGGACAGCAAGAATGTTTCTTAAAAAAAGACACGTTCAACATCGTCGTTCAAACGATTATGCTTGAACATTGTGTTTCGAAGGCATTGTGTGATGTCGTGTATATTGTAATATCCGATGAAACTTTAATTTCTCCTCATTCTGCAGCCGTTCAACGTCTGAGTCTCAATGGTGCAACTGCGCGCGCGATCCCTCCGCCCCTTTTGAACGCGAGACACTAAAGCAACAGCCACCCTGCCTGTCTCATGTTCGACATGTCCCCGCAGGATTATTTATCTCTGTTTACTTACCTCCGGTGATCCTATTAATTGATTAGGTATTCTAATGATACTTCCCCCTCCCCCCCCCCCCCCCACCCACCACTCACTGTAACTGACGGAGCTCCCTTGCTTCCTTCGAGAGCCCCTGGAGTACCCTTTTAACATCGGCAGTGTATGGTCGAACAACGTAACGGCGGCGTCACCGAACATCACCGCTTTCAATATGCGGTCAACTTCTCTTTATGGATTCAGGAGTTTGTCTTTCTCTCTCTCTCCTCCCATTTGAACTCGTGTGTTAGAAAATGACAGAAATTAATGTAGGCTATAGTTACCTGATGGTGATGGTCCCCCTCATTCCAGAGAGAGAGAGAGAGAGAGAGAGAGAGAGAGAGAGAGAGAGAGAGAGAGAGAGAGAGAGAGAGAGAGAGAGAGAGAGAGAGAGAGAGAGAGAGAGAGAGAAGAGAGAGAGAGAGAGAGAGAGAGAGAGAGAGAGAGAGAGAGAGAGAGAGAGAGAGAGAGAGAGAGAGGAAAAGAGACATAGATAGGGTGAGGGCGAGAGGGAGGAAGATAGAAAAACAAGGAAAAATCTCTGGATCCACCTCCTGAGTCGTTGTAGTGAACAAATGTGATTGAGCTAGTATTTTATTCAAAGCAGGATTGTCCTTTAGCATTCTGTGTAAAATATCGTACTTTAGGGTGTTCACATTACACTCAAGACCTCCATCTTTTTCATGGGTATAATATCGAAAACATTTTCATCGTCTTCTTTTGGGAACAGGACTGTTGCAAACTTTTTCTACTCACTAAGATTACAGGTTGACCCGACATCTACTTAAGAGACGGAACTCAAGCTCATTCTTTGTCATTCCTTCCGTGTGATGGGCCAAAGCCCTTTAGGCAGGGGTGACTCAGGTTTTCTCTCTCTCTCTCTCTCTCTCTCTCTCTCTCTCTCTCTCTCTCTCTCTCTCTCTCTCTCTCACTCTCTCTCACTCTCTCGTTTTCTTTCTCTCTTCGGGGGTCGTTGTACGTATGTGCAAAGAAAAGGATATTGGAGATAGATGGTAAAGTCACGCGATGGCTCCTTCTTTTATCTTTTTCTATCAAATGTGTTCAAGTAGCTGCGTAGAGAGAGACAGACGAACTTCCAGATCCCTCCTTCATGTTCCGAAGAAAGTAGCCGACGCGCGTCGAATCTTAATGTTGAAAAGCAAACAGAATCGAGGAAGATCGAATTTTGTCTTGTGGCCGTGGTCCGTGGCCTATCTCACGGATATCGGGACGGTTTCTGCGAGCGCAACTTCACCGCGGTAGAGTAATCTTTCTTTTTTTCGCAGGCTCTCGGACGTGCCGCGCCTCTGACGGATATCCTACGTTTTCTTTTCTCATTAAGTTAAATGAACCCGAAAAGAATTGACGCGCGAAAATGTCGCGCGAAAAAAGAGAAGGTAGAGGGGGGGGGAACTTGGCGAGTTCATTTATCAACCGGTGCGCGTTTTCTGCTCTTCCTTATCTAATGACGTCATTTATATTCTATCACTGGAAAAAGAATGATTTATTCAGAGCGCCCGGTGTCGTCGCTTAATTACGCGCTGCTTTTACCTTATACCTCTCCCCGCTGCGATAAAGAGCTGATCTCAGCTTACCTTCGAAATTGTTTGGGACGGTCAACATTACAGGTGCCGGGTTAGTGGATACAGCTCTTTTCGAAAAAGAGAAATAGAGGACAAAAATCATTCTAAAGGTTTTTCCCCCCATCTAATTTTGGTAATGGGGCTCTGTTGCACACTTTTGCTATAAGCGATTTAATAGCCGAATCTGGTGTAAAAACCTCCACAAATAACGATGGCAGCACTAAAAACTTCCAAAATCCACTCCTAAACTCGATGAAAGCTTTCATTTGCGCGGGCGTAATGGTGGATGAGGGTCGTAAAAATGGGAGATTCTCATCTAACAATACTGTAACTCCATCTAGAATTGACCTATAAGAGACGACTTTCATTTGACACCGGTGTCACTAGGTGTTGAGGTACCATTCATCGGATGTGGATCATCACTCTGGTGACTAATTATACTCTGTGAATCATCCTTGTCAGCATAGAATGAGTGATGAAATTAAGATAGTAATCTCCCATTGTTACTGCCCTCGGCCACCATTACGCCCTCGCAAATAAAAACGTTTATTGAGTTTAGGAGTGGATTTCGGAAGTTTTTTTATGCTTCCATCGTTGGTTTTGCGGGGTTTTCCTCGAGAATCGACTATTAAATCGCTTTTAGCAAAAGTGTGCAACAGGCCCATTATTCAGTGGCGAGCCTTGCGATTTGACAACGTTCCTTTTCCCCATTTAAATACATTAGAAAGTTCGAAATGCCTGGTCATCACTGATGACTGAAGTGTTCCACTTGTTTGGTGAACTTAAATGGAGGAAATACATTGTTGCCAAATTTCACGCCTCGCCACTGTAATTATATTATCAAATGTTTAATCCTTACCAAAAACGTTGTGCCGTTGAAGTCACAAAGTTTGGCTAGAAAGAACAGCTAGACAAATTTTCTGAGTTTTTCTTTGCCATAAATGAAATCTACGCGTAAAAATACCGGGACACCACTTTTCAGGACATTTTGGTTCATAGTCGTGGACGTTATTCTAAAAAGACCATCCATTTTTCCAAACTTTGTGGGGGGGGGGGGGGCTCTACCTCAACGATTGGGGGGGGGGTATTTTCGGACCCATATTCATGGAGAGTAGAAAATTATTATTATTTTCTCAAATATTATACCCGATGTTTGGCGCATAAGTTTTATTTACACCCTGCATATTGTTTCTGTATGTGTACCGCAACTTTTAGCGGGCTATACTGAAATTTGTTGGTATGACTGTGGTAGACACCCCGCAATCGTCATTTATGTTTCGGAATCAATGTTCAGAATTTGATTGTGTTTACCGCGGTGCTTCAAATTTCATCGCATGTGGGATGTGGATGTGTGACCGCTCTACAATTTTCAAGCGTGAGAAACTGAAGCTCACGACCAATAACCTCTGTGCGCAATGCACTGCGCGCATGCAGCGCGAAACTGCTCGATATACACCGCCCCCCTCCTCCAAATCGTCTTCCGCACCCTCCTCCCGTCAATTAAGCGCATCATTAATTTAACATAATATTCTCCTCCTTTCAATGAAGGTGCTGCAAACAAATTTGAACTATCAGATCCTCTCTCATTATACGCTCGTAGAGTTTTTATAACCACGAAACGAGGGGATAAAAAGGAAGAAGAAAAAATATCAGTCGTGATTATAAGACTGATTAATTAAGCAAAGCTATCCTCCCCCCTTTTCACTTTTAGCCCCCTCTCTTCCAAAAAGTCTCTGCGTTCGGCATGTTCCCGCATTGTTGTCATATATGGTCCAGAGACTTATAATGTATATCCAAGAATTTTGTATTCTCTCTCTCTTTCTCCACCCCTCTCCATCTCTCTCACTTTGCTCATTTGAACGCATGTGTTAGAAAGAGACCGGGATAGAAGCAGTGGTGGATATATACTTGACTTGAGACTCATTGCTTCCATCCATTTTTCCAAGAAATTCCAATTATCTTTTAACGACCAGATTACTACAAGAAATCAACGGTAGCACTCTGAAATGCACCGGGTAGTTAAATATTCGTACTCCGCAGTGTTGGTTTTGCCTATCTACGTAACTGAAGGCGCTTGACGAAATACTATTCAGCCAATGTCAAAGATTCGGATCAGATTTTTCATCAAAGGAAACTGGATGACGTGGACTAGCTACGGAAACAAATACACTTGGGATCAAGGTTATAGATTAAAGTGGTATGCTCATCTGAATTCCCGCCACCAATGCAGAGGCGCGCAGTTCATAATCACTGCAGGCAAGATGACCGACAAAAGCAGAAAACGTATACTCTTTGCAGAAAACATTTGGTTGTTTTCTGCTTTCCTGCAAAGAGTGTCCGTTTTCTGCTTTTTGGTCGGCCATCTTACCTGCAGTGATTTTGACTGCGCGCGACTGAATTTGTGGCGCAAAGTCAGAAGAGCATACCTCTTTAATCTATAACCTTGACTTGGGATTACTCGGGGGGTTAAAAATTTGTATAAAAGAGGGTCAAGTGGAAGTTAATAGTTTTAAGATAAATCAAATTTTTATTTCTTCCTTAACTTACATTTTGTAAATCCTTTTCTTTGTTTTTTTTTTTTTTCTTCTAGAGTTGCATGAGAACAATTATTTCAGAAGAAAAAAAACTTCTTTTCCACTTTATCCTTTCTGAAACTCAACATTTCTTGAGTAAAAAAAGCTCATTCATCTATTTCACCGCGAATTTTATCATTTCTCAGCGAATGCATTCTATTTGGCAACCTTGTTCGATTCTCCCTTTTGTTTTCCCCACCTCTTCTATTTTATCACTATCCCCCTGGACCCTTCTCACAGTAATCGGTGCTTTTAAAGTCTTTTCAACCGTTCAAGTCAATCGTCAACCTGGTAGTCGATAATCAACGCAGTCTTTCAAGTGTCGTGTTTTCTTGCGGATCTCCTGTGGCGTTCGTGTCGCGCAAAATGTATCCTCCACCGCGGCCGGCGCGGCTCACGCGGTGCTGTTCGTCGCTCCCTTTGTTCCTTGTGCGTTGCGAAGTTGAAGGAATTATTTTACAATTATTCTAATCCTCGTTGGCGGATTCCTGTCCATAATTTTGGTCACGACCCTGTATCATTGACTGATCCCCCCCCCCCCCCCCTGGTGAATGGGGAAGGCTTTTGCCAAATGGGGCTGTTGCACACTTTTGCTATAACCGATTTAATAGTCGATTCTGGAGTAAAAACCTCGAAAAATAACGATAGCAGCACTAAAAACTTCCGAAAGTCACTTCTAAATTCAATAAACGCTCTTATTTGCGCGAGCGTAATAGTGGCTGAGGACAGTAATAATGGGAGACTCCTTAACTTTGTCTCTCTCTCTCTCTCTCTCTCTCTCTCTCTCTCTCTCTCTCTCTCTCTCTCCCTCCCTCTCTCTCTCTCTCTCCCTCTCCCTCTCTCTCTCTCTCTCTCTCTCTCTCTCTCTCTCTCGCTCTCTCTCTCTCTCTCTCTCTCTCTCTCTCTCTCTCTCTCTCTCTCTCTCTCTCTCTCTGCATGACAAGGATGATTCACAGAGTAATTAGTCATCAAAGTAATGATCGACAACCGATGAATGGTACTGTGACACCTGGTGACATTGGTGTCACATGAAAGTCGTCTTTTATTGGTCACTTCTCGATGGAGTTACAGTATTGTTAGATGGGAATCTCCCATTATTACTGCCCTCAGCCACCATTACGCTCGCGCAAATAAAAGCGCTCATTGAGTTTGGATTTTGGAAGTTTTTAGTGCTGTCATCGTTATGTATGGAGGTTTTTTACTTTTTACGTCAGAATCGACTATTAAATCGCATATGGCAAAAGTGTGCATTACGTTTTTTGACTAATCAAATTAATTTTATACAGTGGAGGCAAGTGGCCAATTGGAGACCACGCGGTGCGAAGGGGCCCCCAAAGCCAAAGCGGGAAAGGGAGGAAAGAAGAAGTAAAAGGTTTTTTTTTTTTTTTTTTTTTTTTTTTTTTTTTAAATATACTAACTGCATCTCTTTGATCCTTTTCCCATCAATAATGATTCGTTATTTTCAGGGAAGATGTTAAAAAAAGAGGGAGGGGGGCTATGCTGCGATCCTCTCCGAAGAAGTTATTAACGCAATTGATTTTTAGTCTTTATCAGGAAAAGGAGGAAATCGCACAGGTCGGAACTTCGCGCCTCGTCTTTTTTAATTATACTTCCACTGCCTCCCCCGCGGAGCTCACAGTGCAACTACGGGGCGCATCAAAGAGAGCAGCTGTGCGCTGCGCGGCCGGAATTTACCGGAGGGATTTCGTCGGAACTGTTCTCAAGTTAATTGCAGGGAGAGGTATCGGGGAGTACCCGGCAAGAAGGCGCATGTTGGTGGTCCATCGAGGAAGTCGGATTTACGTACTGCCGGAGGGCCTCCGAAACCGAAGACTTGTTTCATTCAAACTTGCTAGCTTTTAGCTTTTATCCTGGAAGGACTTTTTTTCTTCGTTTTCTCCTCTTTCTTGGGGTTTTTCCCCTTCCCCAAACTTCCCTCCCTCCCACAATCATTTTCTTATAAAATGTGTTCTACATTTTTCACACCTGACGTCAGCAAGTAGAAAGTTGAGGCTTTTCCTCTTGTAGAAAGTTTGCTGGTGATCGCTCCTGAAGTATTCGGGAGCTGGATAAAAATTGTAAGCTCTCAGCTTCCTTAGATTCGAATATTTTTAGGGTCGAATTTTAAATCACGTTCGACTCACATGGGCGGAGCCAGCAATTAGGCAACTGTGGATTCTTCCCGTTTGAATGTATGAGAAACAATCGATTAGAAATCGAGCCATGGCCTCCTCAAGAATCGATTGTTTCTCGTACATTCAAATGGATAGAATCCACAGTTGCCAAATTGCTGGCTCCGCCCATGTCACCTCAAAACTTCCTCAACTTTAAATATCACACGGGGAAACGAAGACTATCTGGCAACTCTTTCTGTGCATCTTTGATGGAAAGCTAAGCACACGCACGGAAAAAAAATAATTGGTAAGATTTACCATCATGATGACTGATTTTTGCACCTGCCAAAAAGATGGTAAACTTGACCATACATCGGGTCGAATGAACTAGACACAATGTAAATTCACCTTAAGTTCGGGCATGTTTAATTAATGGCTTGTTCTATTCAACCCAATATCTGGTAAAGTTTACTATCTTTTTGGCAGGTGCAGAAATCAGTCATCATGATGGTAAATCTTACCAACTATTCTTCTGTGCGTCTTAATCTGTTTGGTAGCTATTCACGACAACTAGAACTATATACATTCTGTGATTGCGGGGTCAACGAATCGATTGTCCCTCAGTTTTTCTGAGTTTCTTAGTGGTATTTTTGGGCTTTCATCCATCACTTTGATCTTTTAGGTAGCAGGGAATTTTCAAGGTGGTGCAGCCATGAAGGTATTCGTCAGTGAAACGCGTTGTAAAATCGCTCTTTTCTTCGAGCTTTCCTATACAAAATCGCGCAAGCATTGTCGTCAGATTGCCTACCTTCACAAAACCTTTGACCTTTCATTTGCTTCGTAAAAGTGCACACATCCAGACCCTTGCATTGCCCCAATGCCCCATTTTTGCGTTTTTGTTACACATTTTTAATGGGGCTGTTAGTTTTTTTGGGGGTTTTAACTTTTGCTGTAGAGGATTGAAGAGTTGATTCATGCATAAAAACCCGTAAAAATGACGATGATTACACTTAAAAATCACGAAATTCACTCTCATCAATCGGGCTTCACGGCGGAGAGACGCAGCTCTTCGGGAGATTCCTATCTAAATTGAGACATATCTCTGTGTTTCCGTAGAGAAAGTGAGAAATTAGACAGGAATCTCCCATGATACCTGCGTTGAAGCGCCATTACGAACTTGACGTTTTAGCAGTTATGTGAGTTTATTACTGAATATATTAGACATTCTCAGTGTGATTTTCGTGATTTTCGATGGTTATTACATCAGATTAGACTATTCATTTGCCCGCATTACATCGGATTGGGCTATATATTCGGATATGGAAAAAGTTCGTTAGAGCCCCATTTTAAGGTTAAAAAGTTAAATACGCAAAAAATTCGAGTCCGAGGGGACATGGCCACATGACCGTAAGAGATTGATATCCGTTTTAGCATGGCTCCTCCGAGGTCGCGCGGTTTCTTCAAAATTACGTTCGCCACAAGGCTCTTTTAGGTTCTTATATGGTTACAGAAGCTCGTTGAATGAACATGGTTTCCGATTTTCATCGTCTAATCCAGTGGCGTCGCGTGCGATTTGGCAACAATGTAATACATCCATTTAAACTCACGGAAAAGATCGAATTCAGGGGGTGCACAGTGCACAAGTAAAATTCGATATATTTAATGTGTTTAAATGGAGCAGTTGCATTGTTGCCAAATGGCACGCGACGCCACTGGTCTAATCGGCAACTCCTCTCGGCGGATGGCGAAAATGCACGTTAGTCGCGCGCGGGCGGGTTGCAATGTGCATGCCTCGGAAAATAGGACACCGACAAACTGCGATGCACACGGATTGCACTTAATTGAACTCCTCCCCCTACCCCTTCCACCGCGAGCCAGATCTGGAATGTTCCGTGCCGCGCATTCCACACCGGAACTCCCCTCCCCTCACACCGTGGTTCTGTTCCTTCCCCCATTTATATACCCCCTTCCACCCCCCCTATCCCATGTCACCATTCCCTTTTCTTACCCTCTTTCTTCGCGTAATAATACACTCATCCGCTTAACTTTTTAAAAGATTAAACAAATTACCAGAACTGCTTCCGGTTCCGCCACCGCTGCATGCCACGTCGTGTTCTTGAGAAAGTCGAGTGTAGGCAACACGCAGCGCAACTATGTAACTCCGGAGGCATCGCCATGCAGCAGCCGCGGAAGATATTGCGCATGCGCGTTCTGAGATTGAGAAATTCCTCGACTGCCGCACTCAAAACAGCTTCTGGAGCCAGTGGTGCGTACAAAACCTTGTTTTTTCTTTTTTCTTGAATATAATAATGCATACTGCTAGAAATGTTCGTTCCAACTCTGGTTACATAAAATCCATGATTTCTCCCGGTTTGGGAATAAGATATATTTGTGTAGTAGAAAATGGTGCGAAAAGGAGAAAAGATATAGTAATAATATGCACTTCTCCGGAGTTAAAAGATGATTTAATCCCAAAGAGGAGACATGAATACCATCTTCGATAGTATTTTCCGCTCTTTACCCTCGGTACAAACCGGTGCACCGGTACTCTCGGTGTCTGTATTTTTACTAAGCAGTTCGCATGAGAGTAAAATCTACCCGCATTTTTATGCAGTGGCGTCGCGTGCCAACTGGCAATAATGCAACTGCTCCATTTAAACTCATTAAATAAATCGAATTGTCCTTGTGCACTGTACACCCCCTGAATTCGATCTTTTACATGAGTTTAAATGGATAGAATAAATGTTTGCCAAATTGCACGCGACGCCCCTGTTTTTATGTTTACTCCGATTTTCACTCCTGATTGTTTGGCCGATTTTTATCAGAGTGAATATGTTGGATGAGGGGGGAATGTCACGTAGCTTTATCCGGTACCACCGATTTTTTTTTTTTTTTTTTTTTTTTTTTTTTTTTTTTTTTTTTTTTTTAACACACACGTGTTCATATAGGAAGAGAATGAGAAAAACGAATGTGTGGATCCACCTTTGACAAGGTCAACTCTATGTTTACGGCCTTGATATTCACAAAAAGAAACGTTAAACGTATCACAGTAGGATCTCATATCGCGTCCGGTGCATTTGGTATACCGCGGCTATATACTTTCAAAATTAGGTATTCCATAACTTTGAGCACTTTAAATATCACTTTCAGCTCCTTAAGGTTTATTTCATATTCCGAAAGTTTTAAACCAAGCCGACGCAATGTCCTAAATTAAGCTCCCCCCCCCCCTCAGACTTCATCCACGAAGTTATGGTCGCATCGCTGATTCAACACTCGCAGCATTCGCCCGGACCTTAAATTTATTAAAACAAAAACAAACACAACAAAAAAAAACACTTTCATTTCAAAGTTAGCAGAGAAAGATCCATGACCCGAGAGAGAATTTTTCGTGCGCAAACTGCTGCAGCCGATTTCATTCGCTCCATTAACCTTAATGCCGGAACATATTTTACTGCGCTTTACAAACTGAATTTCTTCGCGAAGTCGACTCGGGGCGGCGCACTATGTTCGATTTGGCCGAATTAGCTGGACATAAATCAAAAATTTGAAGTTTGGAAAAATCGAGATTTGGCAACACAGGATGATACATTACACTTTACAGAGTGTGCCTTTAAAATATTTCAATCCTAAGATCACTGATAAGCGAGTGACAAGCATCTATTGTGCAGCGCGCAAACTCCGTCTTCTGAGGTAGGTTCAACCCGTGTGTTTACAACTGTAAACACTGCATGATTGTGACACTGTGGTGATAAGTGGCTATTTATTTAACATTCAATGAAGATGATCCCTCATTTATGAAGGTAAGTGACGTACTTTTTCATGGCTATACTTTAAAAAAAAACTATATTTTAGGTGTGATAAGTTTTTTTTAAAAAATGCTATAATTTTACTGAAAATTTGCAAGTTTTCACAAATAAATGTGCTCATAAGTCTCGTGTCACGTTGAGTCACGTTCTAATTGTGCCAAAATAGTGTTCTCTAACCTCTCAGTCATCGATTCTTGCATATATCAGCTGCTAGTTTTTGCTAGCCTGCGAGTAATCAATTTTTTCGATTTCAAAATCGTTCTACGAAATACCAGTTTTGTGCAAAAAAAGGCGAAGTCAGCGATTTAGCCAACATATATTTTTGCTTCTTCTCAAATATGAAACACGTCGATCAATGATCGATGAAATATTAATTTTCTTCCTTATGTATCGATTAATTTATTTAGCTTTAAATGAGGAAAATCCGTTGTTGCCAAATTGCTATACAAATTAAACCTTTGTTTCCAGTGTCGAAGCGTGCAATTTGGCAACGTGGCATTTTGTCCATTTAAACTCACATAGATGGTCGAATTCGAAGGTGTTCACCGAAAACCCAAGAGCTCGATCTTTCTTGTGGGTTTATATGAACGAACTGCATCGTTGCCAGATTGCACGCTACGCTGCTGTTTATATTTCGTATTTCAGATCAGGTTCACGATAATGAATATGCGTCGCATCAGTCAACGATTTGCCATCCTTTTTCGCCTCTTATTGATTTTCCTTCACAAGTATAGATTAATGTACATAGCTTTAAATGAGGAAAATCCATTGTTGCCAAATTGCTATACAAATCAAACCTTTGTTCCCAGTATTGAAGCGTGCAATTGGCAACGTGGCATTTTGTCCTTTTAAACCTATGTAAAAAGGTCGAATTCTAAGGTGTTCACCGAACACCCAATCGTTCGATACTTTTAATGGGTTTAAATCAGCAAAATGTAATGTTGCCTAATTGCATGCTTTCAAACTGGGATTTATTTTTGTGATAAAATTGTAAAGAACGAAAAGAAGGCTCGTCATTCATTTACTTCTTTTTTGTCAACAACAATTTTTTTTTTTTTTTTTTTTTTTTTTTTTTTTTTTTTTTTTTTTTTAAACTGTGACTTATTTTGTGATATACTATTGTACGGAATGAAAAGGAGGCTCCTCATTGCTTTACTTACTTTTTAGTCGACATCTTATGATTATTTTTTGTTTTGAATTCCTGATTTTTATTATGTTTATTATTAAATTCCTTCCCTTTTGAAGGAATGTTGTATGTTCCCTCACCCATGCCTTTTGATGTTTTGTTAACAGTTTTATAGAAGAATTTAAATATATATTTTGTTTTATCAACGCTATTTCGCGAACAGGGTAGCCATTTTAGAAAACAGAGTTATCGGTAGTGGCGTACTCCGTAGATTAAGTCTCATTCTAGAGGTGGTTTCAGAAGTGTAGGCGCACCCAGACCAATAATCTTTGGAATTTTTCGACATTATTTCTCTTGCTTCAAAATGAAAATGAATTTGAGCTTTGGCTTTTCATTGAGGAACACTTTAAAATTAAAAGTTCAAAGTCGAAGACAAGTTTTGATTAGTTTTGAAGAAATGAAAATTTAAAAGTAGCCAAAGATTATGGTCTAGGTACGCCAACACTTCTGAAAGGTGCTCTATGAAACTATCAGTTCATGAGAAACATAATCGATAACGCTGCAATCGTCTTTCAAAACTCTTAAAAATTGGAAAAGTTCTAATGAGCGAGCGCAACGGTTTCTAAAGGCGTCTCCTGCAAAATTTCAAAAGTGCTGCTTGACCCCTTTTTGCTAAACAGCGTCGATATTTTTTATTTGTTTACACCATTCATATGCCTTGTTTCACTTTTATTCAGTACGAGTGATTGAGAAGAAAAAAGAAAAGAAAAAACCAAAAAAAAAAAACCAAAAAAAAAAAAAAAAAATCCATTCAATTTGGATGGAACGCCAGACAGGGTTACAACCCCCCCCCCCCAAACATCATTTTTGTCCCAAACTCATCTTTCATGCGCTTCTGCAGACTAGAAAGACTACTTGAGATAAAAACTTGACTTGTTGAACCGCTGGGGGTGGTAATAATCCTCTTTGAAGGTAAAATTTTTGAAAATAGTTGCATTATTAGAGATATTTTAGAATCCGCCATTTTGGATGGAAAATTTTTGAAAAATTAACATCATTTTCAGAATCCTTGACCCAAAAAACATAGGAATATATAGTTTTCGGCATTTTTTCCAATAAATGGATTTATGTCTAGCTAATTCGGCCAAATCGAACATAGTGCGGCGCGGTGGGGTATTGGAGAGCGAGTGACTCTCTTCGCAAACTTCAAGAAAAGTTCTCAAATACTGCGATGATAAGGAAAGTATTTCGATGGACGCGTGTGCTGCAAATACTTACGCTCTTACGCTTGATTTCACCCACGCGCGGTTGTCATTTTGAATTTTTCTGCTAGGTCTAAAAAAATTGCTTAGCTTTGTGCTGCACCGGAAAAAAAATTGTTTGAATAAAATTAACAATTCAATCTGTCCAGAATGGAGCCCTCAATTGGTTTTGTTAATTCAACAAAACAGAATGGTGAATCATCAAAATAAGATTGTTAATCTGAGAAAATAGATTGTTAAATGAACAAAATGTGAGGCAAACTCCCAAACAATTTGTTGATTCAACAATCTATTTCGTCAGTTTAACAATCTTATTTTGTTGATTCACCGTTTCGTTTTGTTGAATTAACAAAACCAAATGAGGGCTGTATTCTGGAAAATTAAATTGTTAATTCAAACAATTTTTTTTTTTTTTTTTTTTTTTTTTTTTTTTTTTTTCCAGTGTGGTTTCAGTTTAAATATGAGCATCTGGTGTTATTTTTGGAGATCTAGAACCCATAAATGTTCAACCCTACCTTCAAGCAAGAAACCCATGTAGCATTTTTCAATCTAAATGTTGCAATTCATGGCAACAAAATAGCTATAAAATGGCAATTTTTTAACAACATATGGACAATTCTCCACCCTCAAGTTGCAATAAAGTTGCAACTTTTGACACATAGACACATAGGCATAGGTGGAAGTGAAACGTAGGCAAAAAGTAGGGCAGAAAAAAAGCCAGCTCCGAAAAATTTCAATTTTTTTGCCGTTTCGTTACAACTTTTACGCAATACATATTTGCAACTTTATGGTCAGATGATAAAATTGCAAAAATTGGACGACTATTATGCGATAAACTGCAATCCATGCTATATGGGAACTGCTTTTGGTTATAATCATCTTTTAGGGCCGAGTTTCAACACGGTCCTCTACTTTGCCACGAAACTTCCTCGACTTAATAAGTGCCTTTTGAAATACTCGGAGGATAAAAAGAAGATGAGGATTAGCTAGAGGGAGAGTTGAGGAGAATGGGGTATAATAATGAGGAATTATGACATTGGATATTAGAATTGACGCAGAATACGTTTAGGAAACGTTAAATTTACAGAGATAGAACGGATATTCAGTGAGAAAGTTAAAAATTGAGGATGAAAATTGTTGAGATTTGAAGGAGATTTCAAGATTAATCCGGACCAACTTCATACCCTCGTTCCTTAAATCTCCCTTCATTTGATCTTCATTCTCTTTTCATCTTCCACCCATTTCAAAAAGTCCATTTCAAGTCGAAGAAGTTTTGAGGAAAAGTCTAGGAATGCAATTAATGCCGTCCTACTATAATAATCATTTATTTATTAACTATAACTGGCAAAATTCAAGCCTCGTAATTTTTGGAGATTGAATTTCCGTGATAGGTACATTTTGACCCACTCGAATTGTTACCTCGGTAGAGTCGTTCCAAAACCCTAGAAGGAAGGAATGAATTTCATTGAAAATCATTAAAAAAAAATGATTCGCCTAAAATATACTATATGTCATATGAACACCTACTGAAAATGAGAAAAAAACAAAGGAAATGAAAAAGGAAATAAAGTAAAAATATTCTAGTGTTATAATGTCCAACTTATATGCAGACCTCGCTGTGCGAGCTTTACTATTACATACAAATGGTAATATCATCATCGGTACACTGTTAATTTAATAACAAACACAATGTACACAATTTTATGGGGTGATTAAGGGAACCGGTTCAAATATCACATATTTGTGCAGATGTTGTACACAAATTCTCAAAATCTACATGAATGTGTTACTTTTAATCCTGCGGTTCCTGTGTTCATCCTTAAACTGTGTATATTATTTTATCAATGTGCGGTCATAGCAGCGGCGGCTCGTGCAATGTGGCAACAATGGATTTACTCCATTTAAAACTGTGTAAAATAATCGATTACTTGGTGAGGCGCAGCGCCTCACCTAGTATCGATCTTTTTGCATACGTTTAAATGGCAAAAGTGCACGGTTGCCAGATTGCACGAGCCGCCACTGGGTCATAGTACTTACGTCATTTTGCGAGTACCATCTAATGCAAGGAGCCACGTATAGCTGTGTTGATACGGTTCTTTTAGAATCACACCTGCAATATTTTTACCCTTTTTGTTTTATTTTTAATTCATTTATTTCAGTGTGAAATCCACCTTGTTTCACTCTCGCCCTGTTTCTGAGATTATTTATCAAAAGGAAACTTTGGCGCTCTACAAGCCTCGCTCACGTTTGGTAGAACGAGGCGGTTTTCCGGAAGAAGTACCTATAAAACAAAGGTCGCGCTCTTCCGGCGAAAACCGAATTTAATTTGAATGTTGATTTTCTCGGAAAGAGCACAGCCGATGTTTTGCGGGGCCCTTTTCTTCCGGAAACAACCGTCTCAATTATTATTCCAAGTTCTAACCGTAATATAATATCCCTCTAAGCGAATGCAGACTGCACGCCGAGAGTGCAACCGTTTCGGATGTTTGTTTTATTGCGCAAAGCTCAGAGAGTAAATACTTCACTATGCGACTTTTATTGCGTTGTCTTATTACTGCCGACTCCTTTGTTCTGGTCGACTGAAGTTAACGAGGTGAAATGGTGCTCCACTCTCCGGGGGATGGAAAGAGGGGGGGGGGGGGGGGGGGGGGGTTCTTGTGCTTCTCTAATTCCACTCTTCTTTTTACAACTCGACAAAAAAATTTAAATGAAGTCCTCAGTCCTAGTGAGACGCGCATGCTTCTAGCACTTGCGGATCCAAGAATTTTTCCTTCTCTCTCTATGTTCATTTGATTGCGTGTGTTAGAAAAGGACAGATAAGGGGCGGTCACGTGACTTTCGCCCCCCTCTTTTATCCTTTTCTATCACACGCGTTTAAATGGATAGGGAGAGAGAAAGACAATCCACTGGATCCGCCAGTGGCTTCTAGCGGCCGGGCGCGGGCGCGTGGTGGATCAATGTTATGGTATTCCTTGGAGACATATGATTAAAGTCGGGGCCTTCATAACGGTTTTGTTAATTCAACAAAACAAAATGGAGAATCGACAAAATACTATTATTAACCGCTCGAGTATCCGTTTTCGTCAATGCAGATCTCTACTTAGCTTCATTTCAATTTTTCATTCACTGAAGCCACTCCAAATCATTGATCTTTGCAAAATAATTTTTCTTAGAGCGCCTTCAATTGACGGTATATGCAAAACCAACACAGCCGAGTCGAAATATTTAACTACCCACTTAATTTGAAAGAGCAAAATCATGCCTGAGTATCCGTTTCGTCACTTCAGATCTACTTTAACTTCATTTCAATTTTTCATTCACTGAAGCCACCCACTCCAAATCATTGATCTTTGCAAAATATTTTTTCTTAGAACGCCTTCAATCGACGGTATATGCAAAACCAACACAGCCGAGTCGGAATATTTAACTACCCACTTAATTTGAAAGAGGAAAAGGAGATTTGTTTACGTAACCTGGCAGTAAAAGGGTTAAAGTGTCAAAAGAGATTGTTAGACCAATAAAATGTTTGTGACTTTTCAACACAAATTTGGTTGATCCAACAATTTACGAGTATTTGTCATTTTAGCTACAATTTTTTGTTGATTCTCCATTCCGTTTTGTTAGAAATGTTAAATCAGAAAAATAAAAACCACGAAGAGCCAAGAAAAGTCCACTGTATTGCGTGACGAAGTGTATTTCAATGTTGGTCGTTTGCTGCTTTCTCTCTCCCCGAGGATACGAAAGGTTTTCCTTCGAGCCCTTTTTGCAATCGTACTTTCCCGCACTACCGCCACCCACATCACCTATCGCCATTCGCCATGCCATATACATATATACTGCAGCTAAAAATTTCTTCCGCTTCGTGATACGACAGTTTTATCCCAACTATTGACTGGCTTTTCTCTAACTTTCCTCTTTATTCTCTTTAGTCTTATTTTCAACTTTTTCCGGAGAAAATTATATACTTGCAGTCAATTTCAAAAGATGGTGATTTTTTCAAGATTCTGACTGCTTAACTGACCTTTTGATGTAACATTGGCTCATAAAAGTTTAGTTTATGAATGTAATAATGATGCGTCAACATTCAAAGGCGTCTTTAAGTAGTATGCGATATGTTTCCTCAGTCTTTTTTTTCCCTCCGCAGTAGCGCACCGAGAGTTTCTTCATCTCTCTCTTTCCTCCATTAAAAAACGTATGTTAGACAAGGATGGACAACGGGATAAAACCCCCTCCTTCTGTCCTTTTCCTACTCATACATTCAAATGGGAAATGAGAGAGATGGAAGAGATCCTGGTTGCGCCAGTGCCCTTCAGCACAGTTTCGAATGTACTTTGAAAAAAATGTAAGATCTCAAATGGACTCTTGCTAAACGTTTGCTTCAAGCGATTTATTCAATTTTTGAGTAGGATCCAGCGATAATTACGATGAGACCCTCCTTGACCCCAAAATTTTCCCTTAAACAAGGTCATTGTTTGCGTTTTCAGAAGAATTTGAGTAAATTGTTATCCTATGAACCGCACTGACAATTTTTGGACCCCGGACCCCCCTTCGGAAAATTTCTGGCTTTGCCACTAGTGCAAGGTCACAAATATAGAACAATGGGTCTGTTGCAAACTTTTGCTACAACGATTAAGAGTGTATAATCTGTTGTAAAATCGCCTGAAAAGTCCATTGGTGACATCAGAAAGTCATAAAATGCAATAATAAACTCACAAGAGGCGTTTAATGAAATCCAAGATGGCGGAGAAATATCGAGCAATTTGAATGCGTACACCACGAACATCCAAGGATATGACCAACTTTTACAACCTCACTGGAGGTAGAGGTTCTGTGTTTGTTTACGTTGTGATTGGTTGTGATCAATATTGTGAGGTTGGCTATCCTTGGATGTTCGTATAGTGCATACATACAAATTTCTCGATATTTCTCCGCCATCTTGGATTTCATTAAACGCCTCTTGTGAGTTTATTATTGCATTTTATGACTTTCTGATGCCACCAATGGACTTTTCAGGTGATTTTACGTTAAATTTTACTCTCTTAATCGTTGTAGCAAAAATTTGCAACAGACCCATTGCATGCGAGTACATCGATTGAATAGAATATAGGTAGAATAGAAGTTTCATCAGTACCAGTCTGACTTTTTGGCAACACTGCCGTGACATATCTCCCGTTTTCATTTGCATTGCTTCCTCTTGCTCCATTTAATATTTTGATCGTGGTTTCGTTTAATTTATTTACTTATTCATAAACTTTCAGCGCCTAGCCCTCCCTTCATTCCTGACGAAAGCCTCCGCGCGCATATGCCTAAAGGTGGAGAAAACGGATCCAGATTCTAAACACGAAACTTTTTTACGTGCCATTATTTAGCAAAGCTAATTTAGACAAATTCCCTGTGTATATACGGCCGCAGTTCAGTGTCTTTGTTTACGGGATTCTCAAATACTTGAATTTTTGCAATAATCTTACCTCGTGTTTGAATTTCCTCCCTTTAAAACTTTTCACTGCATCGTGCATTGAAAGAAAATATCTCCTAAAAATTACCGCAATTCTAATGGAAAGTTTCCGAAAAGAAACTCTGGTATTTTTGACTGGACTGGTTCTTCTGATCGGAATTCCGGTCTCTTTTGATAACTCATTCTGGTCAAAAATTCCAGATCATTCTGGTCATAAAAGCCAACATTTCTAGTCTTAAATGCCAGAATTCTGGTTAAGATACCGAAATTCTCGATGTTCATAATAAACGCTCACCATACGAAAAGACAATTCAACGAAGTCTTCGATTCTCACTTGTCGTGGAGTAATATGGAGGAAGTAGATCTTCAATAGTAAAACGTACCTATTTGTAATTTAAACAAATTAACAACCTTGTTATACTCACTGATTATGCTACATATTCTGATCGCAACAAATTAGTCTGCTATGCGCTGAATGGCTCTCGTCGAATCTTCATCTTCAAACAAACCGATCTGTAGCAATGACTTATCATCACGTTGAAAATATTTATGATGTGAAACACGATAATATTCAAGTTTATTCTTAATAATTGTCGAAGTAAGTTCAAAAGTCGATCCGAGAATCGGTGTTTCTAAACAAACAAACGCAAACAAACAAACAAACGAACAGTCATGTAAAAGTATCTGTATATAATATCGATGAAGGTAGGTATAGCAAAAACACCGATGCAAACGCTGATAATTCTCGTTTGTTGCTAAATACGCGTGTCAAACCGCGTAATGCTACGTCGGACGCGAGCCGTCCCGGTTCGCAAATCGCGGGGCAAGTGTACTCGCAGAAGCGGAAAACTGGTCGTCGGAAATAATTGACGCCATCTCTGAACGGACGGAGGAGGGTCCATCAAAACGTAAGGTGTGCTCATTCGAAGAACTTATTTCTTCAACTGCAATACCGATTCATTCTGAAGAGCACATCTCATGTTTTACGAGCCCTCTCCTCTTCCATCCGTTTGTAGATAGGCTCAATTATAAGTTAGACGCTGTTAATCTAATGTTGGATATTAGCAGCGGTTGGCAGCTTCGCGCGCGCGCGGTGTGGTAAAGGGTGGAGGGAGGGGGAGGGGGAGGGGGGAGGGGAGGGGGAGGGAAGGGGTGGTGAGAGTACAGAAAAGGATGCGTTATAAATCTAATGAGGGGTCGTCTCTGTATATTATAAAATCACGACGATCTTGCCCGATGACGAGAGGGGACGCGCGGATCTGAAATGGAGTCGTTGTACTTGGATGAAAAAAAAAATCGATGCATCGAATCGAAATCGCATTTGTTAGTGCATGCATCGATACAAATATCGAGATGGTTGATAGTTGCGGGATGCGAGCAAATTACGGACATTACATGCGATTCTTCCTAATTGGCGCCTGTTTTGCATTTCAAATATGCAAACCGCACGACACTGGGCGGCATGTGCCGTGCCCAGCCCCAATGGAAGCACACTGTACCCTGCACCGACCGGTCCTTCCCGACCACTAGCGGATCCAAGAAACTATTCGAATCCCTCTTTTTCCATTGTAGCGCATATGTTAGAGAAGGATAGAAGAGGGAGGCGAAAATCACGTGATTGCCCCTGATGATGTGTCCTTTTCTAACACACGTATTCTTACGGAAAAAGAGAGAGAAGGTAGAAAAATTCCCGACCAGGGAAGTCGAGTCGAGTTAGTCGGAAGCTAGGATCCGGAACACTCTGTTGCCATCAGTGGCACCAGTGATTCGTGAACAAGGGGGTCAAGAACGGAAAGGGGGTGCCCTTTGACCCACGTCCAAATATTTGGTCTTCTGCACATTTTTTTTTTTTTTTTTTTTTTTTTTTTTTTTTTACAGAAATATGGATCATGCATTCCCATGAGGATTTTAACCCCTATAAAAATATAAAATTGACTCAGAACCCTCAGAATTCACTCATGAAAGTCGCCCTGTACTTCGACATAATCATGTCTGACTCCAATGTTGTCAGAACGACATCTTTCACGCTTTATTTATATATTACCGATCATGGGTGTGGATTATTTTGGACGACGCTGTACGGTACCGTACTAATCATCGTACTATGATCAGTACGGTACCGTACAAATCATCGTACTATGATCAGTACGGTACCGTACAAATCATCGTACTATGATGAGAGATCTTCAAAAAGCGGCCAATAATCAGAGAGTAAATTTGACCAATTTTTCAGTGGCGAGGCGTGCGATTTGGCAACGTTCCTGTTTTCCCATTTAAACACATTAGAAAGGTCGAAATGCCTGGTCATCGCCGATGACTGAAGCGTTCGATCTTTTTGGTGAATTTAAATGGAGAAACTACATTGTTGCCAAATGTTACGCCTCGCCACTGCAATTTTTATCACAGAGAACACTTTAAACAAGTCATTGAAACCTAGAAATGTGCATTGGAAAGTTTTAAATTAAGCTCAAATAATGGTCGAAAACTATTTTTTGATTACTTTCTTTTTTCAATGATCTTTGATCCCTTTCTTTCGATCTCAGACCGTAAAAAGCATCGATTCGATTCATCGATTCGACGTGTCATCCTACGATATAGGGAGTAAAAAGTGTGGGAGCTCCAAGTGAACATATTAATAATTCATTTATATGCCCACTACACGGAAAAAATGGAATCACTGAAAAAGCAAATATAAGATTTGTAAAATCAGTAAAATGAAACAAATTCTAATTTTACTAGTTCTTTTCGGTGTAACTTATTAAACTTATGGTTACTTTTACGATTTGAATTGTAAATGTTACTTAAATTTTAGGAATTTTCCTATTTCGATTGAAAAAATGTCAATTTAAATTGTAAATTTTACTATCCAAAACATTGTGACTTTTCCAATTAGTGTAACTGTCTCACCATGACAGCCATGTAAAAAGCAAAAGTCTTAATGTTTTGGATTGTAAAATTTACAATTCAAATTAACATTTTTTCAATCGAAATAGGAAAATTCCTAAAACTTCAGCAAAATTTACAATTCAAATCGTAAAATTAGCCACAAGTGTTTAGAAGTTTACACCAAAAATAAATATAAGTAAAATTAGAATCTGCTTGATTTTACACTTATATTTTTTTCCGTGTATTATTTGTCATTTATTATTAATAAACGAATTCAAATGCTGAGACGTGATTTGGCCGTAATTTCTACGGGCGTGGTTAAAACATACATTCCATCGCATGACATCGCAATCGGACATTTGTTGAAATAAAGGACGACTAAAATCGAAAGTACCTCTTTATCAAACAGTGAGCCTCACCATTCCTATGCCATTAAACGAAGCAACTGCGAATGTAGTCGTGTTCAAGTCTTGGTCACCCTAAGTGCTAATTACTCGATCGGATTGAGCTTGAAATTAGAGTGCATCCACTGCAAATGCTGCTCACTGATTATGGCACATCAAGGGTAATCGTTTGCGATTCATACACCATTACACAATGCACTCTAATTTGAGCATCAATTCGATCGCGTGTAATTAGAGCTCAAGGTGACAGGATTTGGTGCTAACTATAGCCTTTGCTTTGTATTGCTTTATTTGCTGCTAATTTATTTTTTGAACCCCTCACATTTTTTTTGTTTCTTTTTTTTATAAAAATTAAATAAAAATTTCTTTTTTTTTGTAATAAAACTATAATTCAAAAGAGGCGTACAGTTTTTTAAATTTCGCTCCTTTTCATGTTGCTTATCAAATGGGGCTCTTGCAAACTTTTGTTGTGAGCAAATGGATAGTCCAATCTGATGTTATGACCAGCGAAAATCATCGGAAACCACTCTATGAAAGTCTAAACTTCAGTAATAAACTCACATAACTGCTATAACGGGGAGATCGCAATGGCGGTTCAACACAGGGATATCATGGGAGATTCCTGTCTAATATGTCACTTTCTCTACGGTAACACAGAGATATGTCTCAATTTAGATAGGAGTCTCTCATAATACCTACGTCTCTCCACCATTTAAACCCTATTCTGGAAGTGAATTTCGTGATTTTTTAGTGAACTCATCGTCATTTTTGCAGGTTTGTATGCAAGAGTCAACTCTTCAAATACCATGTAGCAAAAGTTTGCTAGAGCCCCATTAAAATCCCAAAATTATGGTAAATCTGTACGTCTCCATATAAGTACCCAGGTAAAAATGACCCCTTATTAACTCTTCCCGTCTTTAAAAACTTAGTTAGTTAGATATTATAAAGGCTTTAGAGGTTTTGGAGGCACTGGATAACCATTAACCACCCTTTTCAAGCTTATTTTTGCGAGTGATAAAAGCGTTTATTTTTTACATAAGCGTACAGCCAGTGTGTCAAAACTGGGGGGGGGGGGGAGGCTATTTTAAACCAAGGACTTATATTTCCTTGTTCGTATTTAAACTGCAACCAAAAAATTTAGCCATTTTAAGTTGAACTTTCTCTGTTGATTCCCGTGCTTTGTGGCTGGGAATGTCACCTTTGGTTAGTAGCGACCATTTGAGGGCACTTTGATTAAAACCACTGTGGTCACACACCTGTTTTTCAAGCAAAAAAGTGGGGGGAGGCTTTTGGGGCTTGAAAAAAGTGAGCGGCTTTTTGGAGCTTGAAAACAATTCCTAGTTAGAAAAGGGAGCCAGTCGAGCCGAAACGAGAGCAGACCCGCTGATTCAAAATTAAAGTTGATTACATGTCCGGAACTGGAAACAGAACACCGATTCCTTACCAAACTTCGGAGCCGGTTCCAAAAATTATAGGTTTGCAGCCTTAGTTTTAGGACCCACAACCCCCTCGGGAGGGGGAGAGGGCTAAACAATAGTTTTAAATCAACAAAAAACCGTTTCTTTTGCATGAATAGTTTTAAACAGGAGAAAATAATGAGAGTGGAGCTATTGGGTTTTTACGAAGAGTCATCAAGCTACCACGAACCTTTGGAGGAACAAGAACGGCAGAAAATACGCTTGGGTCTTTTGTTTTTCATCAAGCTTGCGCGAGCGAATCAAACTAATAAAACTTGTCTTGTAAAAAAGAGAGAGAGAGAGAGAGAGAGAAAGAGAGAGAGAGCGAGAGAGAAAGAGAGAGAGAGAGAGAGAGAGAGAGAGAGAGAGAGAGAGAGAGAGAGAGAGAGAGAGAGAGAGAGAGAGAGAGAGAGAGTTGGTCCTTATTGTTTACGCGTCTGATCGGCCGCGGCCTCCGCCAAAGGATTTTCCGCTCAGTTGTTCGTGAACGGTTTTGCATTTTCAATCGCACAAGACCTCTCTCTCTCTGTCTTTCCCTCTCTATCTCCCTCTCTCTCCCCTTCTCTGTTTCTTTCTGTACCCCACGCACCGTGTCCCTCGTATTTTCTCCAGTTGCGCGACGAAACCTCTGATTCAAAGAAAACAAATCTCTCTTGGGCCCCTCTTTCATGAATGAAATTTATTAATAAAACCAAGGACTAAATGCTGGGCTGTTGCAAACTTTTTCTCCAGGCGTTTTAAGGGCCGATTCAGTTTGAAAAACCTCGGGGGAAAAAAAGCTATGGTAGCACTAAAAACTTATAAAATCTACTCCTAACCTCAGAAAATGCTTTCAATGATGTGGGATCGCAATGGCGGTGTGTGACACGAAGAAACGGGAGATTCGCAGATTCTCATCTTATATGTGTTGCCATTCCATCAAGAAGTGACCAATGAGAGGACGACTTTCCTTTGAACTTGTGTCTCAGTCCCGCCACGGTACCCACAGACCTTTAACGGGGATCGGCCTCCGTGGTCTGGTGCGATCAGCGCAACTGGTCCCTAACTCAGAGGTCCCGGGTTCGGATTCCGGCCGGGGTGACATGATTTGACCGTCTCAGATCTAGTCTTCTCGGATGGGCATGGATGTAACGCTTCTCTCTTTCATATTTCCTTCTTCTCTCTTTCTTTTCTGCTTCGTCTGTTGGGCCCTAGTTGGTGCAGAGAGAGGTTACTTAAACAAAAAACAAAAAACAAAAAAAAAAAACAAAAAATAAAAACAAAAAACAAAACAAAAAACAAAACAAAAAACAAAACAAAAAAAAACCCCTAACGGTCATCGATGTTGTCGGGAATCACCATCAATCCTTGCACAGATTCATTTTTCGTCAAGGTACACAACGTTTTGAAAGTGTTGACGTCACATATCCGTTCATTTGTGCTTACTTGAAAATGATGCGCACCAATCATCAAACGCCCTCTTTTTGGTAGATACTTCGAGAATCCCAATTCGATCTCTGAGGGGACCCATTGTTACCTTGTAAATAAAAGTGTTTTCTACCATTTGAATCTGTGTTAAAGTATGTCGATTCTGTGAAGATTCAATTGAAACTCCTGAAAATCGATTCTTTTCCATCGGTTTATATGGTGAAGACTGTGACAGATTGCATTTTACGAATCCACCACCGGCTCTGAACAGGAAAACTAGAGAACAGAGGCGGCTCGTGCGATTTGGCAACCATGCAATTTTTCCATTTATACTAAGGCAAAAGAATCGATTCTTGAGGAGGCTGACAGCCTCCGGTAGAATCGATTCTTTTACATTGGTTGAATGAGAGGAGGACACTGTTGACAAATTTCACGAGCCGCCACTGCAAGAGAACTAAGATTATTAGATAGGGGGAAGGAAGGTTCTGTAATATAATTTGCTATTACGACGAAAATGGAATAAAGGCTATCAATATACGAAACCGCATTGCACAATGCATCACATGGTGACTCTATTCTTGGTGGAAAATTCATTTTTTTTTTTTTTTTAATCCCGAATGAGTGCGCAGAGACGAGTTACTATTTGGACAGGTGGAGAGAAGTGAGGAATGGGGTCATTTAATTTGAATGCTTTTCAGTTCCCGTTTCCTCGAGTTTTGAGTGCAAGGCAGTAGCGCACCGAGAGTTTCTTCATCTCTCTCTTTTCTCCGTTAAGAAACGTATGTTAGACAAGGATGGATAAAGGGATAAAACCCCCTCCTTCTGTTCTTTTCCTACTCATGCATTCAAATGGGAAATGAGAGAGATGAAAGAGATCCTGGTTGCGCCAGTGGTGCAAGGCGCTCCCCTTCCTCATTTCCACGAGTTGAGAGATGGATAACGGAGCGACAGGCTGATTAATTTACGAGTTGGGTGCAAACAGAACGTAGACGCGAAAAGGCATCGGCACTTTAACGGGGGGGGAGGAGGGGAGGAGAGAGAAAAAACTTGACAGAATTTGCTGGCCGCGTCCATTTAGGAAATACTGTAGGGTATAAGATGCGGGACAAATGAGCATACTTTTTTAAATAGGAAGGAAAGGCAAGGTTGCAATTTGTCAATTTTGCAACCTACCTTTAAAAAAAATTTCTTAATCTGCTTGATGACCACATATATTTTCTTTCTTTCTTGTTCACCCTACACTCTGAGAAAAATATTCCTGTAAATTCAACCCGAATTTTCGTTGAGGAAATGTTTTAAACAGAATGGGGCTCTTGCAAACTTTTGTGGTGAGCAAATGAATAGTTCATTGTCATGTATAAATCAGCGAAAATCACAAAACTCACATTCAGAAAGTCTAAAATTCAGTAATAAACTCACATAACTGCTATAACGGCAAGTTCGTAATGTCGGCTCAACGCAGGTATCATGGGAGAGTCCTGTCTATTATGTCACTTTTTCTCCAGTAACACAGATATATATATATGTCTCAATTTAGATAGGAATCGCCCATGATACCAGCGTCTCTCCACCATTAAGCCCGTTTTTGAGAGTGAATTTCATGATTTTTTAGTGTATACTCATCGTCATTTTTATAGGTTGATGTGCAAGAATCAACTCTTTGATTCCCTGGAGCAAAAGTTTGCAAGAGCCCCATTCTTGTCAAGGTAATCGGCATTCCTATTGAAATAACTGGACGTCCGGTGACTGTTGCACCAGAATTCTAGTTACAGGTACCGGAATTCCTGTGAGGAAATTATACGTCACACTTTTTGTTGCGGCAACAGGACATTTTTTTCTGTGAATTTTGTAGCCTCTGAGAGACTGCCGCCTGAAGCACAGGCGGCCCCCGCTATCTAATAATGCTTCATACGAAAAGTGGGTTTCTTTTAAGGAAACTATTGATGACTCAGCAACCAACGGTGCTTTGTTTTGGTCCTCATACCAAATAAATCGGGGTCTCTTTTATGAAATTGGAGTTTTTCTATTTCTTATAAGCGATACTGAACAGTGCGGAAAAAAGCAGGCTCAGTGACGAGAACCTAGAATATGTCTAGTGTTTTAAATTGGTCAGTGCTTGAAGGACTCAAATTTGCTTTACATAGAGCAAGCTAACGGTTACGTTTCCTTTTACGCGTTTAAAAGCTGCATTTTATATTTTAAAATGTAATCAAAGTTGAGTCTCTCAGCTCGTACTTTTCATAATTTTATTTTAATGTATGTATGCGCTGTGTAGTCTATATTAAGTCTTTTGTTTGTTTGTTTATTTTTAATATTCTTTTCATCGAATATTTTCCCCCATTCTATATGTTTACTTTATTTTTTCTTTCACGAACGCCTTACTGTTGTGTTTTCCTTTTTAGCTCTGATTAAAATCTTCGTTCTCTTTTCTTTTTTTTTTCTCTCAGGGGCGCATTCTCTGAAGTTCGTTTGGCTGAAAGCAAAGATAAGCCCGGATCCATGTACGCTGTAAAAATAATTGATAAGAAGGCACTAAAAGGCAAAGAAGACTCGTTAGAAAACGAAATTAAAGTCTTAAGAAGGTAAGATTCGTTTTATGAAGTTTTTTATATTTTATTTTCTGCGTTTTTAATCCCCCCTCCCCCTCCTTGTCAGTCGCAACTCGCATGCAATTTGTTTGTTTTCCCGCGTTGATCTCTATTTTTTTTTTTTGTATCTTTCCTTTATTGTCAGAATTTTCCCAATTTGTATCATCCTCCAATATATAATATCAAATTAATTCTCTTGTGATTCATATACAATATAATAACTATTAAAAAGGCGGTTTTAATTTTGACGTCATTCAGTGGCAGCTCGTGAAATGCGATTAATCGATGTCCACCCCATTTAAAACTATTGAAAAGTATCGATCGTCAGAGGGGTGAAATTGAACCCCCGAGAAATCGATACTTTTCTATAGTTTTAAATGGAGTGGACATTGATATATCGCATTTCACGAGCCACCACTGACGTCATCTATTAAAAAATTCGTTAAGAGTTTCCAAATGACTATCTCTTCGTACTCTTGTCGGACCCCTGTGACCAGTGGCGGCTCGTGCTATTTGGCAACAATGTCTCCGCTCCATTTAAATCTATGTTTAACAATCGATTGTTGGTGAAGCGCTGCTTCACTTTCGAATCGATTGTTTCACATACAATCAAATGGAGGGATGACGTTGTTGCCAACTTGCACGAGGCGCCCCTGCCTGCGACCCCTATGATGTACTGTTTTGTACTCTCGTCGCTAAAAGCTTATACTGAGACATTTAATATGAAGTTATCTTTTTTCTGGCAGAGACGAAATTCTCGAGTCATTTCAATGCGATTTTGTTCATCAAGTCCCTGCCTGCATACGTAATGTAACACTGTAGAGGGGTCGTGTGAGTGTGAGAGTGAGCGAGATAGTTTGGAACGCTACGCGAGTTTTGTCATAGCTGATTAAAGCCGATTTTTTTTTTTTTTTTAATATCCTAAATAAATTGGGTTGGAAGAAAAGTATGGTTTTCAAAGTAAACCACAACTACAAAATCATATTCGCTGTGACAAAATGATAACGAAAGTTGACTGCGCTTTATCCCTTTTTAAGCCTCCAAATGACGATTTTTATACTTATTTCCTGTATGAATCGTAGAAAGACCTCAAAGTAATTAATGAAAGGAAGGCATTAACGACAAAAAATATTTGTGAATATGCAGGAAGTGTTTTGACCTTTTGACTTTTCCTAAAAAAAAAAAAATCAGGTATTTGAGTTCTATATTTTAAGAAAGGCTGAAAATTGATGCTAAAAGTTTTTCTTACGTTTTTCTTAGTTATCGCACTTTACGGCGTTTTATGTCGATTTGTGCTCATTCATCAGCACTCAATGTGCAGCGATGACAGATTTGGCGGCAAAAGATTAGGAACTCTAGGACATCAAACATGATCCTCTAAAAACTTTGTAGGGACTAGATTGTAGTTTTACACCTTTAACCCCATTTCAAAATTCATTTCAGTCATCCTCACATTTAAACTGTCTGAAATGAATCCTCAGAACTTTTTAAACGATCATTTTAGATGATTTCAACTTGATGAGCTTTTGTTTGACCACCGTCATGCAGAGCTCAAATCTTGAAGTCGAAATCACAAAGTTGATGTTATAATTTGAGCTGAGTGTTTTTGTTTTGTTTTGTTTTGTTTGTTTGTCTTTTTTTTCTCTTTTATGGGTGAGGGGGTTGGTTTTGGTTTTCTTTTTCTTGTTTAGGGGAACGGGATTTATTTTATAATTTGTGTGTTCCAATCGTGTTGTTTTTCACTTTGTAGTCATCATCGCTTTAATTAGTGTTTGTTTCCATCATTTGTGTCTTTTTTCTTGGCTGTGTGTTGCTCAGTTGCGACCAGCGAACAGTCGATTATTGTTTCCGTTTCTTTTGAATCCATGCAAGAATATCGATCGTTTTATGGTTGAATCGATTATTCACCACTTGTTTTTATCGAAAGGATATCGATATATCGCAATCCTCTAGCCGCCGCTGATGCTGATGTAGTGAGTCGTCATGAGTCGATCTATTGGTTTGACGTATCGCTAAGGTTTCGTATTTAATTATGATTGCCTAACAGGTTAAATCAAACTTTAACATTTTTAAGTCAGGGAAAAATACCTTCCGTTTATAACCATATATTATTCATTCACAGACGTTCTCATATCCGTCTCTAAATCATCTAGCTATGCTTTTTTTTTTTTTATTTATTATTATTGTTATTTTTCTGTTTGAATTTATATAGAATCCACGCAAAATCGACCAGTTGGAAATTTAACTGAATTCAATAAGAATCTATCCCCCCCCCCATATTTCATCGATATATCACGTTTCATTTAACCTAATGTGAGAAAATTTATGCACGGAAAAGGTAAACTTGACCAAAAGTATGGTACATTTACCGATACTTTGAGTAAATTCGACTTGCAATCAGGTAACATCACCTAGTATCAAGTCAAAACATAGTTTACTTCTGGTTAACATTACCATAACACCTAGCAGGTGCCAAAATCAGGTATCCGTATGGTTATTTTCACCGTAGTTTTTTTTCCGTGTGGATGTGCCTCTAGTTGAACTTTTTCTGAAATAATTCATCGATCCTTCAAGTTCAACTTTCAATAACTCTGGAAAATCTGGCCTAACAAAGGATGGAATTAGTTTGTTAAAATAAGAAAGGTCGTCGAAAAACAGCCTTGCTTGTTTTGTTTCGCTCTCTCATCTTCTCATTATATAACTTAGTAAGCTCTATCTCTCCTCTTCCTCGACACTATCGATAAATATATCCAGAAAAAAAAAATGGTGAAAGAACCTTGAGTTTGTTGCAAACTTTTGCTTCGGAAGTAAAAAGGGTCATCAGTTCCGTTAGTGTAAAATCATTCGAAAATGACGTTGAGAGCATCGACAAGTTTCAAAAATTGACTCACAAACTCAATTGATGCTTTTAAACAAAATTTTAAAATGGTTGTCATGCATTTGTGGCGCGAGTGACAATGAGACCAAGGGGAGTCTCATCAATTAATTGGACGTTCCTCTATGATATGATGAGTCACCTTTCCCCAGCATAAAAGCTACGACATTATACACATATTGATGGGAGTTCCCCTATTGTCTTGGAATGGGTCTGTTGCACACTTCGGCGAGAGCGTTTTAAAATATCTATTCTTATGTATAAAGCTGTAAAAATGACAATGGCAGCATCAGAAAACACCAAAATTCATTAATAAACTCACAAATTGCGAAAAACACTAGACACTATTCACCCCTGTATCTTTCCACCACGTGCACGATATTTCGCGAAATTAGCGCGGCACATTCAAATAAACACGGCCGACTGTCATCACAGCTGACTTCATAAACAAATAAACAGTAAACACGGACGGCGTCTGTTTGAATTCTTACGTCTCAATACCCTCAAATCCTCACAAAAGATTAAGAAAGGTACGAAAACCGACATTTGTGTCGAAAACTTATCAAAATGAAACAATAACACACAGGAGCTAGTTCCAAAGATTATGATCGAAGTTGGAATCATACTTGGAACTCTTGTGTGTTACTGTTTTATTTTGATAAGTTTTCGACACAAATGTCGGTTTCCGAACCTTTCTTAATCTTTTTTGAGGAATTGAGGATATTGAGACGTAAGAATTCAAACGAACGCCGCCCGTGTTTACTGTTTATCTGTTTATGAAGTCAGCTGTGATGAAAGACGGCCGTGATTATTTGAATGTGCCGCGCTAATTTCGTGAAATATCGTGCACGAGGTGGAAAGATACAGGGATGAATAGTGTCTAGTGTTTTATGCAATTTGTGAGTTTATTGATGAATTTTGGTGTTTTCTGATACTGTCATTGTTATTTTTACAGCTGTTTACATCAGAATTGATACTTTAAAACGCTCTAGCCGAAGTGTACAACAGACCCATTTGTGAGTCAAGTTTAAAACCTGCTGTTGCTCCCGCACTGGCGTATTCAAGAAAGTGTCCATCTCTCTCCTCCTCTCATTAGAAATGCATGTGTTTGAAAAGGATAGAAGAGGGGGCGAAAATCACGTGACTGCCCCGTATCTGTCTTTTTCTAACACACGCGTTCTAATGAGAGAAGAGAGAGAAGGATAGATTCTTAGATCCTCCAGTGTGCTCCCGCCATCCTTTGCAACGATTTTACAGTTAGATTGACCAGCTCTCCATTGCTGCAGCAAAAATTTGCCATAGATCTGTTTCGCAGCCAATGCCCACTCCCGTAGAGCTGCAAATGCACCAGACCAGAACGTCTGTATATACCCTCTTGGGCTTATAGGTCTGGGTGTATGTGTTTAATATACGGATTTTAATAGCTACTTGTCAAATCTCGATACTGAAAATGCGTCCGTTCTACATTAAAGATGTTCTCCTGTCTCCTATGTTAATAATATTTGGCTTGACGTATCGTCTCTCTCGATCAGACCTACTTTCTACTCCTCGGTGTAAAAATTGTGGAGAATGGAAAAAATTAGACGCTCAATGAGGAGAGAGAAAGATGGTCGGAGGAGAGGGGAGAGAGAGGAGAGAGGAAGGAGGGGAGAGGGGAGAGGGGAGGGAGAAAGAGAGAGAGAGAGAGAGAGAGAGAGAGAGAGTTAGAGAGAGAGAGGGAGAGAGAGAGAGAGAGAGGAAGGAGGGGAGAGGGGAGAGGGAAGAAAAAAATTGAAAAAGGCTACAATTATCTGATTCTGATATGTTGCGCCGAAAGGCAAACATACTGATGAATCGAACAACTTGATTATGTAGGGTGCCGCGTGCCGGCAATATATTTTCGCATAACTCAATCAATTATTACATGAGAATGATAAAAGGGCGTCCGTTGCGGCTCTTGTCGGTGAAATGAAGACGTAAAAGGCCAAAACAAGCTATAGTTTTTAATCGTAGTCACTACTCGTAGATGCAATCACAGCTCTCTTGCCACCAATGTGTGTTTTTGAGTGTGTGTTTGTGTGTTTGTTTGTGTGTGTATTTGTGCAGCAATCATGCATGCCAACGCCAACATCGAAAAAGAGAGTATATAACGAGACGAGACAAGACAAGGCAGCATGAGTGTGGCACACCTATTAAGATGAGCTACGCGCGATAATTTTGTGCAAATACTCATTTTCATCTTTTTATCTTGTACATTTCATACCCGCGCTGTCTCACGTGAAACCTGCAATCCAGGGCGTTTATCGCGCTGTTGTCAATTCTATCATAGCAAAATTCTTGCTCTTATAATTTTGAGCTTTGCCTCTGTCGTAAGATGAGGCAAACAAAAAATGCACGATTATAATTACTAAAGTTCACTCATACACGGAAAAAAAACTACGGTGAAAATTAACCATACGATAGCTGATTTTGACACCTGCTAGATGTTATGGCAATGTTAACCAAAAGTATACTATGTTTTGACTAGGTACTAGGTGATGTTACCTGATTGCATGTCGAATTTACTCAAAGTATCGGTAAATGTACCATACTTCTGGTCAAGTTTACCATAACATCTAGCAGGTGCCAAAATCAGCTATCGTATGGTTAATTTCACTAATCTTTTTTTTCCGTGTAGAATCGACAAAAAAGCAAAGAAAAATCATCATCTGGTGTGGATAGTATCTACTGTATAGAATTTTAGCCTTGTATCATTGTTGTTCAATGCTATTCCCCGGCTTTAGGCTGACTGGTGACTGCCATAGGTGATCATGTATGTATATAAAAAAATATATCTGAAACACATAGACTAATGATGTACATGTTAGGATTTAACTCAATTTTTCAAAAATGTCTCCATGGAAAAGAAAGAACTGACTTAATTCAAAAAGAGCCAATCAAAATTTTATTTTAAGGGTTTTTTTCTTATTTTTTCTTTTGCGCTTCCACGAATGGACGCCCGTGCAGTGGGGGCAATGAAGGGCACCCCCCCCCTCCCCGACTTCAGAACAGTCACAACTTCACGCATAAAAACCAGAGGGCCGATCATTTACTTCATCGTTAAACCGATCGATAAGACTGTCAATTAGTGATTCTATTGGTCGAATATTGTAAAACTTGGCTGTTGCTATGGTAACCATCGTTATAGTGTCCGTTTTTTAAAGGTTACTCATGAATAGCCTTTATAAAACGAGACTCTTAACGATGGTTACCATAGCAACAGCCAAGTTTTACAATTTTTGACCAATAGACAGTTTTATCGATCGGTTTAACGATGAAGTAAATGATCGGCCCTCAGGAAGAATGACGAGGAGTACACTAAAAAATCCCGAAATGCACTCTCAGAATCGGGCTTAATGGCGGAGAGACGCAGGTATCACGGGAGATTCCTATCTAAATTGATGAGGCATATCTCTGTGTGTTTCCGTAGAGAAAAGATCAAATTAGACAGGAATCTCCCATGATACCCGCGTTGAACCGCCATTACGATCTTGCCGTTAAAGCTGTTTTGTGAGTTGATTCTTGAATTTTAGACTTTTTATACGAGTGATTTTCGTTGGTTTTTACATCAGATTGGACTATTTATTTGCTCACAGCAAAAAGTTTGCAGAGAGCCCCATTGAACTTAATAAAAATATTCAAAACTTAGTGAAAACCTTTCATCTATCCTAGAAAATAAAGCAATTTGGACTCTAAAGGATAAACTTCGGGGGGGGGGGGGGTTGTTCAATGTTTAATCAACTTTTTCTAAAAAAAAAAAAAAAAAAAAAAAAAAAACCAACAACAACAACAACAAAACAAATCAAAACAAAAGCTCTGGGTTCCACGAGGCTTTACTCGGGAGTACAAAGATTATACGAAGTAAGCACAGAGCTAGATCTTGCGTTGAGAGATGACGCGACCGCGCATTACTTCTGATGGAATAGGGGAGGGGGCGAGGTAAAGTTTTGCGGGCAACGATGCGATAGGCGATGGGTAAATGGTGATTGGTGATTGGTCGGGTGCTTTTTTTTTTTTTTTTTTTTTTTGCCTTGGAGCTGAGCTACTCACACGAACGAAACGAAAGGAAACGAAACGGACTGACGGACTGAGGAACGGACAGACAGGTTGTGAAAAAGTTACTGCATGCGACTTCGGCGCGCGAGAAGATTGATCGATCGGCAAAACGAGCCGAGCAGGTCGAGAGCATGCATCGGGCACATCGGTAGGCGCTCCGCTCCGCTCGGACGGATGGATGATGGATTCTGGCGCTCACATCGCGATCGCTCGCCGCGGAGACAAGGGCGAAAGGAAGATGAAAAAGAAGAAAAATAAAAAAATAAAAATAAAAAAAAATGGGGAAAAAACGTAAAAAAATGATGACAGCCGCGAAATGCATTCTCCATTCACCTTATTCAACGGAAACCGCATACACTCGCCGCACAGTGTATGGGTCGAAAAGGACTTTTGCAAACCTTTGCTGTGAGCAAATGAATAGTCCAATCTGAGGGCCGATCATTTACTTCATCGTTAAACCGATCGATAAGATTGTCTATGAGTGATGCTATTGCGGTCGAAAATTGTAAAACTTGGCTGTTGCTATGGTAACCATCGTTATAGTGTCCGTTTTTTAAAGGTTACTCATGAGTAGCCTTTATAAAACGAGACTCTTAACGATGGTTACCATAGCAACAGCCAAGTTTTACAATTTTCGACCAATAGCATCACTCATAGACAGTCTTATCGATAGGTTTAACGATGAAGTAAATGATCGGCCCTCTGACTGACGAACCAGCGAAAATCGCGAAAATCTCAGTAAGAAAGTCTAAAATTCAAGTTTTTTTTTTTTTTTTTTTTTTTTTGGTTTTTTGTTTTTGTTTTGTTTTTTGTTTTTTGTTTTTTTTTAAATGTCACTTTCCCGAAAATACCAATAAAACAAAACCAAAAGAAAACACAGAAAACAAAAAAAAAATAGGGAGTAAACGGAAGAAAAACGGTCGTAAAACGTTCAGTCAGTTATACATATAATCATTAATCAATTACTTGAAATGAGGCTCTAGCAAACTTTTGCTGTGAGCAAATGAATAGTCCAATGGGCCCCTTCAGTTCGTCGTATAGGCAATTTCAACTCCCCCTAGTACGAATAGTTAACTACCTTCCCTTTATGAACGGAAGAGCGTGGTATTCCTGTCAAGAGGATGAAAGCACATACAAGATGAGGTGTAGCTCGTCGTCGTATAGGCAGTTCCAACTCCCCCGAGTACGAACAGTTAACTATATATCGTCAGTTCCGTTCCCTTTATGAACGGAAGAGTGTGGTGCTCTTTTAACTAACCTGGTCCTTAGAGGGTTTAGAACATTGTGTTAGTACAGCAATGTGACTAAAAAATTGGTCTAGTTATTAATTTTGATGAAAATGAGTCGGATTACCTGGTTTAGGCATGTCAATAGCTATAGGGGTCGTTCCAGCAAAGAATAAGTAGCTGACGCATATAGTTTCTCCGCATACATGCGCGAACGTACGAACATATCTGTCCTCTGCGCAGATCAAATGCTCTTATTAATATCATGTTACCAAACTATGGTGTGGGGGTTTGAGGTTATGCTATGTTAGGTTGCCAACTTTTACGCGGGCTCTTGTGGGAGGAAGTGAATGTTTTCACGTGTTTTGACGATTCCTCTAGAATAGTATCCCTTGATTTTTTTTTTTCCTTGAGCAACATTTTTTAATAAATATAAAAAAAAAATGGTAAAATTTGCCTATAAATGGTATTACGAGTATGTCGAAAAAAAGAAAAAAAAATCCACTACCACCCACTAGAGCCTTTGTAATAGTTTTCAACCAATTGACATAACCTAAAACCTCTGCGGAAAGAACCCTGCTTATGGGAAAGATGGCACTGATCCTATTCGTGACCCGTCGTTCAGAATGTCAACAAAAAGCTTCCAAATGCAATGAAATTATTATTATTATTATTTTTTTTATAAGTGTAATTGCTTTGAAATTTTCATTTAAATTAAAATGGTAATTGAAGAAACCAATGTTGACTTTCTGAAAGGAAGCCGGTGTGCCAGCCAACGCCGCCGCACCATGCGTTTTCCTCAGTGGCGGCTTGTGAAATGCGATATATTGATGGCTACTCCATTTAAAGCTAAAGAAAAGTATCGATCGTCAGGGGGTGCAATTGAACCCTCGAGAAATCGATACTTTTCTAAAGTTTTAAATGGAGAGGACATCGATATATCGCATTCTACGAGCCACCAGCCACCACTGGTTTTCCTGGTTTTTTCATGTGGGTATAGCTTTCACGACGACCGGCCCAGAAAACGGAAATACGTCCGTTCGCGCGTATATAACAAAGAACTATCAAAGGCATTACTTTCTGGGACAACCTGAACGTCAACTTAAATATAGGTAACTTTAAGGTTGAAGGTAAAATACAATAAGGTGTGGATGTTTCGATCCATCGTGCGCCGCTCGTTCAAAAGCACAGCGCGGTAACTTTCAACCAATCATACAAGACCGCGAAATTCAAATCTTGACTATCCATAAGGGAACCGAAGAGACAGGGGCCATTCAGTCACTGCCGCAGTGCCGCGGTTCGGTCGCATTGCCGCCGTCGGGTCATAGCGCCTTCAGCCTGGGGACGGTGGCAACCCGCACAGCGCAAGAAGTCCGTCGGTTGATCTCATGAGCCGCAATGCATTCGCATCTCCAACAAAAACGCTTGGCATTTTCGCAGTCTGAAAAAATACTCTAAGAGATGTCTACATATCATGTATTAATGGTCGGGACCCAAATAAAGTGTATGGGCCAGATCCAGATATTGTACTATCGACGAATCAAAGATTGTCGTGATATTTCCACGAGCGGATTAAGTTTCGCCTTCAAGGTTCCGGTTCGACCACTCTTCATACTCCTCACACCTTGCAGGCGAGAGGCCAGTGCAGTTGGGGGGGAAATCAGAAAAGTCGTAGCAGATCATCTGTCCCACACTCCCACCGATAACTGAATATGTATGAAAATCTCTCGACAATCTTTAATTCGTCGATAGTACAATGTACACTAATTGTACAGGTCAGTCGGGTACGAAAAGAATGTCGAAAGGCTTTAAAAGATAGGCCACCCGCAATAAATATACTCTCGATGGCGCAATGTTTTTTCTGCCTATCTCCAGCAAAAAGGTCACTACTTGTCCGAAACTGATTCTCGTTTATTTTATTTAGTGTTTATTAACAATAGTCATCATACATACGGGCCTATACATGTGAGCACTGGGCAGGGAGGGATGCTCCCCCTCAATATCGGTAAACTGCTTGAAAGAGTCAAGAATTGGGATAAAATTGAACTTTGCCCCCCCCCCTTCGGAATTATTTCACGGAGTCGAAGTTATTGGGAAACTGAACTATGATCAAGAAAAAAATCTCAGGAAAAAATGGGGAAAAGACTGGGAAGGAAGGAAAAGAGAAAGAAGAAGGAAAAGGGGGTCATCAGGGGGTGAAAAATCCCAAGTTTACACCCCTCCCCCCCGTTCGCGAGGGCAGGGTCCGCCAATGATACGCATGCACCAAAGGGATATTTAGTTTGCCCCTGTCTCTTGAAAAGCACATCTTTTGCTCCGTTTGAAAAAAAAAATCTCTGACTGGATTTAGTGGAATTGAGTCCCATTTTCTTGGAAGCATAACATTTGATTCTGAATTGACGCTTCAACGAGGTTGTATATGGCTGACAACTTCACCGTTTTGATCAACTTTTCAAGGTTTCTCTCTCTCTCTCTCTCTGTCTTTCTCCCTTTCTTCCTCTCCCTCTCCCTTCTCTCTCTCTCTCTCTCTCTCTCTCTCTCTCTCTCTCCCATTCTCCCTCTTCTGCTCGGATGTTCATCGTTCATTGTGAACGCCTGCCTTGTGCGAGTTCCGGTGATTGATGCGTCGAAAAGTTTACGAAGCAAACGGTGGCCGGTGGCATCATTGTCGGGGAGGCTCATCACTGCTCAGCGAGTCCAATTTATCTTCGTCTCTTACCGTCACCGCATCCTATGGACCGCGTTGTCATATTCTCCTGCCTCAGGATCAGTGGCGTCGCGTGCCATCTGGCAACAATGAAACTGCTCCATTTAAACTCATTAAATATATCGAATATTTTTAGTGCACTGTGCACTCCCTGAATTTGATCTTTTACATGAGTTTAAATGGATAGAATACATTGTTGCCAAATTGCACGCGACGCCACAGCTCAGGATCATTTAATTTTGCATCAAAGTATTAAAGCTCTCAAAAGGTTTCACTTCAGGTTGATGGATTGTCGATCTGATATGAAAAGATCAGAAGAAAACAAAAAGGAAGGGGATGGCATTTTTACTGAGAGAATACTTTTTTTAATCCAAGGTGTATTTCGTTTGTGTTAAAGAAACTGCACAGTGAAATATTGCGACTAAGGGAAATCATCCCTTTAACCCAAGGAAAATGTCTGCTGCTAGAGCTCGTTTCAGAAGTGTCCGCGCACCTAGACCATAATCTCTGGCGACTTTTCAATTTTCATTTCTTCAAAACTATAAACAAAACTTGTCTTCGACGTTAATAATTTTTTAATTTTAAAGTGTTTCTCAATGAAAAGCCAACGCTCAAATTTATTTTCATACATTTTTATTTTGAAACAAGAGAAACAATGTTGACGAATTCCAAAGATCATCGGTTTGGGTGCGCCTATACTTCTGAAACCACCTCTACAAGTAAATGATTCCTTGTTGTGACAGTGATTCTCCTTCATGCAAAAGAACTTTAATTCGCGCAAGGAAAACTGTCACAAGTAAACGTGTTTCCTTGTTTCTAAAGATGTGATTTCTCTCAGTGTAGGGTAGGTTTTGGGGAAATAAGCGTGAATTTGTTGCGGGGAAACAATAGTAAAATTTGACTTTTTTCGATGTGGGGGGGGGGGGGGTTACCTTTTTTTGCTTCCCCTATACTGCGGGTGCCTCTGAATCAATTAAGCATCTAATTCAGTTTATAAAGACCCATATACCACCGATTCATTATTCCAAAGAAGAAAGTGTGTGCTTTGTTGGGAGGGGGAGGAGGGGGTGTATGAAATATACTCAGTGGATTCATATGAAATGAATACGGGGGATCCATCTAGGCTGCGAACCGAGCCTAACTCAAAGTACCAGGGTCTAGAAAACTTAGTTTTATCCGCAAGAATTGAAGTTTAGCTTTTTTAGTAGGCTCGTTGTTTTTCTCGGAGAATTGTATGTGTATACAATATACATACGATTATCCACAATAAAACCATAAAAGAGCTCCATTCACTAGCGGATCCAAGTTATTGTCCTTCTCTCTCTTCTCTCATTAGAAATGCATGTGTTAGCAAAGGATAGAAGAGGGGGCGAAAATCACGTGACTGTCCCTAATCTGTCCTTCTCTATCATACGCGTTCTAATGGGAGAAGAGAGAGAAGGATAGATTCCTAGCGGATCCAGGAAACTGTCCTTCTCTCTCTTCTCCCATTAGAATGCATGTGTTAGCAAAGGATAGAAGAGGGGGCGAAAATCACGTGACTGCCCCTTATCTGTCCTTTTCTATCATTATACGCGTTCTAATGGGAGAAGAGAGAGAAGGATAGATTCCTAGAGGATCCAAGTTATTGTCCTTCTCTCTCTTCTCCCATTAGAATGCATGTGTTAGCAAAGGATAGACGAGGGGGCGAAAATCACGTGACTGCCCCTAATCTGTCTTTTTCTATCATACGTGTTCTAATGGGAGAAGAGAGAGAAGGATAGATTCCTGGATCCGCCAGTGGCTTTATCGGATAATACAGTGATACCATCGGAAATACGGCAACGATGAATCGTTCATTGTCCAAATAACAGGCGACTCTCGACGCGGGGCGCGAGAAGCGATACCTACCTCCAAGCCCCTCTCCTCTTTCAAACCGCGTGAACAGAGAACGTGTGGCCGAATAATTTCACGCACGGACTTTCAAAAAATGAGTCAATAACTATGGTATACATTTATCAGTTTACACGAAACAACACAAAAAATTCATTTGCAGTGCCTAGTTAAATTCTTTGTGTCAATAGGGTAGGATGGGGAGTGGGGACAATTGTAACTAGAGACAATCGTGTGACAGTTTGAATAGGTTCGTTTGAAACGTTTGGGTTCGTTGAGGTTCTATGGCAAACTCCCGGAGATTTTAATCCGATAGATGGCGTTACTTGTCACTCCCTCCAAAAATAGCCGTTTTCCGACGGTTTTTGGTTGTTTTCTCTGAACAGACGAATATTAGACGATAAATCGGATTGTCAGCACCTGCGTAAATTCTTGATTGATTTGTTGAGTCATAAACGGGCCGAAAATTTTGGTTCAGAAATAAAGACGTATTTATGGGAGGAAAAAAATCAAATGAATTTGTTGTAATTTGGAGTTGTATCGGATGACATTTGATTTTTTCCTCCCACAAATACGTCTTTATTTCTAAACCAATTTGGCCCGTCTTTAGCTTAAAAAATCAAGCAAAAAATTACGCAGGTGCTGACAGTCTGTTTTTTCGTCTCTTATTCGTCTGTTCCGGGGAAACAGCAAAAAACGGCTATTTTCGGAGCCAGCGACAAGTAACGCCAACTATCGGATTAAAATCTCCGGGAGTTTGCCATAGAATCACCTTAATGCGAAGAATTCGAGAGATGATTCTAGCCTGGCGTGAAAGGTTCAGCGAAGACGATATGGTGTTATAAATTTGAGCGTTTGTCAGCCAATCTAATCTCTATTCCACATTTTGATTAGATCTATGGAAACCACGAGACTAGCATCTACCAATCACTGTTTTGCATTCTCATATCAAAGTCAGGAATTTCGAGGATTGGCCACGTAACTTTCGATTGATTTCGTCTTTGAGTGTGGCGAGTTTGAAAAATTTGTCGCAGCTAGTTTTGTTACCAAGAACGCTACGCACCCCTTACCTCGCGACGGAAAAAATATAAATAATTTGTTTAGTTCTTTTGAATCGTGAAAGCTACAATCTTCGAAGGAATATCAACAATCGTATAAAAATTTCGGCGGCAAGTCATGGCAAATCCATATCAGGTCATGGCAGGTCATGGCAAGTGTATCATTAATAAGGACGCTCAAATTAGAACCGTCAAATTGTCATCGATGAGCCGAGATCCACCACAGATCGGCAGGTGAGCCAACCGTTGCATGTTCCGTTGGTTAAAACGTTGTCAAACAACTGTGCAATTTGACGGACCGTCAAACTGCAGAGTTATTTGACGATGGATGTTATAATCTGTTCACCAATCTACAGTCAAATAAACAAATAATCCCCGTTTTTGAGGTGTTTCGGTCAAGGTCATATTTAAATTTTAGAAATGTCAGGTTGGCAATGGGTCTGTTGCACACTTTGGCTACAGCGTTTTAAAGTATCAATTCATATGTAAAAAGCCGAGAAAATAACAATGGCAGCATCAGAAAACACTAAAATTTAGTATTAAACTCACAAATTGCGAAAAACACTAGACACTATTCACCCCTGTATCTTTCCACCACGTGCACGATATTTCGCTAAATTAGCGCGGCACATTCAAATAATCACGACCGACTGTCATCACAGCTGACTTCATAAAAAAATTAACAGTAAACACTGACGGCGTCTGTTCGAATTCTTACGTTTCAATATCCTCGATTCCTCACAAAAGGTTGAGAAAGGCACGGAAACTGATATTTGTGTCGAAAACTTATCAAAATGAAACAGTAACACACAGGAGTTCCAAGCATGATGATCGAAGTCGGAATCATACTTGGAACTCCTGTGGGTTATTGTTTCATTTTGATAAGTTTTCGACACAAATATCGGTCTCCGTACCTTTCACAACCTTTTGTGAGGAATCGAGGATATTGAAACGTAAGAATTCGAACAGACGCCGTCAGTGTTTACTGTTTATTTGTTTATGAAGTCAGCTGTGATGACAGTAGGCCGTGATTATTTGAATGTGCCGCGCTAATTTAGCGAAATATCGTGCACGTGGTGGAAAGATACAGGGGTGAATAGTGTCTAGTGTTTTTCGCAATTTGTGAGTTTAATACTGAATTTTAGTGTTTTCTGATGCTGCCATTGTTATTTTCTCGGCTTTTTACATAAGAACTAATACTTTAAAACGCTGTAGCCGAAGTGTGCAACAGACCCATTCTACTGTTTGCGGTGGATTTCAGCTCACCGATGCCAATTTGACGATCCTACTTTGAGGCTGTACGAAGGGAAGGCCTATACACAAGAAGCAGCAAGTCACACAGGCCATTTATAAGGAGAGTCACAGAATTTCTTTTTGCAGTACATCGGAGCTTTAAAGTATTATCCTTGGATACCCCGCGGGGAAATCCCAAAATTATAAACGCTCAAACCACACTTACGCATCGTAATTTGTTGGTGTTTCACCGTTTCCGGTCCTGAAGAAAGGAAAAAAAAAAAACATGAAAAAACCAGTCATACGCCAACTTTCGGATTATGCAAAAATTTCAGCGAGTTAAAGTGGCAACTTGCCATTATACACGTTAAACTGCTTTTTTTTCCCCTTTTGCGGTCGCAGTCTTTCATGGGTACCAATTCTCTACCTTGCAAACATGCACTCTTTTTAATCTCGGGTTAGCTAATGGGCCCCGCTTGAGAAGCGACCCGGCGACCACTGCAGAGACTGCGAACTTCTTTCCGACCCGCTAATTGGACCCTGTGGAGAGGTGTCTATCTCTCTCTCTCTCTCTTAGCCCATTTGAACGCATGTGTTAGAAAAGGACAGAAAGAGGGGCTGAAGTCACGTGACAGCCCCTATATCCATCCTTTTCTAACACATGCGTTTAAATGGGCTAGGAGAGAGAAAGACAATACCCTGGCTACGGCCATGGAGAGGATCAAAGAGTATCGTCGAGGTAACTGGATCAGCAATTCAAGCGATTTCCATCTCCGACAGAAGGACCCATAAAAGCATCAGGTATGCTCGATCCAAGAAGGTTGCATTATGGTTCATTCGAGATTTCTTAGAAAGAGTGCACTTGATGTTTTAAGGGCCTCGCAGGTTTATAAATAAGAACGCAGACCTCTCTCATTTCGTGCAATTTAAAATCGATGGCTTTCGGATTTGCGACACCACGCCGCACACACTTGGACCATTCTTGAAGGCAGTACCTTTTAAATCGATTCAAGTAGCGAGATTCTCATTCCCTCCCAGAGCTGCCGTTTTGAGTTTAATTAATTACATTTTTCAATTCACCGATGATTCCACCGGTTGAGAAAAGATTACGCAATGGGTCTGTTGCGTACTTTTGCTACATCAATATGACACATTGTTTCTAACGTAAAATTCGGCGAAAATAACGATGCGCACAATAAAAACTTTCAAAATCCACTCATTAACTCAGAAAATACCTTCCATTTCAAACAACCCGCGCTACACTAGACACTATATCACCGACTTATAACTACATAGATGGAACCATCTCGTTTATGTAAACATAAACAGAACTTTCAAACATTGGAATGTTTCGTTTAGATGCGTACATTTCTTAGATTATTTTGTAATCTTTGATAAACCGAAAAGACCAGACAGCAAATGCAGCCAATAGATCATGTATTTAGAAGGGAATTCTATAATTTTGTAGTTACGATGTTGTTTACTCATGCACGGTGGTTCCGTCTGTGTAGTAGTATACCGGTGCAAATAGTGTCTAGTGTAGCGCGGGCTGTTTGAAATTGAAGTAATTTCCTGAGTTAAAGGGTGGATTTTGAACGTTTTTAATGTGCGCATCGTTATTTTCGCCGAATTTTACGTAAGAATCAAGATTCTATATTGCTGTAGCAAAAGTATGCAACAGACCCATTAAGTCCAGTGTATGACTGCAACGCGTGATAATACTCGCATCTGTAATATTTTCTCGGTGGAGTAGTTGATCATTTTAAAAAAACTAGCGGATATTTTACTGAATGAACGGCGTTCTCGTGGATTTGAGAAAAGATTACAGATTAGAGTATTTTCGTGCAGTACAATGATACACTGAACTGACCTGTGTAATCTTTTCTCAACCGGTGGAGTCATCGGTGAATTGGAAAATGTCATTGATTATGCGCAAAGCGGCAGCTCTGCGCTCAGTGGCGTCGCGTGCCATCTGGCAACAATGCAACTGCTCCATTTAAACTCATTAAATGTATCGAATTTTCCTTGTGCACTGTGAACCCCCTGAATTCGATCTTTTGCATGAGTTTAAATGGATAGAATACAATAATACATTGTTGCCAAATTGCACGCGACGCCACTGTCTGCGCTCCAGGATTTCAACGAGAAGATACTCAAAATTGTATTCTGCATTCTAGAGCAGCGGCTCCCAAACTGTGGTGCGCCCCCCCTCCCCCCCCCCGGTCTGCGAGAGGTTCGTAGGGAAAATTCCCAAAACGGAGATTAAGTAAAATTTGGCAGCATGTTCAGCTGAAACTATTTAAATCATCATCTGTGCATTTCTACGACTTCTTCTCGAAAGAAAAATAAAGTAAAATCGTTCCCCAAAGTAAAAGCCAAAGTGTAAGTGCGGTCAAAAGTCTCCGATGTTGATCGTTATTTTATTTGTTTATTTTATATTTTTTTTCGCCGTACGAATTATATACTGTCAGTGTAATTCAATTAAAATTATAAGTTGTAAAATGAAAGGGGTGTAATAATGCCCGTAAAATAAATAGAGGAAATATGCGGACAGTGGTAATTGCGAAGAAAAAGTCAAAATAAGAATCAGAATCAATGAGATTAATAATATTTGTAAAATGCCTCCGTGCAGAAAGACCTAATTGATTCCATAATTTTTTAACGTGCTTTTTATTATCTGGTCATTATCAGTGTGAGGAAAATTCGAGTATTTGTTTCCCCTTTTGAGAGCTTTCCTTTCAAACTATTTAAGCATAAGGTATGTATATTCTGCTTTAATCAGAGTTAGAATTTCTATCATCACAGGGGAAAATTTGTATATACGTCATGTATGACCCGGCATCCTTCACATCATCTTCACCAGCAGGATTGCTGGAAATGCTCCTGCGCAACCGTGATCGATTATTTTTTCTACACCGCGGTAGATTAATTTCAGATCCATGCAGTAAAAAACACATACGATTGACGAAAAATCTACTGTGGTAGATAAAACTAAACATATAGTGAGTGTATATTGTCTACCTACAAGGCTTTTTCAGCGATCCTACTTTTTCCAAACATACAAACGGAGTGACTGTATAATTTTCCATTTTTGGAAATATTCCTAACCCAGAATAATCCCGGAAATGTTCAATGGGTCTGTTCCATACTTTTGCTACAACAAAATAGAACTTTGATTTTTATGTAAAATTTTTCGCGAAAATAACGATGCGCACATTAAAAACGTTCAAAATCCACTCATTAACCCAGGAAATCACTTCAATTTCAAACAGCCCGCGCTACACTAGACACTATTTGCACCGGTATACTACTACATAGACGGAACCATCGTGCATAAGTAAACAACATCGTAACTACAAAATGATGGAATTCCCTTCTAAATACATGAACTTTTGACTGCATTTGCAGTCTGGTCTTTTCGGTTTATCAAAGATTACGAAATAATATAAGAAATGGACGCATCTAAACGAAACATTTCATGTTTGTAAGTTCTGTTCATGTTTACATAAACGAGATGGTTCCATCTATGTAGTTATAAGTCGGTGATATAGTGTCTAGTGTAGCGCGGGATGTTTGTAATGGAAGGTATTTTCTGAGTTTTGAAAGTTTTTAATGTGCGCATCGTTATTTTCGCAGAATTTTACGTTAAAAACAATGTGTCTTATTGATGTAGCAAAAGTACGCAACAGACCCATTGATGTACAGTAATGACAACCGCGGTGTCAAAAACAGGATGAAAACTTACTCAAGTAGAAACAAAATCAGTCATAACGAAATTAGAAATTTGGCTCGGTTTTTTGCATCTTTGAAAAACGTGTCAATCGATTGGGGCTCGGGGGAGGGGGGGGGGAGTGGGGGAGGGGGAGTGGTGGGAGGGGGGGTGTAGCGTAATGCGATTATCGTATCCGTGACGATTAGTGAGCGAGTGTAACGACCATCTGTCGACATCAATTAACAATTTTTATCTGGTAGTCGAGTCCAAATGAATGATGTAACGGTCGTAATGCATTTATAAGCGCTCAGAGAACGGATTCTCCTTTTTGAGCAGCATCGATGTCGCTGCAGGGAAGCTGTATAGGATATAGGAGTTTTATTGGTGTGGGAGAAGTGGAGAGAGGAGGAAAGGGGATGGGTATCGGGTCGGGGGACGAGGGTCGAAGGATGGTGGGGGGGGGGGGGGGGGGGGGGGGGGGGGTCGATCTGAAGTGTCCCTGTTCGCATTCGCATCGTCGCACGGGAGTTCGGAATAAATCAATCTGATTTGTCTATCCCGCGATGACCACCCATCAGTTCGAACTCGTTAAATCGTTTCTCAGTCGTCAAGATCGGGTCTGGAGATTTTGCCTGTAAGGTCGATTCTTTGAACAAAGCTCGAACACAAATGACGTTATGAACAAAATGTAGAGACATCAGATTGAACCATTTATTTCCTTATACCAAAATTTTGCAAGAGCCCCATTTGTTTTTTGACGATGAAAACATTCAAATTTGCATTTTTGTAATTTTTTCCATGTCCGACTCTTCTCATTGACTCTCTCCACTGTGAGCCGTCCCGTGCGGTCAACTCGCGCTTTTCGTCGCGGAAATGACCGCTCTTACATTCTCAAGCGGAGGGATGACTCTATAGATTATTCTATAAGTTCACACTCGAAATCCGCTCGGAGTTGTGAATAGGGAGGGTCAGGACGGGATGTAGTACGCCACACTGGATTGTACTATTCTCCGAAGGAAATAAATTGAGGTTATCTGCAGCGCGTAAAGAGCATTCATAAAATATGAGGTGCGCTCTCCTGTTGAAATCAATTGTTGCTATATTGCACGAATCATCAACATAGCTGCCGTTTTGCGTATAATTAATGACATTTTTCAATTTCATCGATGATTTCACCGGTTGAAAAAAGACAACATAAATCAGTTCGGTGTACGACTGCAACGCACGAAAGTACTCTAATCTGTAATCTTTTCTCAACCGGTGGAATCGTTGATATGACTTGAAAAAACTTGCGGATGTTTTTAATTAATCAATTGAGTTTCCACCGATTGAGAAAAGATTACAGAACAGAGTATTTCCGTGTATCATTGAAGTCATGCACTGAACTGAACTGCGTAATCTTTTCTCAACCGGTGGAATATATTCGGTGGATTGAGAAATGGATTTAATTATACGGGAAACGGTAGCTCTGGTCACCACTGCGTGTTAAGAAGTGATGGGGAACGCAGCAATAGGAAAAGGTAACCGTACATGGTAACACAGTTAAAACACAATGAGGCTCTTGCAAGCTCTATCGCTACAAGTGATTGAAGAGTTGATTCTTGCATAAGAAGCTGTGAAAATGACGATCAGTGTTCACAAAAACAAACAAACAAACAATCAAACAAACCAAAAAATAAACAAAATTCAGTCTCAGAATCAGGTTTAATGGCGATTATGGGAGATTCCTATCTAGTGTGAGACGTATCTCTGTGTTTCCAAACAGAAAGTGACAAACTAGACAGGAATATCCCATGATACACCTGCGTATAGTTCCGCCATTACAATCTTGCCGTTACATCTGTTTTCTGGGTTTATTACTGATTTTTTTTTTTTTTTTTTTTTTATTTTATTTCATTACTTCAGTGTGATGTACCATCAGTCAATTAAAGAATGGGACTAAAATATGTGGTCCCTTATGCGCCAAGCGGCCGATGACATATACTTTAGTCCCATTCTTTAATTGACTGATAGTACAGTACCTACGTAATTTCCACTGGTTTGTACGTCAGATTTGACTATTAATTTGCTTCTAGCAAAAGTTTGGAAGAGCCCCATTGAACCGCTGCGCTGATTGCAGAAACCGAAAAAGTCCACAAATTCTTATTTCACAGGAGGATTAAAAAAATGTTATTAAGCGAAGCAGGTTGTTTCAAAAATTTCAAAAAACACATTTTCTATGTATTTTGTAAGAACACCGGAAAATTGAAATTTTTTACCCATTAATTTTTTTTAAAGTTTGAAAACAACATGCTTCGCTTTAAATCAGTTTTTTTACTGCCGTGAAATTCAGTTTGCTGTGATTCGCTGTGTGTTTTTGGTTTTCTGTAATGAGCGGTTCAATTGTACTGAATGTGTTTGTACCGTTGTTCTCTAGAGAGCGTTGTGTACACTTTTTGGTTCTATAACCATACCACATGTATGTGATGTCCCTGTCTACAACTAAGCACTCGATGTTAGCGACTCTTCCTGAGATTTGATGTCTTTGCTTGATTAATTCAGTCTCTCAATCCCTCTCGTGATGAACAAAAATTATAATCCGTGTATTGCCTCTGTTTTAACTCAACGTACGGCGCGCGCGGCGCACTTCCGTCTGCCAATTAAAACGGAACCGCGCGCCCGCCGCAACCAAACTTTAACCTGTTCAAAAAGGTCCTGGGATCGTTATCCGGCGCACAATGAATTGAAACTTGACTTTTTTCGGACATAAAAAGTTTTGGGGTTTTGATTCAGAAAACCTATAAATGAGATTTTTTCTGATTTTTTATAAAAAGAAAAAAGAAAAACAACAACGACAACCGCAATCAGAGTTTGCCTTATCAAATGGGTCTGTTTTGCCGCGGTAATTTCGAACATAGATCCAAACATAAAACGATGAAAAAATGACAATAGTTAAAATTCCCCGCTAAAAATTTATATCCGGAAAATTCCATGTTTCAATTCACTGTGTTACGTGCAAATGGCGGGCGAAAAACTATGAGGGTGGTTTCACTCGATTATCCACGCCTCCACGTTGAGTATCGCTTTCTGATCTTGTGACAATATTCTCAAAAATGCTATCCCACGATCGACTGTGCTTCAAAGCTCTGCATTTGTCCTCGGGCGCTCCTCAACGATACTTAACTTTACTCGAACTCGTTTTATCGTCGAACTTTAGGAAAATTCTATTTTCGTCTCTCATATCGCAACCTGTGGGTTCACATCGATGAACTATATGTATGTATGTATGTTGTCGGAGTGATTTGAGGTTAACTTGTGAATGAGGTTTTGGATTATGATTGATTGATGAATTCGTTTATTTTTGAAAGAGGTGCCTTAACATCAACGGCCATTTACACCTCGTTTGAGGTTGTTTTTTTTTTTTTTTTTTTTTTTTTTTTTTTTTTTGTTTACAGAAAGGAAAATTAAGTAATTAAGTATATTATGTAACATTAAACTGTGAACACTAAAATAGAAATATTTTTACACTTCTAGTCCAGTTTTTTTTTCAGGAATGAATAAAGTTTCTTCGTTGTTTCTTGGTTGGTTGTTTTTAACACTGTGGTGAGATCATCTGTGGCTGGTATACGTGAAACTGTTTCCGTAGTTGTTGAAATTTCGGGCAAGTAAGTAAAACATGATTGTTTAACGGAGTGTATGATGATGATGATGAATTCGTTTATTTTTGAAAGAGGTGCCTTAACATCAACGGCCATATTTACACCTCTTTTGAGGTGTTTTTTTTTTTTTTTTTTTTTTTTTTTTTTTTTTTTTTTACAGAAAGGAAAATTAAGTAATTAAGTATATGTAACATTAAACTGTGAACACTAAAATAGAAATATTTTTACACTTCTAGTCCAGTTTTTTTTCAGAAATGAATAAAGTGTCTTTGTTGTTGCTTGGTTGGTTGTTTTTAACACTGTGGTGAGATCATCTGTGGTTGGTACGTGAAACTGTTTCCGTAGTTGTTGAAATTTCGGGCAAGTAAGTAAAACATGTTTAACGGAGAGGGGAAAAGTTGCAGAAATCGCACATTGGTTGAGCTAATCTTTTGATGAGGTAGCCGTGGGAAAATCTTGTGTGGCCAATGCGGATTCTTGTGAGAGCAACTTGTTCTGCTCTACACCGAGAATCCGCATTGGAAGCTGTTACAGTTGCGAGGTTGATTGCGTGTGTCTCTTAAGTTGTTCCTTTTCCCATTGAAGCTCCATTTATTAAGCATACGTATGCGCGTATATGTATTCTCTTAAAAATATAAAAAAACTAAAAAAATTTCTACACTCTCTCCAAGCTTGCGGAATAGAAGCTTTTCGTGCTGACGTCATAAACTGAGTGATACTTGATTTTGTAACCCAACGATGGACTGAATACCACGGATCGGCTCGATATATATCGAAGAAGCTGCTTCTTCCTGCTTTATTATGATGTTGGTTTTTAACCCTCCAAGGAACAGATTTGTTCAAAAGAACGCCACTCCTCGGTTATGTTACGGAAGGCAGTTAACTGTTCATACTCGGGGAAGTTGACATTGCCTATACGACAGATTGAAGGCACCCGCGACAAAACCTTATATTAACACTGTTTTCATTGATAATCGCGTTTATCAAGAATGAAGACTAAAACAATGTGAAATAAACTAGAATGAGAAAACCGAGTATACTCGGGCTTGTCCCATAAGGGGTTTTAAATAATTTGTTGATAAAAGGAAAGGTTTTTCCAAGAGAACTCATGAACCATCTACTTTTTGATCATTCGGCTGATTTGGATTTTGCTTTCTTTCGTTGGGCTCACTGCACCCAGCTCAGAGAAAATATATAGGTATATGTAGACACATCCAGGGGCGTGCTGAGGTTTTCGGAGAGAGGGGCAAGATTGCAATTTTGCCGACCTCCGCGAATCGCTGCGTTTCAAAATTCTGAAATTTATGAAATTTTGTTTCTCTTTTTTTTACTACTGAATTTACTGCCTTCGGAGATAACTTTTTAATTTTGATATTTTTTTTTTTTTCTCTTTATTTTTTATTTTTTACTCTTTCACCCTGATTTTTCCGCTCCCGAGAGTGCCGCCTGAGGCAAGGTTATAACCACATCCCCCACCCACCTGGCACTCCCCTGGATACAGCGCTTAGCTCACGATATAGATGTCCCTTTTTTCAGCTCAATTAAAGGGCGGGACTCGTTGAAACAACAGCCAACAATCGCCTACCCTTCACTGGTGAACGTTGCTAAAGTCATGGTCTCCTCGTGGTTTAAATTTACGTTTTATTTTATTTCTTTTTTACCGACTTCTGATTAGCTAATTTAAAATAACAAACCTCGATTTTACTTGAAATTTTGGCTCGAAAGAAATTTTTCAGGTCGGTTTTGACTGGTCGTGTTCACGACTCAAGGAGGCGACTGTTGGCTGTTGCTTTGAGGACCTTCCGAACAAAACGAAAATACGCGTGCATATAGATTCATCCCAAGTTCTGTTTGTCTCCGATAGATCCCGCGAGAGTATACATCGGACTTATTCTCGATTCCTGCCAGCCGGGAAGTTTATTGAACAGAGTTATTCATTCCATCTGGCTTCATGATCGTTATCGGGAGATGGCGGGCTAGAAAGTAGGATTTGTAACTTCAACATCGTCAACGGTCCTGAATTATTTATCGATTTTAATTGGAAAGATAAATGAAACAAGATCTGTTTTCGAGATCGACCCGCGTCTGCAACCAGCTGAATAATGATTTTTTATTACATCTTCATTTTTTTTTTTTTTTTTTTTTTTTTTTTTTTTTTTTTTTTTATTTCACATCGGCTCTATACTCGCTCGGTAACCTGCTCTGATACCTACGAGAAATGATCGTAAAGTATGGTCTAAGACAGATGTAAGTTAGTCGTGCTTTTAAACTTTTGATGTAATGACGATGTCATTGAAGTCAGGGCTGGTCTGAATCTTCGGTCGGTTTCTTTCTTTAATCTTCTTTATTCTCAGGACACACCGACTCGCAAAACATGATCTGTTACATACTGAAGCAAAAGTGATCAAATCGAAGAGTCGTGATCTAGATCTATAGTTAAAAAGAACGACTAATTATCGCAGCCTATAAACATAACCTAAAAAATAATAACTCTGTTTTTTTCTTTGTTAGAAAATTTGATTCAAAACTTATTGGTGAAAATCTCAAAAAAGAATTGGGAATTCTAAATTTTTTTTAAAAATTACAAATACCTCTTCTCCGCAAGAACTTAAATAGGGGTCTCCCCTAGATTTATTAAGGGGGGTATCCGGGTCTAACCCAGGATTATAACGGGGGGTTTCTCGGAATGGGTCTGTTACAAACTTTTGATACTGCGCTTTAGAGTGTTCAATCTCATGTAAAATTGCGTGAAAAGTCCATTGGTCGCACCAGAAAGTCCTAAAATGCAATATGAAATTTACGAGAGACGTTTAATGAAATCCAAGATGGCGGTAAAATATCGAGCAACCTATATGCATGTACCCACGAACATCCAAGGATTGCCAAATGCCAACCTCACAATATCGATCAAACCCGAGCCCAACGTAAATAAACACATGACCTCTGAAGCTGTGAGGTTGTCAACGTTGACAATCAGATTGCTCGATAATTTACCGCCATCTTGGATTTCATTAAACGTCTCTTGTGAGTTTATTATTGCATTTCATGACTTTCTGATGCCACCAATGGACTTTTCAGGCAATTTTACATGCAACGAAACACTCGTTATCGCTGTAGCAAAAGTTTGCAACAGACCCATTATGACGGAAGGGATCTAAGGGAGCGGTCTCCCTGAGTAGAAAATGGTGTTTGAAAGTGTTCCTGGGGTATTTTCTACAGTTTATTTATATCGTTATTTTAAAGCGACTTTACCCTGAAATTGACTCTCTTCACTGCTGCAACAGAACCCATTAGTGTATTTATTATCCTTCGAGAGTAATTTTAACCACGAATCGATGTATGTATCGATGTATCATCAGTATCGTTGGTATTCTGCCGAGAGAGCTTCTCTCAAATTCCTCATGGGAAAAGTATGATGAATGACGGACGCGCGTTGTCGCTTCATGAATGAATAGTAGCGTTAAGCACGCATCGTAAACCACGTCAAGCGGCAACCTGTGGAACGTTTACACAGGAATTGAATAAGGATGAGGGCATCGAAGGAGGGATGGCGATAGGGTGGTGGGAGGGGTGGGGGGAGGGGGGTGGGGGGAATGGTGGGGAGGTCCGCGTTTCGAAAGTGCATTAAAGTTAAGGGGGTGACTTGCGGTTCTCGATTGAAACCCCCACTCACCCTCCCCCTCCACCGTACCCTTTCATCCCCCATCACTCCTATCTCAGGTTTGCAACTGATTTACAACAAACGCCCAGCTTTACGAGAGAGAGAAACAGCGGAGCGGACACATGAGGGGGCACCCGAGACTCTCGAGTGTTTTGAGACGTTCATTTTACACCCCCCCCCCCTCCCACCTTTACCCGAGTTCTTTTACCCACCCTCTCGCTCCCAATCTCCTCACAAAATTTTCCCGTCGCAATATTTATGTATATTTCCCTCGTTTCTTCTTCAAAATAGTATCTCTCATGTAGCGCTCGAGCGCCCCCCTATCTTTCTCCTGATTACCTTATTCTTCCCCGCTATTTCCTTCCATGCAGAAAGGAGGTACATTCTTTTTTCTCATAACATCACTCCTCCGCCGCGCTTTCATTTTTCTATCGCCCCCCCCCCTCACTATAGGAATGAAACATGAAAAATAAAAGTTTGAAAAGAAAATGGGTGGCGGAGAAGGAGGAGAGTCAACTTTCGCGTTCTTATCCCTTTAAGGACCGCGTTAGTTCAAAAGAACATCACTCTTCCGTTTACATGCATAGGGAAGGTAGTTAACTATTCGTGCTCAGAGGAGTTGGAATTGCCTATACGACGAATTGAAGGCGCGCTAATGAAACCTCATCTTATATGTTTTTTCGTCGATAGTCGCGTTATCCGGAATGAAGACTTTCCAATGTAAAATACAGTGGCGCGGCGTGAAATTTGGCAACCATGTATTATCTCCATTGAAATTCACCGGAAAGGCCGAACGCTTCAGTCATCGGCGATGACTAGACATTTCGACCTTTCTAATGTGTTTAAGTGGGAAAAAGGAACGTTGCCAAATCGCACGCCTCGCCACCGGTGAAATAGACTAGAGGAGAAAAACTAGAGGATACTCGGGCTTGGCCCAAAAGGGGTTAAATCATGTGTTTTTTACTTTTTCTTCCTCTTCCATTGACCCTGTGTAATATTCTGCTCTGCATCCGACTTCTCGCATCAATAGACAATTAGTTTTCATTTTTCCATTCGCCGTAAGTCAGAAGAAGTATTTGACTCACTCTGAATTCATTCTATCACCCGGTTAGTGGAACAATGAGAAATTGAAAACGCGGCTCGTATAATGATATAAGTACATAGATATTTGAGTTTTAGGCAGAATATCTCTACAGTAGAAAATTTTCACTATCCTCGTGCATGTGTCCTTTAGATTCTGATTTAACATTTTGTCCTGTATCAGGAGGAATCAGAAATTGTCATCAGAGAGGAATTGGGAGGGGGCCGGGGCGGGGATTTGGGGACGTAATAAAGGTTGTCCTAGGGTAAGAATCCGCAACTATGCGTAACCTATACACTATACAGGGTGTCAATTAAAAAAGGAGCCAGGCCGAATATCTCGAGTCCAGCTCCGAATTTCAAAAAACGCTGAAACACGTGTTCGATTATTTTGAAGGGGACATCTTTTAAGGGGGTCACCGATTTGAGGGCCCTCTCTAAGGGGCCCCCAGTGGGGGCAGGACCTCCCTAAATCCAATACTTCAAATGGGGACCCCAATTTGTTATTTAATATTCGAAAAGAAGGTAAAATTCCAAGACCAAGATTCGATAGGGTTCGTCTCTCGGAATTTTTCTGATAGCCCCCCGTGGGGGCCAAAAACGTTAAAAATGTTTGGGGGCTTTAAAACCAAATTTGGACTAAATTTTTGTTAAAATTGAATTTTTTTCTGAAAAGCGCTTGCTCTTTAGAGTATTTTAGACTTCCTGTTTTTTAAATTCCGACTTTTCAAAGAGGAGTAATGATTTTTTGAAAATGGGCCCAAATCGAAATTCGACCTTCGATGTATCGAAAACGAAAAAGGATATCGACCTTTGGTTTGCACCAAAAGTCTTAGAATTTTACGCCCTTTCAAACGATGTATCATAAGATAGGGGTTGCTATTTGAAATTTTTGAGATAGCCCCCCTGGGGGCCCCCCAGAGAGGGTCCTCAAATCGGTGACCCCCTTAAAAGATGTCCTTCTCAAAATAATCGAACACGTGTTTCAGCGTTTTTCGAAATTCGGAGCCGTTCTCGAGATATTCGGCCTGGCTCCTTTTTTAATTGACACCCTGTATAATAGGATCAGTATATCATTACTGTGGTGTGTTTTCCTAGTAATTTCTTTCACAGACATCGCAGTTTTAGTTAGTGAACGTATAGATGGTCTATGTAGTGCCTAAACCTATAGATAAATTCTTTGTTAATTTCCAAAATTTTATATTAGTCTCAATCGTAATGTGTATTTTGAAAACTTCTGATATTCCTCATCATGATGTGGTTATCGGAAACAACTCAAGTTGTTATTCTTAAACTTACTGTTGACAGTTGATCATTTTGTCTCCGGTCGATGAGGAAAGCATAAAAGTGTGGTCCTCACTTTTCAGTGGGTGGCTGATGGATTGCGATGTATCGAAATCCCCTCCACCCTACACAAAAGAATCGAATCTCAGGTGGTTCATTTGAACTTCCAAAATAATCGATATACTTATGTATGTAAAGGATCAAATATATGAGAAGAACGACAGTTGATCAGTCAGTTGACGAGCCATCGATGTATCTCCGTATTAAATCTATAAAATGCACTCAATTTTTAGAAGAACCAATTGAACTTTCAAATAATCGATACTTAAACACAGATTCATTTGGAAGAAAAACTATATTCAATCTAGTGGCGTATAAAGCGTGCAATTTGGAAACGATGCAGTTCGTCCATTTAAACCCATGAGAAGATCGAGCTCTTGGTTGTTCAGTGAACAACTTCGCGTGAAATAGTTTTATTTCGAGCTTATTTTCAAAAATTTACAGTCCCAGTGATATTTTGAAAAATGTTACTTTCGATGTGGTGGTTACTGGTTATATCGGAACGTATCCGTTCCGAGCACTTTTTGCAAAGCGCCTCGTGAAATTTGGCATCCAAGGTTTTTTTTTGCCATTGAAACCTATGCTAAAGTATCGATATCTTGCGGGCGCAGTTGCACCTCCTGAAGATCGATTCTTTTACATAGGTTTAAATGGAGAGAATACGTTGTTGTCACACTGCACGCGCCGCTGACTTTTTGATGTCCTTCTTGTCTAGCATACTCTCGCCGTTAGACAGTTACCTCCACAGGTTAATTTCGGTGTATGACGAAAATTCTGCAAAAACCGCAGAGGTGGTCTACGAATGAAAAAATAATAAATAAATAAATAAATAAAAAATAAAAGCGCAATGGACTACGCATATTATCTTGCCTCCTCTCACTTTGCAGAGTCCGTATATGATACCCTCCAGCTCACCTTTCCTCCCCCAGAATCTTCCCCCCTTTCCCCTCCCTCTCGTCGATGCGAGGATCCGAAAAGTGGAAGGAAATACCTAAATTTTCTGCTACTACTTGTCGGCCCAGGGTCTGCCTACAGCTTCATATTAATGATGATTAATTATGATAACTTACTGTTGAGAATAACGAACTCAACAATACAAATTTTGTAAATGAAAATGTGCAAACGATTACCTTCTTTTATAATTAATTTATTTATGGTTTATTTTCTAAACCATACACGGAGAAAAAAAAACTTCGGTTCGTATGGAACACCGAGGGTGTTTGGTTCCAGTAACCGAAGTTTTCAGTTGAGAGAACCGAAAACTTCAGTTAGGAGTACCAAAGTGGTTCAATAGGAACGAAATGTGATAGTCATAGTATTAGTCACACTTACCGAAACCTTCGGTGCTCCTAACTGAAGTTCGGTACTCACAACCGAAAACTTTGGTTACCGTAACCGAACACCTCTGTGTTCAATATGAGCCAAAGTTTAGTTGTTATAACCGTTTTTTTTTTCTCCGTGTAAACTCTCATTAACTGACTTCTTGTCAATTTTATCTTTGAATGGATAGGGAATAAATACTTTTATAAAAGCGATCACTTCTGATGATTGGTTGAACTGATTTCCCTATAGGTTCAGTCATTGTGTCCACAACGCAGCTGACCCGTCTTCAGGGACCGAACAAACACCTTGGTGAGTCCTAATTCGAAAACTTTCGGGGTGATGGTGAATTAATAATGCGGGTTTTAAACAATTGGTCAACTCCTCTCCGGGATTTTCTATCTACTTTTAATTACCTGGTCCCTTCCTCAGCCTGCATTCTATTTTTAGTTCTTTCTTTTTTTTCGGGTGCCAAAAGCATGCGGTATTTTCTTGCTTCGAGATTTTCTTCTCTCGGGCATATCCATAGCATGCAAATGGATCGAGTTTCGCCCCCCCCCCTCCAGTTTTATCAGATTTAAGGTTATAAACGCCGTATATTTTTGCATTGATTCCTATGGGAAATATACGACACTAAAAGTCGTACATCTGGCAACGTTGCAGCCCCCACCCCCTTCTCAGGCCCTCCATTTCGTATTACATGAAAAAGCTGTTCAATTTAAAGAGCCATATTATATAGTTTGTTAATGGGGCTCTTGCAAACTTTTGCTGTAAGGAAATGAATAGTCCAATCGGATGTAAAAACCAGCGAAAGTCGCGAAAATCACGCTGAAATAATCTATAATTGTGACCCGATCTGTGAAAAGGGACCTTATCTTCCGGAACAAAATTTTTCAGGAGAGCGATTTTAAGTGAAAAAAGTCAAATATTCGAAAACGCTGTTTTGACGGACTAAAAGTAACTAGCAATGAGAATTAGTTCATTTTAGTGACCACAGAACGCGCTACGGGTACTTGTTTGAGAGCATGTCAAAAATCAAGAAAGGGGTCTTAACTTCCTTATGCAATTTAACACGGGGAAGTTAAGGTCCCTTTTCTGTCAGCTGCCATAACTCGGTCAATTTTTGAGCTTTTGGGGTCAACTTTATGTCAAAATGCTCGTCTAAATGTCCTCTATGCAGTGGTCCTAAAAGCTCAGTTTTCAGAATCCGGAAGATAAGGTCCCTTTTCACAGATCAGGTCACAATTTAGTAATAAACTCACGAAACTGCTTTAAAGGCAAGATCGTAATGGCGCTTCAACGCAGGTATCATGGGAGATTCCTGTCTAATTTGTTTCTTTCTCTACAAAAACACAGAGATATGTCTCAAATTAGATAGGAATCTCCCATGATACTTGCGTTGAATCACCATTATGCCCGATTCTGAGAGTGAATTTCGTGATTTTTCAAATACACATCGTCATTCTTACGAGTTTTTCTGCAAGAATCAACTCTTCAATCCTCTGTAGTAAAAGTTTGCAAGAGCCCCATTGTACTTTATGGAACACCTTATTTATTTATTTATTGGAACCACAGATATAAGTCGCAAAGAAGATTTCTATTGACTAACAATAAGCGTAAATTATTGAATTGAACAATGCATATAGTGCCGGCCGGCCCAAAAGTGAAAAAGTGGTGTTTTAGAGGAGAGCTGTAAATTAGAACAGTCTGACTGTATGTGAAACTGCGTTATCAGAGATAGACCTAGTCCCTCTCTCTCTTCTCTTATCTAAACAGATACGTTAAAAAAGGATGGAGACTTGGGGATATCACGTGACTTTAGTACCAATATTAAGAAAGAGAGAGAGAGGGAGACAAAATCCTAGACATGTTTTTGTGCGTTTTTGACACTAGTTGGACATGGGCGGATACAGGAATTTGTTTTTCTCTCTCTCCATCTATTTGAATGCGTTCGTTAGAAAAGGACAGAGATAGGGGCTAAAATCACGTGATGGCCCCCTTTACAATCCTTTTCTAACACATGTGTTCAATAGAAGGAGGGAGAGAGAGAGGGAGAGAGAGAGAAATTTCTATATCCGCTCATGCGATTGGAACGATTAAGACAGAGTTGAATGATGTTAGGTTATACCTACACGATTAATACTCGATAACCCTTCTTTTTAATTGTATCTAATCAAAGTCCATTATCTCTGTCGATGTATACCCGGAAAAATCAATCGAATGTACTAACCCATTTTATTTATAGAGTTGGCAATCTTAAATAAATCTCTTCTCTCTAAGCACGTTATTAGTTTTTAAGTTGTAAGATCAAACGACTAAAATTTTCTTCAAATCTAGTTCAGCATGTTATAGTTGAATGCATTATTTTTTTCAGTTACTTCTTCTATCCTTTTTATCGATGACTTTTCCACGATTAAATTTGAAGCATGATGATTTATTAATAGCATGATGATTCTTTTAGACTCCGTAGCGAGGCAAATTTTTAAAAAAAATTCGCAAACTCGAAGGTGGCAATCTGGCAACTTTGGATTTTCTCCATTTGAACCAATGTAGAACAATCGATTTTTGGTGAGGTAATTTGCCTAACCTATAATCAATTTTTCACATAGATTTAAATGGCAAGAAGCAGGCTTGTCAGATTGCACAAGCCGCCATATCAGCCATACCCGCTAATTGCAGTTCCGCACATCGATGAGCTTAAATATGTATAAAACTATCAAAGCATCGCCTACTAAAGAAGTAAGTACTCAGATGCGGCGACAAATTCGACGATGAGTCATAAATTATGGAATGGGTCTGTTGCACACTTCGGCTACAGCGTAATAAAGTATCAATTCCTATGTAAAAAGCCGAGAAAATAACAATGGCAGCATCAGAAAACACTAAAATTCAGTATTAAACTCACAAAGTGCGAAAAACACTAGACACTATTCACCCCTGTATCTTTCCACCACGTGCACGATATTTCGCGAAATTAGCGCGGCACATTCGAATAATCACGGCCGACTGTCATCACAGCTGACTTCATAAACAAATAAACAGTAAACACTGACAGCGTCTGCTCGAGTTCTTACGTTTCAATATCCTCGAAAGCTTGTGAAAGGTACGGAGACCGATATTTGTGTCGAAAACTTATCAAAATGGAACAATAACACACAGGAGTTCCAAGGATGATTCCAACTTCGATCATCATGCTTGAAACTCTTGTGTGTTATTGTTTCACTTTGATAAGTTTTCGACACAAATATCGGTCTCCGTACCTTTCACAAGCTTTTGAGGATATTGAAACGTAAGAACTCGAGCAGACGCCGTCAGTGTTTACTGTTTGTGAAGTCAGCTGTGATGACAGTCGGTCGTGTTTATTTGAATGTGCCGCGCTAATTTCGCGAAATATCGTGCACGTGGTGGAAAGATACAGGGGTGAATGGAGTCTAGTGTTATTCGCAATTTGTGAGTTTAATACTGAATTTTAGTGTTTTATTCTGATGCTGCCATTGTTATTTTCTCGGCTTTCACATAGGAATTGATACTTTATTACGCTGTAGCCGAAGTGCGCAACAGACCCATTTATGTTTATTATTATTTTTTTTTTTTTTTTTTTCCCAAGAAAATAGTTTTTATTAAAATTTTCATTCTTTGGATGAAAAACAACGACGTAAGTACCCATACCCATTTTGCCCCTATTGTTTCTACCATCCAGTGTTGCCAGATGGAGGGTAAAAAGCCGTATCGTCCCCATTTAAATCAATGTAAAACGCACGGCTTTTTCACCCCAATCTGGCAACACTGCTACCATCCATATCATCCATCAACACTTTCTGATCTACGTTCGGTTCTATCACTGAGAATCGTTTGTGAAAATAAATGGAAAGAGAAACTATGAGATCAGTGGCGTGTAGCCTGCAACTTGGAAACGTTGTATTGTGTCCATTTAAACCCACATAAAAGTTTGAACGCAACACCCAATAGTTCGATCCTTTAAATGGATTTAAATGAACACATTACAGCGTTGCCAAATTGCACACTACGCCACTGAATGAGATACACTAAGAACAACCTGATTGATCGACGACTCTGAACTAGAGTGAAATCCGTTCCTATGTCAATTCAACCTTTCCGTACTCCCCTCTCAGTATTTACAATTAAATATTTATGCGCCTGAAAACACTTGTGTTTCGCATCACTGTTGGCCGCGCCGGACCCTTGAACAGTCTCCTAAGCAACCACTAGTTCGAGTACAGCTAAGCTTTGAGTGTTGCTTCGAGCTCGTTTTGAAGGCTCTCTCGCTGAGAATGGGAATCGAGATCGACTGTGACGTAGTTGTTCCGTGCGCTTAAGCAAACTTACATAGAGCGTGTTTATTTAGTTCATGATAATAGTTTTCCGTTGAGTTCCTCGGTCTCCGCCGAGCGCCAATTCTCACTCTCTAATTCCCAGCATGCAGATCGGCGAAACGAGCCTTACTTTATTCCTGCCACGAACCGCAGAAGGAATTTAATTTTGCTTGTTAACAACGGCTTGTAAATAGCGTAAGTACCATAACGTTAATGTTAGTGGATTGTTTGCGTCTCCCAGTGAGCAAATAGCTCATTTGAACTGTTAAAGAAAAAAGTGGATCAGTAATATTTAACAAAAGCTCTCTCTCTCTTTTCTCTCTCTCTCTCTCTCTCTCTCTCTCTCTCTCTCTCTCTCTCTCTCTCTATTTCTTTATCTCTTTCTAACTCTCTATCTCTTTTTAATTTTTTCTCTTGCTCTCGCCTTCTTTGTAAACGCATGTGTTAGATAGGTTACGAAAGGATGGAGAGTGAGGCGAAAGTCAGAGAGAGGGAGGGAGAGAGAGAGAGAGAGAGAGAGGAGGGTGTCTTTTGAAGAGGGGACAGCAAAAGTACTCATGCACCTTCAATCCAATTCGATGCGACACGCTGTTCAGTAAGGGAAAGCAAGTAGAGTGAGAATATTATTAATATACCCCCGAAAAAAGTAAAATAAGAGAGTTTTCGATTGGCTGAAAACGCAGGACTATGAGTCAAATGTACGGCGTGGTACGGTGATACGGCCCATGACAAACAATGCCACGATATTGGAAGAAAAATGAGGATTTTCGTCACTTTTATTGTGGACAAGCCGTCTGGTCAACAGTGTTGCCAAATCGAGGGTAAAAAGCCGTATCTTCCCCCATTTAAATCAATAATGTATTAAAGTGTGCGGCTTTTTCACCCCAATCTGGCAACACTGCTGGTCAAAGCGGAAATGAAGACCAAAAGAACGTATTCCTGACCCTCAACGAGCTCGAACGGTTCAAATAAACCACTGCAACTTCATGTTGCCAAATATCAACTTCACGTTGATGTCAAATACACGTCTTTATTCTTGTGACACAAAATGAATTGGAAAAAAAAAAAAACATCAAGGGGGGGGGGGTGTCTTTGACCCAGATATCCTATTTTGAGCAGTAAATTATTATTTAAAAATATATTTAAGTTTAGGATGAATGCATCATTTCAAATATCCATTGGCAGTATAGATTCATTACAAAAAAACACAAATGCACTGAGAAAAATTCTTCGTTTACTTCAACCGGGCGGGTTGTTAATACTTTCTTAACCGGAATTTTTGTTGATTCAACAAGAAAACCTGTTATTCCAACCAGAATTCTTGTTATTACAACAGCAATTCCTGTTACTTGACCGGAATTCCTGTTGTAGTAATGGGGCAGTTGCAAGGGTCTGAAATGTTGTGTTTTTTATATAGAAAATGATAGTACTTGATAAGCTGAGAACAATGGTGCCTTCGGTTTTTTCCTAAGTGTCTTGATTTTGGAGATACACGGGTGTAAAGTTGCAAAAATTCGTGTGTGTAGTGACGTCACTACGCGGAATTCCCATTTAAAACAATGTATTTTGGGCCAAAATCTCATTTCCGGAACAATGGGACTTAATTAGAAACCAAAGGCATCTTTGTTCTCAGCTCATCAAGTACTTCCATTTTCTTCATAAAAAACACAGTATTTCAGACCCTTGCAAATGCCCCATAGGGATTCCTGTTTAAATAACATATGTTTGAGGGACTAGCATGAACCCTTCCTCTCTCCTAAATTCCCATAAGGAATTAACCATTCTATAATCACCGCCTACTAAAGCCTTTAAGTTTATTACTTGGATGCAATTAGAAAATTAGTCCCATAAAATTCATCAACAACGCACGCTTTGCTCTTTTCCTTTTGACCGAATTCGCACATATATTTTACCGAAAAAAGTGGGTTGACCTTAAGGCGAAAAGAAATGAATATTTCAACAAAAAATGTGAATGTAGTCTTCAGACGAAAAAACGTCGCGTCGTTTTCTTAAAACTCGTGTTATCTAATGTAACGCCAAATAACCCCGCAACCAGGGCTGCCGTTTTGCGTATAATCAATGCTATTTTTCTATTCACCGATGATTCCATCGGCTGAGAAAAGATTACACAGTTCAGTTCAGTGTATGACTGTAATGCACGAAAATACTCTGATCTGTAATCTTTCCTTAACCGGTGGAAACTCCGTTGATTAATTAAAATATCCGAAAGTTTTTTAAAGTCATCGACGACTCCACCGGTTGAGAAAAGATTACAGATGCGAGTATTTTAGTTTAATATAGTCATGCACTGAATTGAACTGTGTAATCTTTTCTCAACCGGTGGAATCATCGGTGAATTGAAAAATAGCATTGATTATACGCAAAACGGCAGCCCTGCCCGCAACCGCAATCATCATTATATTTGAAGCTATTTCCATCTTTGCAAAAACTGCAGTATCAGCTGGAATGAGGGACCCCCGATTTGGAGATGTAAAATCGCACAAAATGCAACTTACCCTGAAAAAAAAAGAAGGAAAAAAGAAAACTGTCTCGAAATATATCAGTTCTCAGTCACACGATGGAGAATTTCGAATTTCTATTACCCGACCCCTAAATTTACTCTAAAAAAAGGCGTTTGCGTTTTCAGAGGAATTTTACCAAATTGTTATCTTTGGACCACCCCCCCTTGACAGCCCCCCTATTTTTACCTCAACCCCCCCCCCCTCCTCCTCGAAAATTTCTGGATACGCCACTGAATAAGAGCTATAGTGAAATACGCATTTTCTCAAAAAAGCACACGCAGAAAGAAAGATTTTTTTGATTTAAAAAGAAATATTTGAATCATATGGTTATTTTAAAATTGAAACTAAGTTTTTTTAAATTAAAAAAAAAAGTCATTAGATCAAAATCGTGAATTTTCAATTTAAAAATAATTATTTTCAATTTAAAAACAATTATTTTTACTTTAAAAACAATTAATTTTAGTGTATAAGTAAGTCTTACTGTCATATAATTCAAATCTAGTTTTTCTAAAGTATAAAACGTTTTTTCTTTCTGAGCAAAAATGACCTTCCAAAAAACGACGATTACGATTACCCTGTAATCGTGTAATTGATTACCTCTCCCATTTGCCCAACTCTGCGGGCCGATCCTTGAAATTCACGATTTTTGGGTAGACTGGATAAGAATGGAGAGCGGTGATTGGTGGAGACGAGTCACGTGGTTGCCAAGTCTAATCAAAATACGGAATTTATCTTATTGGTTATCAGGTACTCCAAGACTGCCCGATAACCGATTAGATAAATTCCGTATTTTGATCATACATGGCAACCACGTGACTCGTCTCCACCAATCACCGCTTTCCATTCTTATCCAGTCTACCCAAAAGTCGTGAATTTCAAGGATCGGCGCGCTGGTGTGGACCAGGTGCAAGTCTTTTATACTTGAAAGTAACCGTGTCAAGAAACGGTTCTTCCCAGAGCTGCATAGTACACTACCCTTTCCATTTAGTCTCGCATCTCGTAAATACGCTCGACCTCGGCGATAAGGGGCTTTGAATATTCATGTAGTCATTTAGCGTTTTTAACCCCCCCCCCCCCCACCAATGAATCGAAAACGAGCGAATCGAACCGTGATTATACGATTCCAAGACCCGAGATGAAAAGGATGCTCGCGCGGCTCCCCGAGTTCAAAGTAACTGCAATTTCCGTTGGCAGTTGGCACCGAGCCCTTGGACAAAAGGCTCATGTCAGTGGCGTCACGTGCAATTTGGCAACAATGTATTCTATCCATATAAACTCACGTAAAAGATCGAACTCAGGGGGTGCACAGTGAACAAAGAAAATTCGATATATTTAATGAGTTTAAACGGAGCAGTTGCATTGTTGCCAGATAACACGCAACGCCACTGGCTCTTGTAAAACGATCTAAATATCTATGAATTCGAGGCTGCGCTTACTTACCTACAACAATCTGACAAGGTCGCTTTTAGGCCTTTGAAACCCGTGAACATTTTCGAAACTATCAAACAGTTGAGTGAGAAGTCTTGATTTCAAATTGAGGAGCTAGTTGGAAAAACGACCTTGTCCGGCTAAGATCGTTTTTCCGGAGAACGACTTTTCTGAGAGAACATAGGCTCAATAATATCTCCGCAAAATTTCATGACCGTACGTCAAAAATTGAGTGAGATATGAGAGTTTATATGAGTAGAGGTTGCCGCTTCTGCTGGCGACTATAATGACCAGAATGGGAAAAATTGAAGATGGTGAAGAGGACTCGGGCAACAGTGAAAGCGAGAGTGAATACGAGGACGAATAATTTTATATTCTTTATTTTCTAATAAATTCGCCTCTTTTTTTTGCAGATTTTTGGTTTTTTTTTTTTTTTTTTGTACATCTATCATGTAGTTCATATGTTCCATACAGAAAGTCGTTCTCTGGAAAAACGGCCTTAGTACTCAGCGTTTGATGAGGACTTGTCTCTGTGCAATAGGTCGTTCTATGAAAGAACGACCTTAGTAGACCTTTCGTATTTCTCCATTTTCTTCTTTCCTATACAGCCGAAGCATATTTCAATTGTACCAACTTCAACCTGAGGGTATGGATCAACTTTTTTGATCCAACCCAAGCCTGATTCTTCATCTATGTTAGATTGGCACTAAAATAAAAACTTTAACAGCCGTTTTCTCAGAACGCGAATTTGCTACTAAGGCCGTTTTTCCAGCTACCTCCTCAATTGTTATTGCTTGAATTTTCTGATGAAGAAAACTGGGTCTCTTCAACTATCTATAACAATCAGAGTGTGTATAGCCGAAACGCCAAATGATTAAGAGATAAATAGAACCCAATTCAACACTTCATTCTCGCGTGATAAATAACCTTTTGAAATCGGGTTTTCTGAGCACGAGTACATTGCACCCCCTGCTTCATCCGCTCTTTCATCACAGACAAAATCTTAAGAGTCGTAGGCTCTTAAATTTAGAGAATGTGGCTCTTGCAAACTTTTGCTGTAGGGGATTGAAGATTCTTGCAAAAAAACCTGTAAAAATTACGACACTAAAACATTACGAAATTCACTCTCAGAATCGGGCATAATGGCGGAGAGATCAAGCGTGGGAGATCTTTATCTAAATTGAGACATGTCTCTGTGTTTCCGTATAGAAAGTGACATAATAGACAGGAATCTCCCATGATACCAGCGTTGAACCGCCATCACAAATTTTGCCGTCATAGCAGTCATGTGAGTTTAATACTGAATTTTAGACTTACTTGGTGTGATTTTCGTGATTTCCGCTGGTCTTTACATTGGTCCCTGGTGATTACAGCCGTATTTCGATCCGAGGTTACAGAAAGCAAAAAACCGAATAAGCTATGGAGAGTCCCGCTTAAGGGCGGAAAAGTGAGCTAGGCGTACCTCCCCCCCCTCCCCACACACACACACACACACACTTGCGGCTCGCCGGGTGAGGCAAGTGAGGCATAACCTCATCTGATTCAGGAAAGGGAATGGAAGGAAACGTAAACCATTCTTAAAATCACATGGAAAGTAGTTAATTATTCGTACGCACCTGTACCGTTTTAGCCTATCTTTAAAAATGAAGTCGCACCATAAAATTAAGACCAATTGGTAGAATTTTAGAAAGTTTCGCTGGAGTATATGTATGGATCAGATAGCGTTAGTTGTGAATTATATCGTGAGTTGTATGAGTGAACTATCCGCACGCGCCTGTACCGTTTTAGTCTACCTTAATAAATGAAGGCGCACCCATAAATGTAAGACATGATTTCCCGATCGAATAGCGGGATTTATTTTCCGGTGAGAGTATTTGGATTAGATACCTGCAGCTGTGCGTCGACATTTCGATTACGTCCATGTATGACCCCTCTCCACCTTCTTTCCTTTTTCAGACACGGCGCGGTCTCTAATAAAGCTGGTCTGTTATGTGATTTCGTCCATTTTTCTCTCTATTTTTCATCTCTTTCCTCTTTTTTCATTCCTCCCTTTCTTTCCGCACTTTTATTCCTTTCACGGCCGGGCTGGCTTTCCCAAAATTCGAACAGCAGCCCACTGGGAAATTTCCCGGTTTCTCGGTAGACCCCCCCCCCCCCCCGGTTCGGTGTCTATACTCTATAGGTCTTCGGTTTTGTTGCCTCGCCAATTCTGGCGTTTAAACCGGGGGGAAAAAGACTGGTGAATTTACCATCTGCATAGTTGATTTTGGAGTCTGCTATCAAGGATGGTAAATTTTACCATCATATGGTGAATGCAACGTACCTTGTGGTGAAATGTGCCAACAGGTTATCTTAATTTACCACAAGGTACGTTTCATTTACCATATGATGGTAAAATTTACCATCCTTGATAGCAGTCGCCCAAATCAGCTATACAGATGATAAATTCTACCAGCCTTTTTTTTCCGTGATAAAAGCCGCAACTGCCCCCAAATGAGTCTTAAAGTATTGTATTTTCGAGCTGGGCTCTTTTTATTTTCTCACCTTTGTTCAATTAGCATGCGCATAAATGGGGACATCATTATAATTCTGGTTCATCATCATCACTAATTACTATGAAAAAAGTACTTGGTTTTTCTATCGATAACTTCACTAACTTGGAACTAATTATCATATTTCATGTCAATCATACTTGTAAAATTTATAGGGGTGCATGAGTGTCAGGCATCGACAGCTCCCCACAGAGTCGACCTCATGTTAAAAATGTTGAAACAATAATTTTCTAGAGCACACTCCACCAGTGGCATCGCGTGCAATTTGGCAACAATGTGTTCTATCCATTTAAACTCATGTAAAAGATCGAATTAAGGAGGTGCACATTGCACAAGGAAAATTCTATATATTTATTGAGTTTGAATGGAGCAGTTGCATTGTTGCCAGATGGCACGCGACGCCACTGCACTCCACCCAAAGTATATCGACTGTAAAATTTTGCCATCACACGATACAGGCTTTAGTGTTTCACGTTTTTAATTCTTCGTGAAGCTCTTTATTATGGGTTATAATAATTTATATTTTGCGTTAACGTTCAATCGAGTTGCTTGTAGGCATTGTAAAATTTGTTCAGCATTCCTTAGAATATGGCCGAGCCATAGTCAGTATGGCATAGTCGCTTTTTGGTGAAAAAAATAAATTTTACTTACTCTCGTATGTACTTAGATTCTTTTCTTGTACAATGCGCACAATTACAAATACGTCTCAATTGCACGATCTAAACAAGTTCGTTGTTCTATTGTTTCAGGCTTACGCATCCAAATATTGTACAATTGCTCGAAACTTTTGAGGATAAACATAAAGTATACCTTATCATGGAATTGTAAGTATTGGTTTTATTTTTTCCTTGTCTATGATAAGATCTTTTCTCTTCCGATAGCATTTGGATTTTGTTTTATCAGGATGATCCTAATAGACGGTTTTAGTGCAAAGTCAACGGTTAGCCAACAACCACAACAATGCGATCATCGGTCGCAATCAGTTGTGATAAAACTCACGTAGCGTTCCAAACTATCTCACTCACTCTCCCGTGACCCCCCATGTATATCCATCTCTTTCTAGTTCCGAAATTCGTATACAGGGCCTTGTTTTACGACATATTACTATCAAAATCGCATTCAAATGCCTCGAGGAATCATTTTTGCCATAAAATTTCACAAAATAAATCTCTGTATACGATTTTTGAAATTAGAGTGAGATGACAGTACATGGGGGTCACGTGAGAGCGAGAGAGACAAACCGGCTTTGTTTGGAACGCTCATCACCGGCAGTCGCCATTACTAAAACCCTCTATAGGATCGTCGCTTTTCAATATAGAAGCCGCATTTCTGTTCCTCTGTCTTCGTATTTGCACAAAATGAAAAGTTATAGTATGAGTTTATGCTTCTGATTGCTGTCTGATTAAAGGCTTCGATGGTCCGTCTTGCAGTTCGATGTAACTTTCAAGTTACGTTTTAACCTCTAAAACTGTGGCCTTACATTTTTACCTAAAACTTTTCGAAAGTTTCAATAACGGGTAGCAAAGTTACCTTGAATTATGTCACATAGTAAATAATGTGGTTATGCAGGTAAATTGGGGTATAAGTAACAAATAAAAATGTGTTATGTTACTCAGACAATGCAGCTATACCTTGTTATACCACAGGTATCAAGACATTAGAGGTCCGATAGGTCATTTAAGCATTGTTGTCATTTTTCGGATAATTATCCGATCCGTCCTATTTGACTTACTGTAAAAATTGGTAATTCATAGGAAAATTTGGCAATATCACCCTTACAGTGGTGGCTCGTGCCATCTGGCAACAATGTCTTTGATCCATTTGAATCTATGTTTAACAATTGATTGCTTACATAATCCCATTTTTTTTTTTTTGCAATGGGTCTGTTGCAAACTTTTGCTACAACGATTGAGAGTGTTTAATCTAATGTAAAATCGCCTGAAAAGTCCAATGGTGGCATCAGAAAGCCACGAAATGAGATAATAAACTCACAAGAAGCGTTTAATGAAATCCAAGATGGCGGCAAAATATTGAGCAATCCGTATGCATGCACCACGGACATTCAAGGATAGCCAACCTCACAACATCGATCACAACCAATCACAACGTAAACAAACACATAACCTCTACCTCCAATGAGGTTGTAAACGTTGGCAATCCTTGGATGATCACGGTGCATACCTTCAGATTCCTCGATATTTTGCCGCCATCTTGGATTTCAATAAACGCCTCTTGTGAGTTTATTATTGTATTTCATGACTTAATGATGCCACCAATAGACTTTTCAGGCGATTTTACATTGGAATAATAACTTTTTATCGTTGTAGCAAAAGTTTGCTACAGACCCATTCCCCATTTATCTCCCTCTTCCTAAATCTATCTTCAGTTGGTCCTCGTCCTTTTTTCATCCTCCAGGTATTTCTAGCGGCACTTTTCAAGTCGAGGAAGTTTCGAGGTAAATTTGAGAAACGCGTTAGAATTAGATCCTTAATCGCTTAATTGCTTGTTATAGAAATTGCGAGCGCGCTTTTTAAAGTTCGGATTTATAATAAGAAAATTTGCGACTTTTAAAGCGGTTTTCATCAGTGGGTTTTTTGGTCCAAAAATTCATAGGAATTTAGGCTTCATATTCTAGTAGCGGAAAATGTTCAAAGCGTCCTTTGCACAAAGTTCGGAGGTGGAGCTCCTCGATACTTTTCGGCGAAATTTCAATTTTCACTCCGTCAAAATAAGGCAAAACTTGCTTAAGGTTTGAACTTTTATGATTTTAAAGCGAATTTCACTGAAAAAGGCCTAAATTCAATGACGCTCAATGTCTATCGTACAATCTGAGAAAGAAAGTTGGAGAACTTCCTAAGATTATAGTTTAAGCTCCACCTCCACTTCTGAAATAAGCTCTAGCAAAAGTTCGCAACAGACCCATTTCACATCTGCCAGCCAAAGTTGGGTCAAGTTTCTTCTGGTTTGCAACGCTTCAAGCACAAGAAGAAGAGAGAGTGAGAGAAAACTATAATGAAGGTACAGGAAGAAAAAGCTGCCGCAATTATGAGGAATGATGAAGAAGGAGAAGAAGAATGAGCTGGAGAGAGAGAGAGAGAGAGAGAGAGAGAGAGAGAGAGAGAGAGAGAGAGAGAGAGAAGAGAGAAATCATCGCTTATCATCCTGATTAGTTTCTTGTGAGCGCCTCAAACTCGCAAAGGCGCGGAAGTTAATTTTGGTTCTGGAATTAAGAGAAAGAAATTATTACACCGTCAAGACTAACAATAAGGAGGCAGGTGTATCCATTTTGAGAGGTGCTCGGAAACCTGACAGGTTGATAATTCATCTCCTGCTCGGCTGCCTCGCTACGACTTGCAGTGGGTCGATCCCTGTGATTTTTTCAGACGTGCACATTTATTTTAATATCTTCATCAACAGAGTAACTGCAAACTTATTCATCCACTATTTTTTTTTCTTTCTATTTCAAAATTATTCAATCAATGTCCAAGTCAACGCGTTGAAACGTTTAGGCGCGTATCTAGTTCTGTTTCGCAAACAGTCATTTAACATAAATTTGAATAATAATATAGCATAATACTCAGTAGTAAAAATATGTGTTTGAAAACAGAAGGAATAATTGTCAGATACTCTCATCACTCGGAGATGTAAAAAAAATGTTCGCTTGCACAAGTGATGAGGCGAAATGTCATGATTCAGGTAAGCGAAAGGTTTTACTGATTGTGAGTGAGTCTAAGGACAGAAGAACATGGTTACGACCTTGGGCGGACACAAGACATTTTCCTTCTCGCTCTCCGGCCATTTGTATGCACGTGTTAGAAAAGGATAGCAAAGGGGGTCATCCTTGACTTTAACCCCCTTATCTCAGTTCTTTTCTAACACACACATTTAAATGGTAGGAGAGAGAGACAGACAAATTATTGTATCCGCTCTGGGTTACGGCGCGATGATCTCAGGGTGAATCAGTAGCGCAGTAGAAGGGTTGGAGTGTGAGTGAAGGTGGGTGTAGTGTGGGGGGGAGTTTGGAGGGGGGTCTCTCGTTTCCGGAAACTTGTTCAAGAAAGGGTCAATTTTTTTTTTTTTTTTTTTTTTTTTTTTTTTTTTTTTTTTCCCCCGCCTTTCCTTCCTCATCGCACCCAGTTTGAATATTTTGTTTTGGGTTTAACCCTCCCCTCCTCCTCTTAAATGTTTTCTAGTAGCACTAACAGGTGTACTATGACCTTCAAAAGAAAATACCCTGGTCGAAATTTTTACTTTTTTTAATCTTGGCAATCTTTTATAACAATTTTGCGGTTTTCAAGTTTTTAAGGACAAACCAGACCGCCCCTTTTAATGTCCATCATGAAAAAAATCGAAAGTTTCATGGAAAATGACGAAGACGTCTGTTGGAATTTGTCTTTTATTTCTCTTTATTGTCCTTGCCTTTCTAAGTGCATGTGTTAGAAAAAGACAGAGCTTGCGGCTAACATCTCGCCCCGCCTGCGCCTTCCCCACTCTTGTTTCAAATGCATCTCTGTGGCAGATACATGATGCCTTTGCAGTGATTGTTGTTAGTCCTTATCAGATATTCGCCTTTCTCTCTCTTTGTCGGTTTGATCACATGAGTTGGAAAAGGACAGATTTACGTACGGGCTAAAGTCCTTGAGGTGAAATAATTTGCTGCACATTTTGATAAGGATTTTATTTAATTTATAACATACCTAAGGCCTTTCGGCACTTAGTGCCATCATTGGAGGTAAAAAGGCAAGGAAGCGAGAAGAAATTATGACTACATCATGAATTGAACGAACTAAAAGAAAGATGCGAAGTAAGAAAAAAACAAAAAAACAAAAACAAATTCCCTTCGTTTTGCTTTTTTCTTACTTTGCATCGTTCTCTTAGTTTCTTTAATTCATGATGTATAGTCATAATTTATTTTCTCTATTTTCTCTTCCTTGCCTCTTTACCTCCGATGATGGCACTAAGTGCCGAAAGGCCTTTGGTATGTGATAAAATGAAATAAAATCCTTATCAAAATGTGCAACGTATTGGCCAAATCATTTCACCTTTACTTCATTTTATGCAATGCTGCTAACTAACTGCATCAACATGTTTGAATAGTACAAAAAAATATCATTTTAATGGGGCTCCTGCAAACTTTTGCTGTCAGCAAATAATTAGTCCAATCTTATGTAAAGACCAGCAAAAACCACGAAAATCACACCAAGAAAGTCTAAAAGTCAGTAATAAACTCACATAACTGCTATAACGGCACGATGGTTATGGCGGTTCGACGCAGGTTAGGTATCATGGGAAATTTTTGTTTATTATGCCACTTTCTCTACGGAAACACAGAGATATGTCTCAATTTAGATAGGAATCTCCCAAGATACCTGCGTCTCTCCGCCATTAAGCCCATTTAGTGTACTCATCGTCATTTTTACTGGTTTTTATGCAAGAATCAACACTTCAATCCCCTACAGCAAAAGTTTGCAAGAGCCCTATTCACAAGTGGCCACTGCAGAACCTTGGGTATAGCGAGTGCATGTGAATTCCACAGCAGCAGCGATGGCGGTGGAAGCAATTTTAGCCCGAGCCTATAGGCTTGTGACGGCAAAGGCAAATCTACAGCAATATCGATGAATGATCAAACAGACATAGGCGTAATGGGAGACCAGAAACGCCGTTAGAAACAGTGAACAAGCCATTTAATTTAATTTCATTATACGCGAAGGATCCTAATCGCGAGCGGCATATAGGCGGGAGTGAGGGCGAATAGCACGTGTGAGGAAGCGTATAACCCGTAACGGCGAAAATCGCGATCGATTAATCGATTTACCCTGAGGACACGGACGATTTCGATGTATCGATTCGTTCGTGGTGCACGACCGAGTCTATTTTCGCTCGGACGGTCAGACGGATCCTGCTGGACCTCCCATGCGAACGACTAATTATCCTATCGCGTGATTGTGTTACAGTTTTACAAGTTACATGCACTGTCGTTGAAATGGTGTGTGTGTGTGTGTGTGCGTGTGAGAGTAGATGCGTCTAAACATGATACAGAGTGTTCCAGAAAAGTTCGTGGCTCTTGCATACTTTTGCTATATAAGCGATTTAATAGTGGATTCTAGTGTAAAAACCTCCAAAAATAACGATGGCTGCACTAAAAACTTCCAAAATCCACTCATATACACTCAGATAAACGATTTTATTTGCACGCGCGTGATGGTGGCTAAGGGTAGAGTCCCCATATACTATGAGAGTTGCGACAAGACTCTCAAAATGAAGAAGAAGAAGCGGATCAATGGAGCCCCCAAGGGCCAAGAGGCAAATTGCAATTGGCGGATGTCCATTTGCCTCTGCGCTGTTGCCACTATTTCGCTATCTACTATAGGTTAGGTTTAGATTCTCGACAATAACGGTCGTTGTTGAAAGAGATAATGTTCTCCGTAATAAAATTCAAGCAGAGGAAAAATTCCCAAAAATTACCGCGGTCACTGTTACTTCAAATGTGTAATGAAAGCGAATTCGCGAAAAGTAAACAAACCCTCCGCCATTTGCATTTTGCCCCTTGGAGCTTTCTTGACAGCCTAAATCTGAGAGCCAATCAGAAATGGATTTAGCAATGCCGCAACTCTCATAGTATATAGGGACTCTAGCTAAGGACAGTAATAATGGGAGATTGATTCCCATCTAACAAGACTGACTCCATCAAGAAGTGACCAATAAAATATGACTTTCATGTCACACCGGTGTCACTTAAGATGTCACGGTACCATTCATCGGATGTGGATCATTACTCTGATGACTATTTAATTACTCTGTGAATCATCCTTGTCAGCACAGAGAGAGTGACGAAATTAAGATAGAAATCTCCCATTATTACTGCCCTCAGCCACCATTACGCTCACGCAAAAAAAAGCGTTTATTGAGTTTAGGAGTAGATTACGGAAGTTTTTATTGCTGCTATTATTTTTGGAGGTTTTTTACATCAGAATCGGCTTTTAAAGCGCTTACAGCAAAAGTGTGCTACAGCCTCATAAGGCACACTAGCATAAGGCAAAATACCTTTTGACAACTCTTCGCAAGCCTACACATGATCTATACATGTACAATAATAAGAAAAGTAGGGTAATTTTTGCAGAATTTGCAGGTTATTATGGAACTGTCCGCTAACGCTGGAGAATTTCATGGGGGAAAAGAAAAGCACATCATTGAAACAATCGTGAAGCTGCCAAACAAATAATTATTTCGATCATAATTAATAAACGTTAATTTATTTTATTGTTACTAATTCATCGCCATGTATTGATAACCGTTTCATGTAATCCATGGAAAAGAAGACAATTTAAATTGAAAACAAAAAAGAAATGAAAGCAAATTTATAATGACCTATCTTGTTTTTAAAAACAGAAACTTAAAATTTAATAGCAGCAAGCCTGATCATCATCATAAATAGCGGCAAATTAAAAAAAAAAAAAAAAAAAAAAAAAAAATCAGAAAATGAAAGCAAAAACAACATCACCTAAAAGGAAAAACATGATGCCAACAAAGGAAGATGCTACCTGCGATAAGAGAGGGGGGGAAGGAGGGGGCTCAAACCTCATCCCCACGTTTGTTGAAAATCCGGGCTTCACCCAGAATTTCGGTTTCTATTAGAAATGGAGGACACATCTCTGCCTCTGTCCTTCGCGTACAGCTTTTACATGGAGATAATTATTTGTATCAAAATGGCGGTCCGGAAAATAATGATTCCATTAAGGTAATTGTAGGGCAAACTCCCAGAGATTTTAATCTGATAGATGGCGTTACTTGTCGCTGTCTCCGAAAATAGCCGTTTCGCGACGGTTTTTGGCTATTTCCCTGAAAAGACGAATAATAGACGAAAAATCAGATCGTCAGCACCTGCGAATTATTTTGCTTGATTTTTAAGCTATAAAGACGGGCCAAATTGGTTTAGAAATAAAGACGTAATTATGGGAGGACAAAATCAAATGTAATTTGGAGTTGTATCAGCACAGATTACAGGTGAAACCGAAGCATGTAATCTGTACTCATACAACTCCAAATTACATTTGATTTTTTCCTCCCATAAATACGTCTTTATTTCTGAACCAATTTGGCCTGTCTTTTGCTTAAAAAATCAAACAAAAAATTACGCAGGTGCTAACGATCTGGTTTTTTTCGTCTCTAATTCGTCTGTTCAGAGAAAAACAGCCAAAAGCCGGCTATTTTTAGAGCCAGCAACAAGTAACGCCATCTTTCGGATTAAAATCTCCGGGAGTTTGCCATAAAATCACCTTAAAGTGATAACCGAAGTTGTCATTCTGATTATAATATATTCCAAGTTGAAAGGTTATTTAACTATACAATACAAAGAGTGCGACGTGTTTCGCAATTTTTACCATTGGACCTCTCAAATGGCAGTCCACTGATCTTATTCTATTGACCTCCCCATACCCCCCACCCCCCCCTCTTTCCAAACTTAAGCCAGACTCAGATGGCCCATGCTGCCGCACTGTAAGGTAGAACTTCTACAAAGGCTGTCCCTTAAATATCCGGACTGACGATGTAACTCAAAAACGAAGCAACCTATTTAGCTAAACCTGGTCTTATTTGAAAGAAGAAGTGAAAACCAACCGCTTGAGACCAGAAGCAGCTTATTTGAACTAAAATTGACCAAGTTATGGTAGTTATAACATGGGATATAGGTCAACACCCCTACCGTTTTTGGAGCAAAAATTTATTCTCACCGTAATTTGCAAACTTCAATCTTCATCGCCGCTGCTCTGTCCTCTGAATCCTCAAGCTTCTCTCGCTCTTTCTCAAATTATCTTCCTTCGAATCTTCCAATATTCGAGTGCTTTCCTTCCATTCTTGAACCCAGTGGCGTCGCGTGCAATTTGGCAACAATGTATTCTATCCATTTAAACTCATGTAAAAGATCGAATTAAGGGGGTGCACAGTGCACAAGGAAAATTCGATATATTTAATGAGTTTAAATGGAGCAGTTGCATTGTTGCCAGATGGCAGGCGACGCCACACTGCTTGAACCATGGTATTTTTGAATTTCGCCGTAGGGATGCTTTTGAAGAATTTCTGAACTTCATGCAGGATTACTACCCGTGTTTCAAATCGCTTGCCGCGGAGAGCTTTCTTTAATTCCGGGAATAGCCAGAAATCGCAGGGAGCCAAATCCGGACTATAAGGGTGGATGTCTAGTCGTTTCAACTTACAACTTGTCAAGTCGTCTTCGACGTTTCTAGTCGTTTTTGTTGTAAACAAAAGCCCCTGGAAAGTTTTACAGGCTAATTCTAAAAATAAAATAAAAAAAGCTCTAAAAACGAACGTTAGAGTGTTTTCTTACATCCCATGTTCAAGCTGCCATAACTTCGTCAATTTAGTTCAAATAAGCTGATTTTGGTCTCGATTGATTGGTTTTTACTCCTTCTTTCGAATGAGTTTAACTTTAGCTACATAAATTGCTTCGTTTTTGAGTTACAGCGTCAGTCCGGATATTTACGGGACAGCCTTTGTAACATATTTCAGCCACTCTATTGCTAAAGCCTATTGGTTCTATTGTCAAATTTTGGAAGGAATGTATTCTTATTTTAAAACCGAAAAAAACCTCCTGAAGGAAACGAAAATTTTAAAATTTTTGGGGGGTTTTCCTGGCCCGGGGATTTTTAGGGCCGCTCCGAGCACTGTGCGCCGACAAAACTAAGGTCCAGATGCAGGCGCACCCGCAGTCAGTAGCGAGGCGTGAAATTTGGCAACAATGTAGTTTCTCCATTTAAATTCACCAAAAAGGTCGAAGGCTTCAATCATCGGCGATGACCAGGCATTTCGACCTTTCTAATGTGTTCAAATGATGGGAAAGAGGAATGTTGCCAAATCGCACGCCTCGCCACTGCCCGCAGTGTTGACAAATCTACGGATGCAGGCTGTTCAATCTCCGATTTTGAGTCTCTGCAAAATGCAAAAGCCCTCTTCGAATGATCGAGAAGGATTCTCAAATTAGGCCTCCTAGTGAACACCCGGTGATTGGTGGGCGCACCATCCATCATCCTAGTGTTGGCGGCCCGGAAACCTTTGACGATGAAGATGTTGTCGATAGTAATCATGAATTATGGCGCAGATTCATTTACAGTCAAGAAACACAACATTTAGAAAGTTTTGATTCAAATGTCCATTTTGGCGTTTTGCGAATATTTGAAAAAACCACTCATGTTGCGCACCGATCACCGAATGCCCACTTGAGAGCAGAGCTTTTGACCTTGGACTTGTCCGGACCTCTCTTTTCACCTAGACCTGGACCTGGACCTGGACCTGGACCCTTTTGGGAACTTAAACTGTAACCCTTTCTCACCGATTCTGAACTAGTCCAACATATGGGCGGAAAGTGGAGGTTTCTAAGGAAATGATAAGATAAAATACTCATTTTTTTTTCCTTCAAAAAATACTTCCTATGCATTGAATATTATTGTTAAGAAAATCAATAATTCATGATTGTTTTCGTATAGATCGCTTACATTCTCAAGCTTTTGCAATAATGATTTATTTCGTTATCTGAATAAGCACGGAAAACATGAGAAAGTATAGGAGTATAGGTCAATTCATAACAATCTATCTGGGATGTATTTACTTCACTGGCGCAACCAGGATATCTTTCATCTCTCTCATTTCCCATTTGAATGCATGAGTAGGAAAAGGACAGAAGGAGGGGGTTTTATCCCCTTGTCCATCCTTGTCTAACATACGTTTCTTAATGGAGAAAAGAGAGAGATGAAGAAACTCTCGGTGCGCTACTGATTTACTTAATATTAACATGAAAATAGTATTGAGGAAGTTAGTCCGTAGATATTCTCGGATGGACTCTTCAAGAATCGGTCCAAAACCGGTTTTGGATCCTGGACCTGATCCTAAGCATTTTGCCGGACCCGGAACACCAGGGACCAATAAATGTTCGGTACAGATGCGGTCTCCACGGGCACGAGAGGTTAGCTTCTCGGGCACGCGGGGAAAAGCAATCAAAAAATCAATCAATCAACAATTCAATCACACATTTGTTTGCCCCTAGATGATTGGTGAGCACCTACGTCCATTTGAAACCAAGGTTATAGATTAAAGAGGTATGCTCATCTGACTTTGCGCCACGAAATCAGTAGCGCGCAGTTCAAAATCCAGATCCAAGATGGCCGGAAAAAGCAGAAAACATTGTATAATCTTTCCAGAAAACATCGGGCTATTTTCTGCTTTTCTGGAGAGGGAGCCCGATGTTTTCTGGAAAGAGTATACAATGTGTTCTGCTTTTTCCGGCCATCTTGGATCTGGATTTTGAACTGCGCGCTACTGATTTCGTGGCGCGAAGTCAGATGCGAGCATACCTCTTTAATCTATAACCTTGATTTGAAACCACACATAAACGCTCACCATTCAACGTCTTTCGGTACCGAACATTTATTGGTCCCCAGATCCCGTGGACTAACTATTTCCGGGACCTAGACTCGGACCGGACCCCTTGTTCGAACACTTGAGTCTGAAGCCGCGCTTGGAAGCTGGGATTTTGGGTATTCAGTTTGATCGTTTGCAGAGATCGATATAGTTTTAAACACGGCAACGCTCAAATCGCTGCAGCGCGCATTCAATCAATCCGTGTAGACGCGAACGAGACGTTATCCTCATTGTGTATTCGCAGCAGATAAGCGCTGAATGACCGGACCATTGACGCCTTAACCCCTCCTTCCAAAACACCTCATCCCCCCTCAGCCCACTCCCCTCCCATCCCGTCTCGTCCCCCGTCCCCCGTGCCCCCTTCCCGCAACTTCTACGAAACGCGCCTGTTAAGCGCCAACCTCTGATCTTTAATGACAGGATGCGGAACTTCACAGGGTGTCTGGAATATAAACTGACAAACTTCCATCAAGATCGATTCTTCCGACCGAAACGAGACTTTTATTTTTCTCCGTAAATGTATGTCTTAAAATGCTCTCATATATTACTGCGTTGCTAAGTGCTCTACTCGGATGAGAAACAAAATTCGGTTATGAGAACTGAACTTCGACTCATATGGAACACCGAGGTGTTCGGTAACAGTAACCAAAGTTTTCGGTTGTGAGTACCGAACTTCAGTTAGGAGTTCCGAAGGTTTCGGCAAGTGCAGTGACTATTACTATGACTCACATTTCGTTCCTACTGAACCACTTCGGTACTCCTAACTGAAGTTCGGTACTCACAACTAAAAACTTCGGTTACTGGAACCAAACACCCTCGGTGTTCGTTATGAACCGAAGTTTTTTTCTCCGTGTACAAAATTCGAGAAATGCGGTCATCATTTTACACACATTTTCATACTCTTTTAAGAATTAAAAATAATAATTTAAACAAAAAAAAAATAAAAAAATAGAAATAAAAAAAAATCTTGATTGTTGGAGATCCATATTGATCTGGCGCATTATTTTAAGATTTTCTTCAGACCTTTTTGAACATCTACGTTCCTCGGACCAAACTTGGGGGCGTGGTCGTCCCATTTTTTTGAAAAAAGTTGTTAAATTCGTGTACATTTTTATCATTATTCGAACGGTGGCCAAGTTTAAAACTAAAATTGATACGGATCGAATTTTTTTCAAAAATGAATTTTGAGCATATAGGATACATCTTTAGTTAGTTGGATTAGACGAAAGATGAGATTCAGGGAAGGAATTTGACCGACAAACGCGATACAGATAGAGAGGCGACGCAACGCCAAGTTAGTAAGGCGGCGCAAGTGTGATTTGTTTATTGCCTCTTATTTTGTAATTCTCAAATCAAAAGTCGTAATTAATTCAACTGAAGCTGGTTTTTAATGAAATTGCAAGTTTTTTAGAGCGGCTGTATTTGGACACGGAATTTTAATCCGAACATCCAGGTGAAAAAATGTTGCTTGTTTCTGTCTTTGTAATAGTTTCAATATCGCGTAAATCCTTCCAAAATAAAAAGTAATATCGATGTACGTGTTCAACTAGCCACTTCTAAAGGGTCGGTCGCCCTCAAGGGTCTTTATATTTTTTGAGACCCGGGCCGTTTCACTCCTGGCATCTCATGACTTTTAAACGTGGGCAAAAAGTTGATGTCCCAGAAACCTCCCGTGTGACCCCTCTATCGATTCAGCTTAGCAAATAGAGTCGATCGCCCTCAAGGGTTTTCATATCTTTTGGAGCTCTGGCCGTTTCACTCCTGGCATCTCATGACTCTTAAACGTGGGCAAAAAGGTGATGTTACAGAAACCCCCCGTGTGACCCTTCTATCGATTCAGCTTTGCAAATGGAGTCGATCCCCCTCAAGGGTTTTCATATCTTTTGCAACCTGGGCCGTTTCCTCCTGGCATCTCATGACTCTTAAACGTGGGGAAAAAGGTGATGTCACAGAAACCTCCCGTGTGACCCCTCTATCGATCCAGCTTGGCAAATAGAGACGATCGCCCTCAAGGGTTTTCATATCTTTTGCGACCTGGGCCGTTTCACTCCTGGCATCTCATGACTCTTAAACGTGGGCAAAAAGGTGATGTCACAGAAACCTCCCGTGTGACCCCTCTATCGATTCAGCTTGGCAAATGGAGTCGATCGCCCTCAAGGGTTTTCATATCTTTTGGAGCTCTGGCCGTTTCACTCCTGGCATCTCATGACTCTTAAACGTGGGCAAAAAGGTGATGTTACAGAAACCCCCCGTGTGACCCTTCTATCGATTCAGCTTTGCAAATGGAGTCGATCCCCCTCAACGGTTTTCATATCTTTTGCGACCTGGGCCGTTTCACTCCTGGCATCATGACTCTTAAACGTGGGCAAAAAGGTGATGTTACAGAAACCCCCCGTGTGACCCTTCTATCGATTCAGCTTTGCAAATGGAGTCGATCCCCCTCAAGGGTTTTCATATCTTTTGCAACCTGGGCCGTTTCCTCCTGGCATCTCATGACTCTTAAACGTGGGGAAAAAGGTGATGTCACAGAAACCCCCCGTGTGACCCTTCTATCGATTCAGCTTGGCAAATAGAGTCGATCGCCCTCAAGGGTTTTCATATCTTTTGGAGCTCTGGCCGTTTCACTCCTGGCATCTCATGACTCTTAAACGTGGGCAAAAAGGTGATGTCACAGAAACCTCCCGTGTGACCCCTCTATCGATTCAGCTTGGCAAATGGAGTCGATCGCCCTCAAGGGTTTTCATATCTTTTGCGACCTTGGCCGTTTCACTCCTGGCATCTCATGACTCTTAAACGTGGGGAAAAAGGTGATGTCACAGAAACCTCCCGTGTGACCCCTCTATCGATTCAGCTTGGCAAATGGAGTCGATCGCCCTCAAGGGTTTTCATATCTTTTGGAGCTCTGGCCGTTTCACTCCTGGCATCTCATGACTCTTAAACGTGGGCAAAAAGGTGATGTCACAGACCCCTCCCGTGTGACCTCTCTATCGATTCAGCTTGGCAAATAGAGTCGATCGCCCTCAAGGGTTTTCATATCTTTTGCGACCTGGGCCGTTTCACTCCTGGCATCATGACTCTTAAACGTGGGGAAAAAGGTGATGTCACAGAAACCTCCCGTGTGACCCCTCTATCGATTCAGCTTGGCAAATGGAGTCGATCGCCCTCAAGGGTTTTCATATCTTTTGCGACCTGGGCCGTTTCACTCCTGGCATCATGACTCTTAAACGTGAGTAAAAAGGTGATGTCACAGAAACCTCCTGTGTGACACCTCTTTCGATTCAGCTTGGCAAATGGAGTCGATCGCCCTGAAGGGTTTTCATATCTTTTGGAACTTTGGCCGTCTCATTCCTGGCATCTCATGGCTATTTAACATGGGCAAGAAGGCGATGCTCCTGACAGGGACACCCGTGAGGGCGGCAAAATCAGTCTGTAACAACCAAAAAATAGGAAAAAATATCAATCAAATTTATAATTTTGAGGAGCGCCAATTCGTGGAGGGCGGCAAGATCAAGATCGTAGCCCCCCCCCCCCTCCTCTGGAAACCACGGCACGTCCCTAATTTTACATGAGAAGTAACCACTAACAGTCGAATCTGTTGATGGCGCAACTAGCCCCTTCGATGTGTCCCGAATAACATTGTATCAAGATGAATTAAGGAAAACGATCCGGTTTTCTTTTACTCTTCCTGAATGACGATTTGTTAACAAAGGACAGTGAAAACGAGATAATGGTTTTATAGTCATTGCTTTTCGGGTTGCACTTTTTCCTGTGCGTCGATTGTTTTAGACATTGTTTAAGCTTTACTCTGTTCAGGACAAGAAGAATCGTGGCAAGTCAGGTAGTAACTCACAAAGTACTTTGCAATGTGGCATGTACATTGTACCTACCGAATCTTAGAGTTCTAGCCGTTGCGCTCTCGAGGCTGTGTCCCATACTTAATTAACCCTCCACCAGTAGCGGCTCGTGCAATCTGGCAACCGTGCACTTTTGCCATTTAAACGTATGCAAAAAGATCGATACTAGGTGAGGCGCTACGCCTCACCAAGTAATCGATTATTTTACACAGTTTTAAATGGAGGGAATCCATTGTTGCCACATTGCACGAGCCGCCGCTGCCCTCCACTCCCCGGTAAAAGTTTTTCATTGGCGACCAGTAAAACGGTTCCAATTCTCCATGAAATCATTGGTAACAAATGAATTTTTTATTGGTGACCAATGTAATATTCATCGGTGACCAATGTAAATATTCATCGGTCACCAATGATTTCATGGAGTATTGGAACCGTTTTATTGGTCGCCAATGAAAAACTTATGACAGGGCTGAGAAGAAGCAATATGCACCAGTTATGATTATGAATATATCTGTGCAAAAGTCAAATTAGTAACGGTAACAGAAACGACAAAATGGATGAAATTTCGTTTCTTAATTAAGAACCACGCCTCGTCAAAATTAGTCGAAACTAACTCCTCAACAACCTCAGGCCCTTGGGAATTTATTCCTTGAAAAATCCAATCATGTGTGTATTTTAAATATGTAATAAGTTGAACCAGGTCGAGTTCCAACTTCCAAATCAATCCGACCTCTGATAACAGGGGCTCTGAAATCCGAATAGTGAATTTAAGACATTGCAAAGATTTTGACAGGCAGAGTTTTGATTCAGCGCAGCGCGCGTCGCGGTCGCGTCGGCGCGGGCTGTTCACGGGGTTTTTTGTCGTGTCTTTTGTTTTCATGCATGAATCTTTGTAATTCAGTACCTATTTTCTCTGGCGGAACGTTATTTAATTGTTATTCATTTTTTTCTTGTCGACAGAGTCACTGGAGGCGAACTTTTCGACCGGATAGTGGAAAAGGGGAGCTATACGGAGAAAGATGCCTCGGATCTTATCCGGCAAGTTTTGGAAGCTGTCGACTATATGCACGAACAAGGTGTTGTACATAGAGATCTCAAGGTAACTATCCCTATTTTCTCTCGCTCATAATCTCTAGTAAAAATTCATCGCATCACTTTTTCTATCGTATGCTGGGGCCAAAAGTTCAGGGCCTAGGTGACGAAGAAACCTGGCCGGGGTATGCAATACGCAACTCACAAAATACCATTCCATAACGCATGCGTATTAGGCGTGTTGCGTATTGCATATCCTGGATAGAGAACCAATAATTGCAGCTGGACGTATAATTCAAGTCAAGCATCTGAAATTACTTCGAAAAACATTCAAACGATAAAAGAAACGGGACTTTATAACCTGCTACTGCTTGGCTGCAAAAGCGGCCATTTCCACCCCACTCAGAATAATTCAGTTTATCGAAAGTTAATCATCAGAGGTGCAGTTACTATTTATAATCTGAGATTGATCAATCGAGTAAAGTTCTAAAGTTTCGTAAATATTCAAAGGAAGAGCAGGAACTCAGATGAGCCGGAACCGCACGGTTGGGTCCGTCTCGGCGCTGAAAACCATTAAATATTAATGTAGTGTGTGTTATCTATCATTCAAAAACTAACGTCAAGTGTTCTCGCTTGGAAAGGAAATTGATTTCAATGTATACAGTTCGACGTAGAGAAACCAATAATTCAAACATAATTTAAACTGAATTACTTGAAATGAATTTCTAACTGTGGGACCACTGAGATCAGTTTATGATTTTCTACTGCGAAAGATGCAGAATTCAATTTTAACCGCGACTCCAGCTCCGAGTCTCAAGCGAAGAAACTTGGACTTGCTAGTTGCTCTCTTACTGTCAGTGCCAAGCCCCTTCAATTTGGGATGATACTTCGAGGCCTTCACCGGAACACGATTAGTTGCATCATACTTAGCGGAACGGTCGCACTCACCTACCTGGCTCTTATCATTTTATTTCACTCGTGTCAGCTGATGTGTCAATCAGTAGCACAGAATAATACAATCAGAACGGAAACTCCCATCAGAGCCGATGCAAGCAAGTTTGAAATATAACGGCACCAATAGGCAACGCTGTGGTCCTATATCCCAACATGGCAGACGTGTGTGATTTGTGTTGAAACTAATTTATTTCTGTAAATTCTGGAAAGAAATCTTAAGTTTCCGGCTCACTTTTATTCTATTTACATTTCAAAATAAAAATTTCGCGAATCATGTCCCATATTTTTTTTTTCGCGCGCGAATCCAGATGTAAACATCCTATATCCCAACATGGCGGACGCGAAATGAATTTGCTTCAAAATCCGACAGAGTTTCCGTTCTGGTTGTATTATTCTGTGTCAGTAGCATAGCGTGCAGTTTGGCAACGCTGCAGTTCGGCAACGCTGCAGTTCGTCCATTTAAAATCATCAAAAATATCGAAGTATTGGGTGTTCGGTGTCCTTTTATGTGGGTTTAAATCAACGAGCTATACCTTTATCTAGAGCGGAGATAGTGTACACGTCTTATGGGAAAAAACCGTAACCGCCCTGGAGAAATTTTAAGGTTATGTATAAGCGAGTAAACAACCCTAATTTCTCTATCTCCACAACGTATTTTAGCTGGTTTTCTAACTCTATCAGTGACTTTAAAATTTGATTTTTTCTTTGAACTGCGCGTGTTTTCTATCAATCATAGGCTTAATTTCAGTTTCTACTTATAGAAACACTCGAATTCTTCATAGCTTTTTATTTAATTTGTCAGTTTTTGCAGTGTGTACTACAAGCCGTGTGTTACTACCTTATAACACTTCTGTGCTTATAATGCCGTGACTCATTACATTTCTTGGCATTTTCTCAAACTAAAGTGGTATGTTTATGGTGATGCATTAAAAAATGTTGTAATTTGACCTCTCATTGCAATTTTTCTTTTCCTGATATAATTTTAATCTCCTAAAGTTGAGTGATCTGAAGTAACTTTGTGAACGGATGAGCGTGTTCCTTGATCATTTTGAAATATTTGTGATTGCAGAACTCTAGAGAGTAAAGTTACCGAAAAAAACCACCTGGGATGTAGTGTTAGATTAAATCAATCATTTACTTTTAAATCAAGATTTGTCTCGTAGACATGTGCTCCATTACCAATTCTTAATTTTCCATGTCTCGGGGCAATGTTATTAGTAGCCTTCACGGTGCATTTTCAGGCTGATTGTGTATGAGATACCAGTTTGGGCAAGCTATATGCAACATCCATTGTAATTATGTTATTGCTTCAAGGATCTCTGAAATCCTTTCAGTTTAGGTGTCTTCGGAGTAATTAATGTTTTGTCTTTACGGTAGACGGATGGTGAGTACTTACTCATGGAAAGTTAAAACCCCACTTAAGCGCGCACCACCCAAAGTCTCTTGAGCACCATTAAGCTGTAAAATTGTATGGCTCTTGTCCCACACAGCATACACTTTCAATGCTGCTAGGAAGTCATTTTGCTCTAACAGGGTTGTTTCACGCCATAGGACTATCAGGAAGTTTATAGATTACTTACCTCTGAAGTAAATCACTCGATTTTCCTGAATGACTTGCATCCTCTTTACTTTGTTTACCACCATTTTTGATGTATAAGTGGTGCGAGGAGAAGCAACCAGCTAACAATTGACAATCTTTAACTGGCATGTGGCAGCAGGTATTTGAAATCTTCAAATGTATTAACAGCCTTCCCGGCTATGTATAATTTGGATTTAGAAAAGCTTGTTGTCCGCCATATTTACCCCCCATTGCTGTCTGAAATGATCCAGCTTTGATGCCTAAAGGTAAGAATAAAACCATTCTGTTTCATTATTTCCATCCCTTAGCATACAATACAGTTTTCATCCCCTGGATAGTGCGTCTAAGACGTTGAAAGAGCTCTCTACTTGGGAATCTCTTAATGTTCTTCCTTGGTCAAAAGTCCGGAAGTTCACTCGTCTGTTTGTTTTGACGTGTGTACTTACTTTCTTCTTATTGCTACATTTTTGAAAAACGTATGGATTTGAGGCTGAAATGTGCAACAAGGTTTACCTAGCAACTAATTTTTAAAGGCAACCGAATTTCGCTTCCTAAAGCTTTTATTTATAATTATGAACATGTCAACAGGGATTTTCAAAGACAGTATCAAAGTTGAAGCTTAAAAAGCACTGTTATTCAGAGATCTGAGCCAACAACCTCCTTCGCTTGGCCTTGACAGGTGAGTTTTTGCGATTATCGCATTTGAAATGCGTTTTAGGATTAGTCTCTTTTCTTTTACCCTTCTTACCTACTACGGTGATTTATAGTCACCTTTTCAAGGTGGCAATCTACCTTAAAAATTTGGCTCCAAATCATCACGGTATTCGACACGGAAAAGAAACTCTGGTTAACCCGTAAACACAGTTAAAATGGGAAAATCTCAGGAACTCTCAAATCAAGGCCAATTCATGGAGGATTTTTGCTCAGGCATCTAAATCCACTCTGCTAACTACGTTCTTCTTTACTGAGCCAATATTTCATTAAGAAACCGGATAAAAACACCTCCTGCTTTAATTTAGAATATTTCTTTTAGATTAGTTGTTGCGCAATCACCTTCTTTTTCTTAAATTATCGACGCATTCAAGCTGTGGCAGCATTGCGCTGAGGAGAGTAACATAGCGAGAAAAGAAAATAAAGCTGAGCATGGACAAGATGGAAGATTTTGTGGGTTTTTTCCCCTTATCATAAGCTATAGAGGCTTTGTTTTGTTTTTGGTTTATGCATTTATCAAACCTGCAGTTTGATTCATAGTTTTCATTTTCGCTTGTACTAGCAAACGCAAAAGTTTCGACAATCAAGCTTGCATACGGAGCGCAGAAGATTGCTTCGATTACACGAGGATTCGCGACTTATCTCAAATTCTTGACTGCCAAAACTTTTGTGTTTGGTAGTATTTACTGAACTCGCAATCAGTTTGTAGGTACTTGTTTCACCCAGACCCGTGATAGAGTGTTACACTTGAATGGCTTTCAGTTTTCGATTAATGAAGAGAAAAAAAAAAACTCCTGTGCCACCATGATATCTTGGCTACGCTTGATATTTAGTTCCTCTTTTCATTAAATTGTACATAGTTAGCTCTAGCTCATTATTTAAACGTCTATCTCTAAACATATGTTCTTTATTAAGAGTAGTCAGTACACTTCATTAATGGGATCTTTTGAATTTGTTAAGAATGATGTTCAATGCTTGAACCTTTAATAATTTTTTTTTGAAGTAGAGGTGGTGCCCGCATTTGCAAAGTTCTGCATTTGCATAGCCAGGAAATAGCTGTTACTGAACCCATAAATAACTTGTCATCCATTAGATCATGCATACTTGCACCATGTGAGAGAGAGCCAGATTTATCAACTGTCACATCTACGGGCAAGCCCTTCAGCTCTGTAAAATTGTTAGGTGATCTTGTAGGTATTCAAGTTACACTGAAACTTGGTTACACAAAGATTTCATCATATCTCTTACTTTAAACGCCATTTTCTTGTCTTCAACAACAGTCAGTACCTACATCAAAGAATCTTTTTTAAGTGGCTTATCATGAACTACGTACCTCAAAGGAGACTGGGGGATTCTAGTGATTTATCCCTAACACTTAGTAGGGATGAAACAAATATGTTTTAATCGTACCTTTAAAGATGAGAGCATGGTTACTGTGGTCAAAACTGAAGAGTGAATATAGCAGACAACAAGTTTTTCCAAACTCAAACTATCCACAGCTGGTTAGACCTTTGTCACGTTTGAAGATTTGGAAATACCTGCTACAGGCCATTAAAGCATTGGTAACAAATAATTTGTACTCCTCGTCACATCGGTGATTCTTCTAATACAGCAATTCTTGGCACAACAGTGATACTTCTACTAAAGCAAAAACCAAGTAGAGTCTGAACATCGAACGCGATCCCGAAATTGAGGGATTATCTCCCTCCTTACAAAAACACTTTGATAGGACCACTAGTTTTGAGGCAAAATTGAAGTACACGGTGAGAAGAGCAAAAAAACTGAAATTAAAGCATAGAAGAATTTCTGGTGCTCAGTGAAATAATAACTCAATCATCTGACCCACATCCAGTAAACACACAACAAGATAACTTGCAATAGCACTGTATTGAGCACATGAAGTTATACAGAAATGAGACGGTGAATGGGGATCCTCAAAGCTGAACTCAAATTATTGAGACATATTAAAGTTCATACTGACACTAAAGGATGGTTTCTTTTACTCCAATTTACAGGTACCTCACCGATTATACGTTAATATAAAAGAACAAAACAAAAACTAAACATCCATGATCTTGTTGCGGGTGGTTTCAGCACAAGCAAGATAGATAAAGACAAGTAAATTAAGGCACAAGAAAGTAATATTAGAAATTGGAGAGAGTTTTCAATTGAAAGCTACCGCAATTCACAGAGACATGATAATTCACGACAAAAACACTGCTTGTTCGGGTGAAAATGCCAAGAAGTGCAATGAGTTTAGCACGGCGTACGGCATTATAAGGTAGTTACACACGGCTTGCACACACACTGCAAAATGACAAATTAAATTAAAGCTATGAGGAATTCGAGTGTTTCTGTAGGTAGAAACTGAAATTAAGGCTATGATTGATAGAAAAAACGCGCAGTTAAAAAAAAGACTCAAATTTTAAAGTCACTGATAGACTTAGAAAACCAGCTAGAATACATTGCGGAGATAGGGAAATTCGGTTTGTTTACTCGCTTATTCATAACCTTAAAATCTCCGGGGCGGTTACGCAGTTTTCCCGATACCTCCGCTCTAGATAAAGGTATAGCTCGTTGGTTTAAATGAACAGATTACAACGTTGCCAAATTTCACGCTACGCCACTGGTGTCAATCACCACCCTCCTCGTCGTGTTTGATTCGTCTTTATTATTAATCCTTCTTTTCCCATTCTGTCTTTTGCAGCCTGAAAATTTATTGTATTATAGTCCTGCTGAAGATAGTAAAATAATGATAAGTGATTTTGGTTTATCAAAAATGGAGGATTCCGGAATCATGGCCACAGCCTGCGGTACCCCTGGATATGTTGGTGAGTATGGTTGAGCTGCAAATTAAATTCCAGCAATATCAAGAGTAACATTCATCAGTGTACACTGTACATATAATCAATCAGCAGTTCATCAAGATTGAGACTCTATTTATTTTGATGATTATTTTTTTTTTTTCTTCCCCTGCTTTTAACTCTTGAAACCCTTGACTTGTACTTTGCATGGACGTCAACAAATTATCGATCTTCTTCCTTTTTTTTACATTTTAGGTAAAATACGAATCCAGAAAAAAAATTGAACAACATATCTGCTCCCATCTCCCATGTTTAGTTGAGACCTTATAAAAATAATAAACCTCACTAAAATTTAAGTAAAGGAGAGGGAGGATCAATCGTTAAAATATGTAATCTTTGGTGTGCCTTTCGATCGTATTCTTGTTGAGCCGGTCGAGTATGTACTCGAATATATTTCAAGTTTCAAGTTTTGAAATACTCGAGCGAGATGCAAAATTCGAAGTAGAAAAATGTTGAGTTTTTGAGAATCACGCGTGTTTCTGAGTTCAAAAATTTGTATATACCCGCCGAAATTCGTGATGATACAGTTTGCCCAATTAGCAGATGGCATTCAAGATGTCCAACAGTAAAATGTTGAATGCTCATACGGCCTCCTAATCGGTTCTTGAAGTGAACTGAATGGCGTTTATAGTTTATGCAGAACACAGTTGGCAGTAATGGAAAACTTTTGTTCTTTGTTGTTGTTATTATTTATTTGTTAATTGTTAATTTCGTGTTATGGGTTTTGTTTACTTTCATGAGTGTGAGTGATTCTAGCCCTGTTGTTTCAATAACAATTAATTAATTATTAACAATTTTATCCATAAAGTTACTTTATTTTACCGCCTCTGTTATTTGTGTGAGCGAATTACATTTACTCTACTCAGTCGACAATCAACCAAAGTTCCACAAAAGTAGTACTTTAGCAATGTCACACTTCTTGTCATCATAGGTTGCTATTTATTACAGGTTTTACAGGTTTTGTTTTCGCGTTGATTCTTATGAACCTTTCTTTCGGCGAAATCTTTTATTGCTTGAGAAATTTTTTCTCAAATGAACGGCTTTGAACACTGTCCGTTTTAAAAAGTTGGGAAGACTTATTTGTGTGTGTGTGAGTGTGTTTGTCTACTGGTACCTATTTACCTTTACCTATCCTTTTTTACCCTAAGAAAAATCCAAACAAAATTGGTTCAACTGTCGTTTTTGAACTATAGAAAAGAGAGAAAAAAAAAGGAAAAAATTTGGAAGAAGTCAAATGTAATGTGTCTATCGCTTCTAATTTTCATAAAAAACTTTTATATGAAAGCCAAGAATTGCGAATACTCAAACTTGACAGGAACTCAGGAGCTTTATTTGGCAGAAACTTGCCTCAACTCAACGTTAAGTCAAAATTCACTTCTTGCCCAGCACTAGTTTTACTCCGAAATGATTTATCGTTATGCATTAGCGTCTTGATCATATTTCTTACCAGCAATGATTTTTGTTGATTTAGTCACGGTGTTTCAATAAATTCTTGTATCCAATTTCTCTTTTCAGCACCTGAAGTTCTAGCTCAAAAACCTTACGGCAAAGCTGTGGATGTTTGGAGTATTGGTGTAATATCCTATATTTTACTTTGTGGTTATCCTCCCTTTTATGATGAAAATGATGCTAATTTGTTCGCCCAAATTTTGAAAGGTAAGTAATGAGACTGTACATATGTTGTTAATAAGAGCATTAATTGTGACCTCTGATCACCAAGTTTATTATGTAAAGAAAGGATTTGATTGGAGTTTATTCTCTTCCTGAAGATGGAATTGGGGCCGGACGGTGAAGTCTCTAAAACCAGAATATTTTAAGAGGCAGAAGAATTAAGTACAAAATGAAGAAAATTAATGAAAGGAAATGAGTACTTATTTTCGTAATGTTCTGTTGTTTTTGGACTTAAAAGATTGATCCAGAGTTGATTAATGCTAAGTGTTGGCACCACGTCATACTATTCTAAAAGTCAACAGTTTTTGGCAAAAATCAATGAATATATGCAGCAAGCACACATTTGAGGATCTTCGGCACTTGCAAGCAGTGGCGTAGCCAGGAATTTTTCTAGGAGGGGGTCTGGGGTCCGAAAATTGTCAAGGGAGGTCCAAAGATACTAATTCGGTCAAATTTGTCTGAAAAGGCAGAAAATGACTTTTTTTTAGGACAAATTTTGGTGTCAAGGGGTGAGGGGGGGTCCAGACCCCCTGGACCCCCCCCCCCCCCCTTCCTCCTTGGGTACGCCACTGCTTGCAAGCCCACTTCAGAAAAATTCCCCGAATCAAGCTGAACACTCTAAAATAAAGCTGGGATTTTGAAAATAAAAAAATCCCATGAGCCCCATAGAGTGTGGATGCTGTTAGTTGATTAGTCTCACTTGCACTTAAGGGGTGTCTCCACCTGCGAATTTAAAAGCGCGAATTGACCGCTTGAGCCAATAGGCTTCCTCGTTGTCGATACATCGGACTCGACCTATCGACTTCAAGGCAGCTCATTTGCTCAATAAGTTTATTCACGCTTTTAAATTCGCTGGTGGAGACACCCCTCTACTTACTAAGTTTTTGGCAAAAAATCCTTCCTATAAAACGGCACTAATTCTACACAAGTTTCGTTCATTTTGGGTTAAAACAAAAGTAACCTGTGGCGCTATCAATTGAATTGAAACTTGAAAAAGTTTCTCCCGGAATCACCTTAATCTAGCTCTGCAGAGTCGAGACTCTGATTGGGAGAACTCCAGAGTTGAGAGAAAGCAATCGAGCAGACGTAGGTAGTCAAGTCTAGAAAAAAAGAGAAAGGGGTCGATAAGTCTTGAAAGTGCCTTTGCTTCATTATTCATCATATGTAATCAGATTATACATCACAACTACAAAACCACTCGTAGAGAACTTGTGGCAGGAAGCACCAACCTGGCCGTGAATCACTAGACAAGAAATTAAGCAATCAATAGTTAGGTGAAGATTAGTTTGTTAAACTTCAATTACCTGTGAGTTATTTTTTGTGTTGTTTTGTAAATGAGTTCTTCAAACTAACTACAAGGGTGCAATCTTCTGGTTTCCTGCAAAAAAATTGATACATCTGCAGATCTTGGCTGTGAATCAATTTTTAACGATTTTGACTGGAGAATTATTTAAAAATTCTTTCATTTTTGTAATGTTTCACTCACAAAAATTTCAAGCCAATTTAATGAGGGAGGATAGGGCATGAGATACTTTCTGTTGATATGAAGGGTGGAACACACCCTCCCTCTCTTCGGAAATATCTATTTCAAGGGACCCTCAATCAGGGGTGCAAAATGTTCTAAAACTTTGAAAGTTTCACGTGATCCATGACTTACTTCCTCACAGGATTTTAAAAAATTTCCTTACAAAAATTTGAAAGTGATGACTTTTTTTTTGCTTATTCACCGTATGTTCGCAATATGATCAATATTTTCCCATTTTTTACACTATTCCCCTGGGAAATATGTGTTTCCATTATTTGAAAAAAAAAACAACAACAAAAAAAAGAAAAAAATTGACAAATTCCCTCTCTTTCCCAGCAATTTCCTCACTTTCACGCGATCTGTGGATCGCTAGATCGGGCACATTTTGCACCCCTGCCCTCAATGCTTTTTTAGAAAATATAGACGGCTCAATTTCAACTTACATTATTTTGACATTTTTTATGTGATTTCTGCAGGAGAATTTGAATTTGATTCACCTTACTGGGATGAAATCAGCGACTCAGCAAAAGACTTCATCCGAAATTTAATGTGTGTAGATGTAGAAAAACGATTCACCTGTCGGCAGGCTCTCGCTCATCCATGGTATGTTTCTTACAACTTTTAAAATACTAATCAATATTTTTAAGTTTTTCCTCTCACAATTTGGTGCTTTTGCATCTAAAATTTTGATTCAAGTGAGCCCTTTTTTATGCCTGGAGTGAGTTCAACGAACAATGTCCTTGGTTTGTGAGAAGTCATGATTTTTTCCTCCAGGTATTTTGTTCTGAAAATGATGGTCCTCCCTCTCTGGTTTGAGTAATATTTTAGGTTTCCTGTGACAGTACGAGTAATTATTGATTTTGTTTCACAGGATCAGCGGCAACGCTGCCAGTAACAAGAATATCCACGGAACAGTGTCCGAACAACTCAAGAAAAATTTTGCAAAGTCTCGTTGGAAGGTAAGAGATACTTATCACACTCACTTGACTAAGCCTTGCTATTTTGATAGCCTATTCGTAGCCATTTTTCAAATCCTTCTGATTATTATTTAAGATGGCTACAATCTGTGGTAAAAATGTTCCGTACAGATCCATAACCAATTCCCCATACAGAGTATGAATCCATATGGATATGTATGTATCTGTATGGATATCAAAGCGCATATCCATACAGTTCCGTATGGAACTATGTAGACTATTTTTATCAGGAATCAGTCTCAATTGACAAACAAAATCTTTTATCTGTGTGCAATGTTTTCAATAATGCGACTAAGTGTAAATAGTGGTTTTTCCTAATTTTAGTATGTGTGTGTGAGTGTGCAGAGCTAACATAGATTTCTCATTTTATACCTCTAATTTTTTCTCCATTCCTAGTCTAGATTTTTTTTCTTTCTTTGTCTTATTTTTATTTTTTTCCATTTATTTTTAATTCTTATACATTTTCTTCTCTTCTCTACTTGTCTACCATGGTTCATGGGATGGGATAATGGTTTCATACGGTAGTTAAAGAGGAACAGTAATGGTTATTCCTAGATGAATCAACTTGTAAATATGAAAAGGATCTGCATCAATTTTAGTCTTCATTTTGCTTGTTTATGGACTAGTTTAGTGTGGCGTCACAGCTACCATGCATGCACCAACCATCGGTTCATTGGTTTGTTTGATTCCATCTCTCACTTGCTGATAGTGACTTTTAATAGCACTGTTGCAGTCTTTTAAATTGCCTTGAAGCAGAGACATGTTGCTGCTAAAATCCATTAAAATTACGGAAGTGCCAGAATTCTGATATTTAGCATGAAAAAATTTTATTTTATTGAAATTTCTGGAAAAAGACAAAATTGAAACAGCGTTGTCTCTTTTTTATTGAAATCACCGAGAGTGTCTGAAATCACTTTAAATGAGCAGGCAAAAGAAGAGTACAGAGTGTAATCAAACAAAACTCAAATTGTAGGTTTTCTCTTGCTGTGACGGCATCACTAATATGGTCTTTAATATTTGTCTCCTCCCCAAGAGAGTTATAAAAATAAGGAACTATCTCATATAAAAAAGTAGGCCTTTGAGCTGATCCTTCCATTTCAATTTCAGTCAACAAAATACTAAAGTCATGCTGAGTCACTGAAAAAGAGAGAATAAATGTTAATCTTGTAAGAGCACAATCATTACTAAGATCGTCTAGAATTTCGGGGAGAGAAAAAATTGCTGGATATAACCCAAGGGATTTGAAAAAAAGGTGATGATTCAGTAACATGAATCAAGATTTTGAATTTTGAAACACCTGTCTATTGTTGGCAATCCTCTTAAGATGTGATTACTTTCAACCATCAAAAATCTGCTGTCCATCCACGTGTTTCCATTTCTGTACATTACGTAAAGACAGTTTCCTTTTCTGAGTGCAGAAAATTTACGAGTTCTCTTTCCCCCGAAAAATGTAACTCATTAATTCACAATCGAATTTGATGTGGATTGTGCTCTCTTTAGAATGGGCATTCCTCAGATGAGGATCTGCTGCTCCCCCCTTTTTGAATTTCACAACTATACTTGTTGCATGTACAATCTTGTCTCCGTCAATTGTGTCAACTTTCTGCATGGGTGCAGTAGGTAATTGGTCATCTAATTTGAGGGCAAAACCTAAACAATTTAACCATGAATTTTCAAAATTCTTTTCGTGAATATGTTCTTAATCCAAAAATAAAACTGAAACTGAAGCCACAGCTTGTCACCAGATCTTTAATTAGTATTTTAGTCAATACTACATGGAAATTTGCCATAGATTAAAGAAACGTGATAAAGTGAAACCCACAATCTTTGCTCCCTTGCCCTCATTAGTGCGGAGGACACTCTCTGAAGTTGATTTACCATTCCTCTTATAAATCGTATTTTTTAGTCTGAAATTGAAAATCCTTGCGTAACTATAATCAGTCTGAGAATATGAAAGTTTCACAAACTGTCGAACCATTTAACATTTTGATGTTGAATAGTTTTAAATTTTGGGCTAAGAAATGTTACCTCATAATGTAAGTCTCAGATGTACCATTAACGCAGAATGATCTTTGGCTTATTTTCAAAGCTCCAAATTCTCTGTATCGTGATTTCTCCCTCCCATTGGATGCCAATATTTCATGAATATTCTCTGCAAAATTTTGTCATGACAGTCAACATGGACTCACTAAATTTACGTGGGCTTTTTAAAGGGTGCTTTGCAGGTCAATCATCATTTATTGAAATTATTTGATGTTATTTTAACAGCTTTTGACGAGCATTGTAAACATAGTTCATAACCTGGTTATCATATTGGTGACCAGGTCATTCATTAAAGAAAATGGGGCTCTTGCAAACTTTTGCCATAGGGGATGAAAGAGTTGATTCTTACCAAAAAAAACCTGTAAAAAATGACAATGAGTGCACTAAAAAATCACAAAACTCTCGCTTAGAATCGAGCTTAATGGCGGAGAGATGCAGGTGCAGGTATCATGGAAGATTCCTATCTAAATTGAGACATATCTCTGTGTTTCCGTAGAGAAAGTAACATTTTAGTCAGGAATCTTCCAAGATACCTGCCATTACAAACTTGCCTTTGCAGCAGTTATGTAAGTTTATTACTGAATTTTAGATTTTCTTAGTGTGATTTTCGTTGGTTTTTACATCAGATTGGACTATTGATTTGCTTACAGCAAAAGTTTGCAAGAGCCCCATTGGCACATTGAGCGATGGTGGTCACATTTTGCAGATCATTTTTTGATACCTTTTAATAATATTGGTTCAGTGGAAATACCGCTGCCTTTTGAGCTAAAGCCCACTCCTGTAATTTTACTTAATGACAAAATCATCATTACATACTTGATGCGTACACATAATAAAGCAGTTAGTGAATACAAACCGCACGTTGATTTTTGTTATCCTCTTTTCCGTTGTAGCAAATAATGAATGCTATTACAATGGTACATAAAATGCAGAGATTAGCTCTAATTAGTTCTGGTCCTACGGAAGAAGCTCACCTATGTCCCCCTATAGAAGAAGAAGAAGTAGAAGACAAAGAAGATAAAGGTAGAACAATTGAAAAAGATGGTAGAATCATAAAAGACCAGCCGATTCAAAAAGTCGAAGGAGGAGGTATTAATTCACCTTCCGATTACTTTGATGATGTTCTTGTTTTTCTTGCTTGTTCCATCCCTTTGTATACTCTACATTTATACCTCCAGCCCTTCCCTCATTGCACCAAATATTTTTAAATATCTCATCTATGTTAATTGTTAATGTTTAGAGGATGTGGCCATAGCTTCTAGGAATTTCCGTTTAATCAACTAGGGATGTCGATACTTTGGAAAGTATCGATACTGGGCATGGATCCTGAAGTGGATGCTGCGTATCGATACCGGTTTTGATAGCGAGACAAAGTATCGACACTTCATACGTATCGACACTTCATACGTATCGACACTTCATACGTATCGACACTTCATACGTATCGACACTTCATACGTATCGATACTTCATACGTATCGACACTTCATACGTATTGACACTTCATACGTATCGATACTTCATAACTCATAAGTATCGATACTTCGATATTTGACGATCTTTACGTTCTGTCCTCGATCAAATAACATTTCGATTTTCTTAATGTGTAAAATTTTGAAGTTAAGTGACCATTTTTTGCAAGTATTCAAATTTAATGGATAGAATTTTAGATACAGGCAGCATCTTTGAGACTAGATAACCATTATTGGAGGGAAGTTTGACAAGTACATGTACATAACCTTATAAAAAGTATCGATACCAACGATACTGAGCTCTCACGGTCGATATCGTTGAGTATTGATGTCAAGTATCGGAAAGTATCGATCAAAAGTATCGATATCCCTATAATCAACATGCAGAGTGCCGCAATACAATGGGTGTCCCATAAAAAGTGAGACTGGTCCTGTCACTTTGAACGAAACAAGCTAGCGACCTCATTCTGGTTGCGTTTATAAGATCAACTTATTATCTATCGATTGAGACCTAGATGAGCAAAATCGGTTGAAAATTGGTGGAGTTATGAACATTTAAAAATAAAAAAAATGTTGACGCCATACAGGTTTTTTTGATGAGATGATTTACTTGATGAGCTTAAAACAATGGTACCTTTGGTAATTTCTAAGTGTCCCCGTTATGGAGATACACACGTGTACAGTTGTAAAAAATTGTGTGCGTAGTGATGTCACTACGTGGAATTCCCATTTAAAACAATGTATTTTGGGCCAAAATCTCATCTCGGGGACAATGGGACCTAATTAGACTCCAAAGGCATCTTTGTTCTCAGCTCATCAAGTACTTTTATTCTCTTTATAAAAAATGCATCTTTTCAGACCCTTTGCAACTACTCCATTGATTTATTTGATCATATTTGTCAATTTGTGCCAGAAATTCGTCATTTTCAAGCGTACGGCTCTGCTCCTAGATTGTTGGAATTAAAAAATTAAATTGGTTGTTCCTTTGTTCCCTCTGGCCATGTACCTTGTTTTCTTATAGCTTTAAAGTTATTTTGTAATTAGTTGTTTTTACCTTGCTTTACAGTTTGCATGCTTTAATTAAAACATGTTTTAGCAACATCAGTAGACTCATTTTTCAAGCACATATTTCTACTTCATCAGCTCTCGAAAGAACTTTAATGCAAACGCTCTCAATTATTTTATTTATGATTTTTTCTGTTTAATCTTTAATTTCCGCAAATTTCAAGGTTCAAAATCTTGAATGTTTCATGATTGCCCATTCTGGTTTATCGTAAAGTCTTTTTCAGTGATTGCAATGTTGTCAGAAGTTTTCTCCCATGACCAACGCATGCAATCACTTTTTGAATTTGATTTACCCGGTGGAGTTGGAATTGCCTATCCGTCGAATTGAAGGCACCCAACGAGACCTTATCTATTGTAGTGTTTTCATCTATACATATTTGCATTTATCCGGACTGAAGACTAAAACAATTTGAAATAGGCTGGAAGAGAAAAACAAGTAAACTAGGCTTGGCCCATAAGGGGTTAAGTAATTTGCAGGTTTTTTCAGTTTCGCAATTTGTTAAACTTCATGTAGATTTCATTTTCGTCAAACATTTTTTGAAAGACACAATGCACAGTGAAATCTCTGTAATTGGAAGTTTGTGTAAATGACATATTATCTATCTGGCCAAACGTGTGTTTGTTTTCACACAAAAATTTCATTAGGTAGCTGATTTGATACCCAATTTTTTTCATTCAGGGGTGGATTTACATCTCTTAAGGCCCTCCGGAACGTAGAATTTGAGGCCCCCTAGAAGTAAGGTATTAGGGTGCTAGGGAGAATTCTCCCAAGAAAGAAGGGGGTGCTGGGAGGGGGAGCAGGTTCTCCCTCGAAAATTTCAATCGAAAACTCGGTTTTTAATTTTTTTCCAGTTAAAGTGTTATTTTTTTTTTATCCCTTACGATCAGAAATACTATCAGTCTGGTGGCATAAACTTGAGATTCTTAATAGGGGGGAGGGGGGAGGCAAAACAACAGTATTTTGCGTAATGGTAAATCCGCGCCTGTTTTCATTCCTTGCTACATGGATTTTGCTGTATATTCTCCTCCGCATATTATTATTATTATTCTGGAACAAAAGTATAGTCACTTTCCATTATTCATTGCCTTTGCTCAGCTTGAAATTATTGTTTGATGCACTCGTACTTCTACATTTTACATAATTTTGAGTCCGTATTAAATTTGAAACCTTGCCTTGCCGCATCTAAATTTATCTGGGGTGTAATCTAAGAGAAAAGTCTACGTTCAACAGCAATTTTTAGAATGTTTGGTTGGAGTATGGTATTTCTAGTTTTTGATGGGAAACACTATCTAGTAGCCTTGAGAATAAGTTAGAAACAGAATGTGGTTCATTTCTTTAACCATAAATTGCATAATATGAAGTTGTTTCTCAGTTGTCATTTTGTTTAAAAAAAAAATGGAAAACTTAAAACAGATTTTTTTTTTTTTTTTTTTTTTTTTTTTTTTTTTTTCAAAATTAAGTTCTTCCAACTCTAAACTCAAAGTTGCCATGTTTCTTCTACCTTTGGAGATATGTACATGCATCTGTACTTTTTTGAGCCAAAATGTTTTTAATATTAAAATATAACAAGTTTGATAACGAAAACTGTTCGTACGTACTGTTTTTAATGTTCATGTCAGTATTTTTGAGATATTGGGACTTTTTTGTCACATAATGTTTGTAATTTGCTCCTCTGTCTCATGGTGTCAAAATCTTTCTTTATAATGTCTGAAAAATTTTGGGAGGCCCTCTGCTCAGAGCGCCATAAGTATTTGCTATCGGAAAATAAAAACCATAGAATTTTTTTAAAAAAAAAAAAAAAATTGTACAATCTAGCTGTGGTCAACAGATTCTATGAAAACAACCTTGAATTCACTTTTTCAATACTCTGATGGTCAGAATCAAGCAGGCGTTTCATTTATTTTTACGCTAAACTGGGTTTGTAAGACTTTCTTTTTGAGTAACACTATTGGTCGAGCAATGTAAGACTTGTCTGTTACTATGGTTGCCATCGTTGAGTATCCAGATATTTAACGCCTACTCGTGGGTAGGTATTAAATGTGGGCAATTTAATGGGATGGTTGATAGCTACAGTCAAGTCTAACAATTCCGTACCATTAATAAACAAGACTCATAGACAGAGTCAACGATTGGTTCAATGAAAAATTAAATGACTGACTCACATGTCAGTGCAAAAGGAAGTTGGCAGGAGAAATGCGTTATGTTCCTCACTTTTCCCCGATTCGAAGATCTTCTCGCTCTTGATTTCCTGACCGTTTCTTTGGTCTTGAGGGTGTTGTGTAGCCTGTTGTTTCAGTCGCTCTGTTAGGTTTAGTACTTACAATGGTGAAGGAACACCCAATCGGAGATACTAATAGGCCTATAGGACTTATAGAGGAGGAGGACTTATAGAGTCCCTATAAACTATGAGAGTTGCGCCAAGTCTCTCAAAAGGAAGAAGAAGAAGCGGATCGATGGAGCCCCCAAGAGGCAAATTGCAAATGGCGGATGGCCATTTGCCTTTGCGCTGTTGCCGCTATTTTGCTATCTCTTATAGGTTAGGTTCAGATTCTCTGCGATAACTGTCGTTATCGGAAGAGATAAGTTCTTCAGAATAACATTCAAGCAGAGGAAAAATTAACAATAATTACTGCGGTCACTGTTACTTCAAATGTGTAATGAAAGCTAGTACGCAAAAAATAAACAAGCCCTCCGCCATTTGCATTTGCCTCTTGGAGCTTTCTTGACAGCCTAAATCGGAGAGCCAATCAGAAATGGATTCAACATTGGTGCAACTCTCATAGTATACAGGGACTCTTAATAGGACTGATCTTGTAATAATAGATCTGTGTTCGAATATTCTACTTTCTACCAAGCTGCAACCAATCAATCATAGTTCATAAGCGCAAAGAGGGAGGGGATTCGTTCTTTCCCAAAAAAATTTGCCACTTCTTTTCTCTTGACATGATTGAGTAAATGTTGTTGCCAGCGATACGTAAACAGTGGCTAATAAGGATGGGATGCTGTTTTTGTTTTCACGCTTATTACCCTTTCCATCCTGTATCCATGGGCGGATACATGAACTTGTCTGTCTCTCTCTCCTTCACTTGAACGTGCGTGTTAGAAAGAGACGGAGATAGGGGCTAAAGTCTCTGCTATCCTTCTCTAACACACGCGCTCAAATGGGAGGAGAGGGAGACAGACGTATTTCTATAATCGCCCATGGAAGCTGTGCATACTTATTTAGTTGCCTACCATGTGTACCGTCTGCACTAATTACATTTGTTACAACCGAGCACCTCTCTGCATCTGCATCTATGAAACCAATAGTGTTTAGGTTCATTCGTCATTCCTACATTTAAAAAAACAAAAAAAAAAAAAAACAGCAAAAAAACATAAAAACAAACAAACAAACATTAATAAGTAAATTAAAATTTATTGCTGAAAAACCATAGCAAAAAATATTTTCCTGTTTAGCGATTGCCGATTAGTCAGGATAAAAATAAAATTTTCCGTTTACAGGGATGATGTCTCTCTTTTCCAATTATTTTGTCAGAACAAGCTTATCTTTCTAAGTTATTAGGGAAAAAAGAGATTTTCTAATAGTAGACAAGTTTCTCCTTTAATAAGCAAAGGTTCAAATTTTTTTTTGACGGGCAGAAAGTTTGAATTCTTTTTCCGTCATTGGCTGGAAACCACATTTCGTCTTTTTGGTCTTTTTGCAGAAATGTACTTAAGTAATACCTCAGCATTAATAATTTTCTAATCATTTTTTTTGGGTTTGAAAATGCTATATTTCTTTTGTTGAAAACTCTTTTGCATGATGTTAGAGTTACATTCTTCTCAGAATTACACAGATGACATTAATTCTAGAAATATAAAAATGCTATAGTAATTTTTAAAATCCTAATTTTAATCTTGCCTCTAATTTCGATTGTTCTAAGTGAATCAATATATGAGAAACTTTCAAACTTAGATTGCTCAGGAAATTATTCCGCAGAATTGCTGGAATAACTCTTTTTGACATGAAGCCTCCTAAATATATTCCTACAATGAATAACATTTTGTTTTATGTCTCACATCATATTCCTACTCAATTACGTTGTAATGATATGTTCTGAAAAACCCATTTTATGTCTGTTTTCCCAATATTTCCGTTCGTTTCATCACAATCTCGTCGTAAATGAGGTTTTTGCAAGTTTTCTCTGCAGGTAAACTAAGTGCTTGATTTTGTGTACAAACTAGCAAAAGTAACTGTGGTGACAACAAAAAATAAAGCCACCTAAGCCCCCTCTTCATTGCTAAGATCTTGAAACTTTGCGTTTTCTAATTTTCTCACCCAAAACGCTGCAACAGAAAATTCCTTCATTTCTCAAAATATGCAATGTTATCGCACAAATGCATTGTTGACTGCATACGCAAAAAATTGAAGGTGTGTCTGTACCAAATGACGGTTGCACAGGAGAAACTGGGTTTTGAAAATTTAAAAATATTCACGTGTCTAGTTGTCAGTTAAAACAAGACAGTAAAAATCTCTTTCTACCCCCAAAATGAATTTGAACTGTTTTGTGAGTCACCTAGGGGTCACTTCAAGAAATGTACTTGCGTTTTTCTCATGTCAACTCTAGGTACAAGCAGATCCATAAGTCCTGCGTTGACGATTCGACGCAACCCGCACTACACATAAAATAAACGCTCTCTTATCTTTCTTTTCTTTTGTTCCCTCAAGACCGAGCGAGGTTCGGCTACGTGTAGTGCGGGTTGCGTCGAATCGTCGACGCAGGACTTATGGCTCTGCTTGTACTTATCCTTTTTTAATTTTGAGTGACATTATTTTCATAGTTTTCCTTGCCCACACTCTCCAGACAAAACTCTTTCAGATATCAATCTAATAAATAGCACGTCTAGTCACTTCTAAAAATGTTGTCTATTTAAGGTTATTTTAATGAAATAGCAAGCGTTTTCTTTGTATGTCGGATATTCGACTTCTCTATAATTTTTGTACAATTTTATCATGAAAATTGTTTGATATAATTAAAGTTGTGATTTTTCAAGGCGAATACCCATGTCAATTGTTTCAAAGATCGCAAGAGAGAGAGCGTGAGTTTCTTTTGCATTCTCACAATTATTACTGTACGGAAAATTACAGAGGTGCGGACTCTCTGATATTTGGCGCAAATATTTGTTATCTCATTCAAATCACCCAATGAAGACAAAATTTTGAACAGTGACTATTAATGCTGATTACGAGATTGAAAGTTATGAGGATTTTGCCTGAATTTTTTTCCATCTCATACTTACTTCAAATCCTTCTGAAAAAAAAAACACCCATCTGTGATTACCTTCAACTTTTCTTTCCTTTCCTTTTTGGGGGGGGGGGGTGGTATTCTTAACCATTATTTGAGCTGAATTCTTTCCATGGGCATAGGGGGTTTACATCGCTTTTAAACAATATTCCTTCTTTTACCAGAAAATTATTGTTAGAACATCAAACTCGCTCTGGCATCTTAGAACCCTTGTTTGAGTGGGGAGCATAGTCCTCAAGCAAAGCCCTTACTATGACGTGACTGTTTAGTTATGAACTTTTTTCTTGGAAGATCACACACACACACACTAGTGGATTTTTAAGAAACCCTCTATAGATTCGATTTTAAATTTCTGCATCCTCCACTCTTACTTCAATAATTTTTAGCTGATCTCAAGTTCTCATCTGTTTGCACTCAGTTTTTTTGGCAAGCTTTTCCACTGTCCAGAATATTGCTTTTTTTGTAGTCTGCTCAATAATACGGGAGAGGATCAAAAAAATATAATTGTCATTCCTCCCAAGTGATTTCGTTTCCATCAAAATTTCTCGGGAACAGCAAAAAGTCCTGTCATCGTGGCATCACCCATAAGATATGTTTGATACTCAGAGCTCAGTGGCGTTGCGTGCAATGGAGCTGTTGCAAACTTTTGCTACAGGCTTATTAATAGTTGATTATGGGATAATACCCAGTAAAAATAACGATTAGCGCACTAAAAAATCACGAAATCCACTCCTAAACTCACAAAATGCTTTTAAACGCGAGACCGTAATGGCGGCCGGGGCCGCGGTTTTCATCGGGGCTCCCTATCTTCAATCAGCGCCATCTACACGAGGTGTTCTCGCAACACCACACAAGAAGAAGAAGAAGCATACAATTGCCATAAGAAAACTGCGGCCTCGGCCGCCATTACGGTCTCGCATTTAAAAGCATTTTGTGAGTGTAGGAGTGGATTTCGTGATTTTTTAGTGTGCTAATCGTTATTTTTACAGGGTATTATCCCATATTCAACTATTAATAAGCCTGTGGCAAAAGTTTGCAACAGCTCCATTTGGCAACTCTGCATTTCGTCTATTTAATAAACCCTTGCAAAATATCAATTTGAGGAAGTGCACCTCCTATAGTTCAACCTTTTTCATGCGTTCGAAAGGACGAAATTCAGCGTTGCCAGACTGCACAAGTTGCTGCTGGCAGAGCTTCACAACTCTCACCATATCTTGAATAATAAAGACTGTTTTAGTGAATAGGGGGAATTTCAAAAACTAGAAACCTGATTGGCTTGGATGCTTTTCTCAAAGTTAAAATCAGCGTTTGATTGGTTAGTTTTAAAATTTCTTTCTCATTAGAATAGTCTATTTTATCTTGCATAGCTGAGCAAGCACAGTACTTACGGTTTGCATGTCAATCCTGTGGGAACTGAAAGTTTTCAGGCATTATATCTCTTCATATCAGTTAAACAAAGAGGTTTTAGGACTTTTCGTCCACTTCTCTTCTTTGTTCACCACTCAGCATTATGTCTACATTTTTCAAGTCATTTTTTATTAATGCCCTTCCAAATGAAGTCTATTTCCATGCACGTCCAATTAAGTCCACTGACAGATAAGTCCACTGTTTGAAGTTCAAATTCCATGTTTCCAATTCCAATTTTGCGCAGTGAAAATTTACATTATTTATAGGAAATCTATCGTAGCAAAATAAGTTAGATATATGTATACTGTACTTTTTTTTGTATTATTTTCACGTAATTTATTTTTTAAAACTAAAAAACACAGTAGAGAAAATAATAATTAAGTTTAAACGCAAACGTTTCGGCTTGAATCACAGCCATCCTCACTCTGCACTGAGCACTGAGCTCTGCATCCTCAGCACTGAGGATGGCTGTGATTCAAGCCGAAACGTTTGCGTTTAAACTTAATTACTATTTTCTCTACTGTGATTTTTAGTTTTAAAAAATAAATTATGTGAAAATAATACAAAAAAAAGAACTGGCTATTTAGCTCCTACTTCAACTATGTATAGAGTTAGCCATATTGCAAATTCCATTGTATACTGTACGAGGGTCATCCAAAAAGTAAGGTTCCCGCGTCTATTTCTCCAAAAGTAAGCACGATAGATCAAATCTGTAAAAAGTATTTTATTTCTGATACTCTCAGCTTTCCAGCGGTACCAAGTTTTTTAAATTTGGACCACTGGTTCACTAGAAAATCAATTTTTAGCCGGACAAGTCGCGGCACGTTCCGTCCACCTCTCAACGCGCTATAAATCTCGTCAAATGTTTTGGGTTTCCTGCGATTCGGAAACAATTATGGAGAGGTGCCTTTTGGAAACTTAAAATTGACTATTTAAGAGTCTTACCTCATTTTTCCACGTAACCACCATTCCGATCGATGCATTTTTCATACCGTGGCAGAAGTTTCTTAATGCCTCTCTCGAAGAACTGCTTTAGTTGATTACGGAGCCAGTCATTAACTGTGGATATCACCTGTTGATCATTTTGAAAGTGCTGTCCACCAAGGTGTTTTTTGAGCTGCGAGAAGAGATGATAGTCACTGGGAGCAAGATCTGGAGAATACGGAGGATGAGGAAAAATTTCGCACTCTTCTCTTTCGCGACAAAAAAACGAATAACGGCACGGATTTCACACTGAGAAACATTTTGCAGTGGCAACTCCATGATGATACGCGTAACACTGATTCAATGATCAGTCGATCATAATGGAGCTGCCCAAATTTTATCAGTAAACTCATTTTCATTGATAAATCTTCAAAACAGTGGACAGATGATTGTGCCTGTCTTATCAGTGATACCTGGTGAGGTGTGGAAAGCGACAACAATGATGCGACAACGTGATGTGCATCTCCGTCAGCGCGTCGAGAGGTGGACGGATCGTGCCGCGACTTGTCCGGCTAAAAATTGATTTTCTAGTGAACCAGTGGTCCAAATTTAAAAAACTTGGTACCGCTGGAAAGCTAAGAGTATCAGAAATAAAAAACTTTTTACAGATTTGATCTATCGTGCTTACTTTTGGAGAAATAGACGAGGGAACCTTACTTTTTGGATGACCCTCGTACTATACCAGTATCCTCATATGCCTGCCCCTCTAATACTTTCAATTAATAAGAAGAAATTCCTGTTTTTATTCTGTTACAAAAATGTTTCATAGAAAGAATCAAGCGTTTCAAATATTTAAATTTATGTAGTTTTCATAAGTTATTCTTAAGTTTTGGTTATTTTCTACTTGTACCTAAACCTTGGTCTCTGGAGATCTAATTGCTTTCATTTACTTTGAAATTTTTTCTTCAATTCATTACACAAAAGAACTGGTTATTTTCTTTTTTCGTCCCCTAATTTTGTGGTTTTTGGACGTTAATATGAATGAACTTTGAACAAATCGGATGTAAAAAGGTATGGACATTAAACTGGTGAACATTTAAACCTGAGCTTATTGTCAGTGGATATTTTTTGCGCTGGACATTAATAAGTTGACGTATAAAGTCTGTGAACTAAACAAAGGATGTGCCCCCCTCCCCCCAAAAGCTTATAAATATTTGTTGAATCATTTGCATTTATTATCAATATCAATTGTTACTGAAAGCCTCTAATTTGTTTTCAATTGTTACAGCAAGCTTATCATGCTGCAGCAGTTATCCGTCAAATGCAAAGGATGGCTCTCAGTGGAACTCAAACAGCGACCGGTTCTAGTAACGCCTCTTCAGCTATTGTCGACTTCAACGGCTCTCAGCCCAGCGCCTAATTCATTGGGTGCAGGTACTTGCTGTGATCATTGTCAAATTTTAGCTTGAAATTGTACTTTTTAATTATTTAAGTTTTTTTCTCAGTACCTACCTAAAAAGAAAGAAAAAAAAAAAAAAAACATCAACTAGGTGAACGGAATTGTCTTTAATTCTTCCTATGCTTTTAAGTCAATATACCTAATATTGCTAGCCATAAGCTTCTATTTTTAATTGTTTTTCAAGGTGGTATAGTTTGCATGCCTACTGCTCAAATGTAGGTGATAAGAAATTTGGATCTGTCTTCTTGAGGTCGTCCATTAGAGGTTTTTAGAGCCCTTCTTTCCTTCATTCTCAATTCTAGCCCTCAGTACACCTTTGATATTGATTAAAAACGACCGGAGGCAAAACTCTCACATCAATTTGATGAATGGCACCAATAATTGCTGTTCTCAATTTCCTCTCAATCAGATGGTTCGATTGATAGGAATATAAGCTTTGATTCAGCTAAACATCGGAACGTCCACACCTTTGGAATTCTTTTATTATTTTAGCCAACCATTATCAATATTGGTTCTATCAACATTTTTTGTGACAATTTTGGCCATCTGTTCCATGATTATACTCAAGACAGAGTAAATTACACACACCTATCTCACTGATAGTCTTTGCTGTGAAAAATTTTGACTTTGATTGATAATATGTTGATATTTGACGGTTCAAAGAACTTTTGAAAAAATAATGGACGTTCCGTTGCGCTGATGTACCTATTGGCCACAGATAGCTTTGCTATCGCCATGGAGATTATGTTTTTTAATGTAAATTTTTTTCGTCTTAGTGTAATTTTGTTTGTACATTCAAAGTTTAGTCATTTTTATTCAAATTTTTAAACTAATTTGAACTTAATGGTCGTTTAAACAGCAACTTCCGAATTTCGCCGGTGGCAAGTTTTAGCGTTTGAGGGTCTTTGCTGTTTACCATCTTCTAAGGGTTTCTATGGAAAACGCCAAAATTTACTATTAGAGAAATTAAAAAATGGTCGTCTACAGTTCGAACTATTTCAAGAACAGAATAAAAATAGCTAAATTTTGAAAGTACAAACAAAATGTAAAATGTTATAGCAAAGTAAAATGAAATTGCTTCAGTAATTGTTATTTTCATTCAAATCACCCAAAAATGAGGAAATTTAGAACAGTGGCTAGTAGCACAAACAATCGGATTTAAATCTGTGAGGGTCTTGCTCAAAATCACGTTAAATCATTTTCAGCTCCAAATATGAAACTTGCAGTGTTCATGTTTCAAAAGTTTCTGCAAACTCTCTTGTTCAGCAATTTCTTGATGTTGTGAGTAATTGTTTTTAAATATTTTTTATCTTTGACTTTAGGTTTTAAAGAATATTTTTCATTGGAGAGAGTAGTCTCAACATTCCTTGCCAAGTTATTCGCAAATGCTGCAGAATTTTTTTCCTACTCTTTCTTTTCTTCCCTAGAAAATGTGAGCTTTTGTTGATGGAACTTCGTGCAGTATTTACCCTGTATAGGGGAAAATTGTCTTGGCACAAGCACTTTCCTACTAGAAAAGAACATTTCATTAAGGGTTTTTGATTCATGATAAAACAAATCACAAGAACAAACACTAAACTAATTAGTAAGTTTGATGTTCAACTACAGACAGCTAGTTGATGTAAAATGAACTCCTTGACAATGAGCCTGACGGATTATATTTTATCTATCTGGTATTTCATTCCTCCTTCAAAATTCGGTACTATGGAGACTCTTCAGAAATCTCAATTAACAATCCTTGAGAGAGCAAAATAATGGAAAGGCGTTGGGTTTATATTGGTTGAAGCAGTTGTTTCAAATTGTAAATACGGTTCATTTGAATTAATGTTTGATTTTTTATTCATTTTTATTTTTTCCTCTACCTTGGCCTAGGAGGAAAGTCAATCATGCAAAGGTTACAGCCAACAAAAGAGAATTAAGAGTGGATGAGTGATTTGTAATCGCACTCCATCTTTTCACAAGAAAAATAATAATTTTTTTTGGAACTTTGCAAGCTGTGAATGTGATGTACTCAGGGGAAAAGGGTCTTATTTTACTCACTGAAATTTGAAAGATATTGATATCTGTGGCGACCGCGTGCCGTCTACGATCCAGATCCATCCGACTTGCACTCGTCGGTCAGAGAAGTACGCGGCAAATGCCGAGAGAGCGCACCACCGTATTTTGCATGGTGCGTTTCTCATCTTCTTATGACCGCGAGCCGCAAACGACCTCTCCGCTGAAACTTAGTATTGTTGGGACGTTTCCACCAAAACTACTTATCAGCGGACTCTCCCGTAGGCCCACGTAGAGTGCCTATATATCTATCTCTGCGCAGAGCTCAGTGGCGGCTCGTACAATGTGGCAACAGTGTAATCCCTCCATTTAAACCTATGTAAAACAATCGATCTTAGGGAGGTACACTTGACCTCCAAGATATTAATACTTTTGCGTAGGTTTAAATGGCAAAAAAGCATGGTAGCCAAATGGCTCAAGCCACCACCGACAAAGGTGTAACGTAAAATACGACATCAAGTTTTATTTTTTGATGCAAAAATGTTCTAATAATGTTTTAGAAACTGTGGGAGCTTCCATGTTTGATAGTTTTGTAGTTAAAGAAACCTAACTGAAAGAGAAAGCAATTTAAAGCTTTAGATTTTACTGTCAAACGAGAGCAAGTAGCCTTAAACACACATGTTTATGTTTGGTATCTACAAGAAAAAAAACTATATCAGTTTGACATTTGCTTCTCAGATCTCTGAGGATCTTTTCTTTTGAAAGACTGCTCTAAATCAACTCGACTCGCTGAAATTCAGCCCCTCAAAACTCTTGTCCTGAATGATAATGCCCTTTTTCCCCCACTGTCGCAAACTAAGCTCCTCTTGGAACTTGATTAAAATTATAAATTAATAGGTTTAAGTCCATCATTCTGTATCTGTCAGGATGGTAATTCTAAGATGAAGAGAGGATGAAAGATTTGAATATTCTCTAAAACTCATTTTTACTCAATTTTTTTTTTTTTGGACATTTTACTCATGGGATAGCTGTAATTAGAATGACCTGTAAATAATTTACTCTACTGTTAAAATTGTTTTAATCTAACATTGTGATTATAATTATAATTAATTCAATGAAAGGACGTGAAAATATTTTAATGTAACCCTTATATTTTAAGCTGGGGGAAAAAAAATATAGTGAAATACTCAGAAATGAAAACGTTCATTAGTTATTGGGACAGAACAATTCTTTTAACACTTCAGCAACACTTTAGTGTGCCACAGAAAAAAGCATGCAACTTAATAGATTCCTTTCAAGTCAATTTTTTCATTGAGATTTCATGGAGAATTTCTTTACTTTATGGAGTAAAGCATGACTCCTTTGGCCTAAAAAAAAAGATCTTCAGACTTTTCTCTATTGGTGTTTTCTCCAAAGATTCTTGATAGTGATTTTCCATCTAGACAAAATGGCCGTTAAGGGGTGACAAATTTCCAGTTGAGTAAATCAAAGCCTACATTTATTAAAGGACGTGGCCCAATCCTCATAGGAAATGGCTTCGGTCATACTTAATAAATGTGGCATCATTTTTTTTTCTTCTCATCTTCCTGATCAATAAGTCTCACGGAACCACAGAATTATTATTGCCTGTTCTTGAGATAATCAAGCTTAAAGTTTGAGAAAATCTTGGCACTCAGGAAGGAATTCGCTCGGCAATTGAGCGTGCGTCCTACCCTTGAAGCGGATTACTGCAAGCTGGCAATGGCTGCCGCTTCTTTTCCTCACACTCTGTCTGGAAAGGATGTTGGAGCGTTCGGAGTGGAAGAAAAGAGGCCATCACCTCCGAACGGAGTGGAAGGAAAGGGGCCATCACCTCCGAACGGAGTGGAAGAAAAGGGGCCATCACCTCCGGACAGAGTGTGAGCAAAAGGAGCAGCAGCCATCGCCAGTTCGCGGTAAGCCGCTTCTAGGGTAGGACGCACGCTTATTTGCCGAGCGAATTTGTCCCTGAGCGCCGAGCTTTGCTCAAACTGTAAGTTCGATCATCTCGAAAACTAGCAATAATAATTTTTTGGGCCCGTGAGATTTTTGGATCAGGACGACGAGACGAAAAAAATTATGCCATATTAAATTAAGTTTGACCGCAGGCCATTTCTCATAAGGATTGTGCCACGTCCTTTCTAAGATCAGATGAAGAAACGGATACAAAAATGTTTGGTCGTTGAGACTTTCAATTTATTATCTTGCATCAAAACTTACCAAGAATGTTTCTCACTATGACAGCTCTTGACAGAGAAGAATTTACATTCACATCTGAGGTTGACTGCAATTATCAAAATAACAGGCAACACAAAATGATACAATACATACTTTTTTGAAATTTTGCTGTTTTAGTACCTACATTTTGCTTTAATTCGCAATTTTGACTGTAGATTTTTCTCTTATGCTGCCTAGCAATAGGAGCCCGCTTTCTTAACAAGTTTACAACACATTCCATTTTGTTCCATGCTACTGTGTACAAGTTTTCCATAATATTTCCTTGTTGGCGTGTGTAATTATATCATTACATCAAATTTACTTTTCGCCCAAGTACCTATTTGTTTATTTTGCTGTGCAATAAACTATTCTTTTGCATTAAGATTGAATTCTAATGAATGATACTTAAGTGATTTTCATTTGTGTCGAAACAGTCGGAATGCTGGTAGCAAATTTCTATTTTATCTAGGATTGCAACCGAAATTGATGTTGAAATTCCGATGAGGTTGATTCTTATTAATTTTTCCATGCAGCTAGTTAGGCACACATCACCCAAAATTTGCAAGCATTTCAGACCAAATGCTATCAAGCTTGCTTACAACGAACTCTTTTATAACGAAATCTCTGTTAAAACAAAGTAATTTTGATTTCCCATAAACTTGCAATTTAAATTCAGTTGAATAAAGTGTCAACCTACATCGAATTTCCCACTTGATAGTCTGGTTATAACGAAGTGATTTCATTTTTCCAACTGCCCCTCTTCATAATTTTTATGATATTTTACGATTTTCTCTAGGAAATATTGGTAAAATTTCTACTTAAATACAAATTGAAAGAAATCGTTGATAAAATTTGTCGTGCTTTCCTGATTGTTGAATGATTTTTTTTTTTCATTTTAACGCATTCAAAGATAAGCAAAGGAAATAAAAAGAGCAGAGTTTGACAAATGGAAAGCAACTGAAAACATAATAAAATCAAAAAGGTATTCTAATTCCCAATCGTCAGCACTTTTTGCATGACCCAGTTATAACGAAGTAAAACCACTAAATTTTGTCTTATCTGCAACTCCACCATGGACTTCTTTTTTGAGGAAAACGAAATCTATCGAAATAGAATAACTCAAGCTAAACAAGATTGCGTTTCAACAATTGTTTGCACTTTTTCATGCATCTCATTCTCTGTGAAACAAATGAAAATCATTTGGTGATTTGGCGGAAGTTCAAACTCTTTTCAGTGTTGTTCCCATTTCTAATTCCTATGTACAAGATTTTACTTTACTCATAGTAAAATTGTAAAACACTTTATAAATAATTCAGAATATTTTGAATCATAGTCTTTGTTATATTTTAATGTTGAACGTTTTGTTTTCTTTTCAAAATGTGATATACTGTTTCTTTATTTTTTATTTATATGCGATTTAAAAACAGCTATAATCGAAAACGGAATACAAGTGTTTTGTTATTTATTCTGACTGCTTTTCCATGGCTCAATTTGGGGATTGATAAAGAGGGAAGTGGGGGTAGTGAAACTTGAAGCTTTTGCTTCTAAAAGTCCAGTTCAGCATTTTGATGGAAAACAGCTTACTCAAGATAGAAACACTCTGTATTGTGGCAGCCAAATGAGTCATCGGGATTAGTATGCTCCAACAACTTAAATTTTTCTCAGAACAAAGAAAGCTATCCCCAGCCTGCTTGCCTAAGCAATAAACAAATTTCATCTCCGCTGGCATAACTTCAAATGATGTAGTAGCGATTGGGTGTGCCAGAGGTGGAGTGGGGAGGGGTTAATTTGGTCATTTAATGGGCCTCTGAACTTCACGGCTGACCTATTTGTTCCAGTGCAGTCCAGAAGGGTGATCACGGAGGTGCGGATGGTTTTGGCATCCTTATTGTTATCGTTTACATGTAACCTTGTGGGTGGCTCAACTGATCGAATTGTTTTGAGCCCCTCGTAACGATTGAAACGGACAAAAGGAAACGCTGAGTAAGGGGCTGCCGTAATCTCAATCGTTTGAAGTTCGAAGACGTGAGGAGGGGATCACCTGCGCAATCGAGTTGCGCTGAAGAAAGCCCATTTGATTGAATGCAAACGTTAACGATAACAATACCCAAAACAATGCGATCCTCCGTGACCACTTCCCAGCATGGATGCCACTGGATGGCCAGATAGGCAGTGTTGCTAGGTCGGCCTACCCAACATATCCGAATTACTCTGGTTTTTTTGTACATTTCGGGTGCCTTTCATTCTGGAAGAATGAGACAATCTCCACTGATCGTGAAAAATGCGATATCTCGAGAACGGCTGCTCCGATCGAGCAGAAAAACGTCTGAATCGATTCGCTGGACTATTTTACGTCAAAGTAGACACCTCAAAACTAAATCCGAGACAAAAAGTATCGAAAAAACATTTTCGCCTAAAGTTTCAGCGATGTATCCCTTTCGGTTATTTCAATTTTGAGTATGGAAAAAAATTTGGAGTAAGTGGTCGATTGCGACTCAATTCAACCCAAGGAATCGATTGAGACCAGTCTCAAAACCACCAGACTCGCGGTGACCCAGTTATGGAGGTTTCTTTTGTACCTACATCACGCGTGCCTTCATTCTGGAAGAATGAGACACTCTCCTCTGATCGAAAAAAATGCGATATCTCGAGAACGGCTGCTCCGATCGAGCTAAAAGTCGTCAGAATCGATTTCCCGGACCACTTTACTTGGAAAAGTCACGTTCTACGCCGTTCTGCGATACTTCGATTTTCCGGCCGAAAAACTCGCCGATGGAACCACCGATTCCTCGAGAAGGAAATCTCGGATCGATCCGGCGACCGTCGGAATCGATTTCTTGGACCATTTTACGTCGGAAAAGTCACGTTCTGTGCCGTACTGCGATACTTCGATTTTCTTGCCTAAAAATCGACGATGTAACCCCTTTGCTTTTTTTCGATTATCATCGGGTGAAAAATTTTCGAGTTAGGCATGGATTTCTACGTAATCGGACCCGAGGAGTCAATTGCAACAATCCGCAGATCGATCCGAGGCTTCGATCTCTTGTAATCTGCGATGGAACCAGAAGAACCGGCTAGGTTCGAATCCCCAGGAACCTACTCGGAAAAACCACCGATTCCTCGAGAAGGAAATCTCGGATCGATCCGGCGACCGTCGGAATCGATTTTTCGGACCAATTTACGTCGGAAAAGTCACAATCAATGCCGTACTGAGATACTTCGATTTTCCGGCCGAAAAAATCGACGATGTAACCTCTTTGCTTTTTTTCGATTTTCATCGGGGGGGGGGGGGGGGGATTTTCGAGTTAGGCATGGATTGGTACGTAATCGGACCCGAGGAGTCGATTGCAACAGTCCGCAGATCGATCCGAAGCTTCGATCTCTTGTAATCGGCGATTGAACCGGAAGAACCGGCTAGGTTCAAATCCTCAGGAACCCAATTCGGAATAAGCAACAATTCCTCGAGTAGGAGTTTTCGGATCGATCCGGCGACCGTCGGAATCGACTTCTCGGACCATTTTACGCCGGAAAAGTCACAATCTATGCCGTACTGAGATACTTCGATTTTCCGGACGAAAAAATCGACGATGTAACCCCTTTGCTTTTTTTCGATTTTCATCGGGGGGAAAATTTTCGAGTTAGGCATGGATTGGTACGTAATCGGACCCGAGGAGTCGATTGCAACAGTCCGCAGATCGATCCGAAGCTTCGATCTCTTGTAATCGGCGATGGAACCGGAAGAACCGGCTAGGTTCGAATCCCCGGGAACCTACTTGGAAAAACCACCGATTCCTCGAGAAGGAAATCTCGGATCGATCCGGCGACCGTCGGAATCGATTTCTTGGACCATTTTACGTCGGGAAAGACACGTTCTATGCCGTACTGAGATACTTCGATTTTCCGGCCGAAAAAATCGACGGTGCCCTTTGCTTTTTTTCGATTTTCATCGGGGGAAAAATTTTCGAGTTAGGCATGGATTCCTACGTAATCGGACCCGAGGAGTGTTGATTGAAACAATTCGCAGATCGATCTGAAGCTTCGTTCTCTTGTAATCTTGTGTTCGGCGAACGTTTATTGGCCAGCGGCGGACTAGTCAGTGTTGGATCTGCCAGCGGCGGATCTCCTGAACTGTGGGAACATGAATCTATTGTATGTTCAAGTGTGGTTTGCAGTACCAAAAGAGTGTGGGAGACTGAACATGATAAAGGTTGGGCAAAGCAAAGCGATAATTCTCTCAGACATTAGTGGAGCTTGTTGTTAAAAGTGGGGGAAGATGAACCTCTTGCTTTGCTTAAAATTGGTGTTTTTCTTTTTCCCGAACTTTTACTGGCTGTGAACCAGACCTCATCTTTCACAAGAATCATACTCCTCCAGTTTACGGTGCCATGAACCAAGTTCCCAGCTTGCTTGAAATTTATTTGGAAGGGGAAGATGGAGGAATGTTGTAAAGTTCAGGAAGCAAAACTCAAGATTTATTAATAAATTCATTTATTTAAATTAAAAGAAATTTATAATTGATATAAGTCTATATATATTTATATATATAATAAAATACAGGCTAAAGATCTACAAATTTATAATAAAAATAGCAACATAACTACAGGCACACTACATAATATTTTTGTAAATAATAACATTTTTGCTCATAAAGTAGTTTTAACACAATATGAAATTTATTATAAATATTTCATGCTTTAGATCCATAGTTAAAATGAATTAGAAAAAAGAATTATTCATGTATTGACTTAATAAAAAACTAGAAAATATTTTTTAAAGAAAACCTAAACCTGAAAATAAGTAAATACCATTACAGGTAATAATGAAAACATTTTGAATACTTTTGAAAATATATTTAAATGAATAAATACTTAATGGATTTGGAAATAGTATACAATAATTCATCAGAGCATCTTGAATAGGTAGTGTAGGTAGTATAAAAGTTTTGATACAATTTTGATTACGCTATCAATTTTTCTAGTTAGAAAAACAAAGAGAGGGCAGGGTTAGAACTGCCTACACAACTTTAAACACATGATGAGAACACGTTTTGAGCGCAGCCTTGTTAGTTGTTAAACCACCTTGTGGTGCTTCCGTAGGTAATTTAATATTTCCCGTGAACAAACTATTTCAATTTTAAGAGAGTGCAATTTAAAAAAACAAGGATCATACAATTGAATTTTCCTGTCAATGAAACATTCATTTTTTCAAAGTTGATAATTTATTTTGCTGTAAAATGAAATTAAATCAACATGTTATATAGATTGTTACAGAGGATTCATCAGGAAATAATGGATATGCTATCAACATGAGGAGTTTGCAGGTAATTCACTTTTGACATAAAAGAGCAAAACTTAAATAAGGGTAATTTCCCATTTTATTTTTGTTTTTGTGAGATACCTGGGTTCATTGACAAAAAAGATGGACAAGAAATTGATAGATACCGATCTCACTATGCATTCGTCACATTTCTTGAATTAGTCTGACAAAATAATTCGCTTTGAAAAGATGCTCAGGGTAGGATAATTTAAGCAGATAAAAGGTAATCACTTGAAAATAGAGAGATTGAATAAAAATAAAACGACTTATACATATTTCTCTCATTGAATGACTAAAATTATTTCTCAAACAAATAAATTAAAACAATTTTCATTAAAAACCTAGAGATACTATACAGATCACAATTCTAAAAAAAATTACTGTGCGATAGAATCATCTTCACTTGAAAAAAAAAAAGACAAAAAAATAATATGGAAGAAACAATGTAGATTAGAGTAAGACGTATCTAATTTTCAAGAGAAATAATAATAAGGAATAAGCGAATCATCAAAACACATTAATTTTTTTTTTTTTTTTTTTTTTTTTTTATAGACAAAAAGAAAAAGAAAAGCGCTTATACACATATTTACAAAAGATTAAAGAAAACGAAATTTAATTGATTTTTCCTCAGCCTCTTTGAATGAAATGGCTAAGTTAGTGAGATTTGAATGAACAATAGAGATTCAATTTGCATCCGTTTACAACCACTCTCTTGTCGTTGACTGTGACTCAACGATTTCTGAATTCTGGGGCTCTAAGATAGATGACCCCTTCTTTTCCTTTCATTCTGGCTCTTGTTCATTTAACTATCGGTCAGTTGCTCACAATAAAAATGAAGTTTAATGCTTGAATTGCGAAGAAAATTCTGATAAGAAGCAGAAGGTGGGTGAAAATTCTCTACAATGCATGATATCAGGGATGTAGCTGTTAAAGCTGAATCTTCAGCATATTTAAAGTTGTATCCCTGAAATGAGCACTGTCAAAAAGCCGTCTTTTTTATGTTCACAACTCACAATTTTTTTTTTTTTTTTTTTTTTTTTTTTTTTTTTTTTTGGTAGTTTCACAGAGGGTTGTGAGCAGTTGTGAATTAAAAAGAAAGAAGAAAGTTTTGGTGATATTCGGAATAATTTGTTGTGAAACTTCTTCTTGGGCACCACTTTTATGGAAAATTTTGACGTAAAACTTGCAATCCCCATCCACATGGTTTAAGTACAGCTTGTGACCAATAGTCAGCAATATTCACTCACAATTATTCATAAGATTCTATGTAAACAACCCTGAAAGTGGCGTAGCGTGAAATTTGGCAACGTTGCAGTTTTCCTATTTAAACCCATGAAATAGATCGAATTGTTGGGTGGCCATCTTCGCAATCTTTTAAATGGGTTTAAATGGACACAGTACAAAGTTGCCAAATTGTCCGTTAAAATGAAAGGACAAGAAGAGGAGAAAAAAATGAAAAACATCGCAACAAATAAACGATAAAGAGTGGAATGAACAGGCGACAACTCGAGCAGCAGTATGACTTAGGTTATAACAGAAAACAACTAGAAAGAAGACTTCAAAATAGCAAAAAAATCGTAATCAAACGCGAACAGAAATCTTCTCACTATCAAATCTACGGAATCTACATTCGAATTTGTTAATTATTCCCAGCGTAAAAATTCATGATATTAATAGCAATTCTCTTATTTGTTGAGGCAAATTTTTTATCGAATCAATTGATTTCAATAACTCCTAATTTGGACACTATAGAAACAAATATTCAGAAAAAAACAATAACCACGATGAGAAAGTTGTTAGAGTTGAGAAAACTTCAGTTAATTTTCGTAAGATTTTTTTGTCGTACTCATTAACTTTCATAGCTCGATAATAAAAACAAATTTTAATTCCACTTTCTTCTTTGAAGTGGTGCATCAGAGACAATGCTTGTATTACTGAACTGAGTCAATCATTATCAACAGAGATCAAGAAAATGTAACAAATAAAACGAACAAACAAGAAAGTTGTCGTAAGACAAAACGTACTTAGAGGAAAATTTTGTCTCAGGTAAAGAAAAGAACATATTGACTAGAAGTGAGTTGAATTAGTCTCATCTTTACAAATAAAATGAGTGAGCAAAAAAGAAGCAAAAAAAAAAAAAAAAATCATAAAAAAACCAACAAATCTTTGGTTTCATGTGTTGATGATATTTCCATCAGCACTTAGTGAAGCTATGCTGGAAAAAGGCAGGAGCATAATGCTGAGGATGGCCATAACCCCGGAGATCGCCTCAGTACAACAACAACACTTCTACGGTTTAAAATATATGGACTGTTTAGGGGACAAGCAGGAAATTTAAAATCCAGGAATCGGATTGGCTTCTACGATTTCTTTCAACGCGAAACCAACATATGATTGGTCAATTTTGAATTTCCTACTTCTCAATACAGAGCAGGCGAGTGGAAAATTGCAAAGGTTTCAAGAGATTTCGTCCAATCCTAATTTGTCCAATACATGTTTTGTCCAAAAAAGATCGTCCAATGTAAATTAGTCCAATTTGAACTGTCCATTATTGTTTCATCCAAAGTGCTAATTTGTCTAACGTACAACTTATCCACATTTTATTTAGTCTATTTTGAATCGAAGGAATGGGCAATTCATCAATTACGTCCAATAGTTTGTGTGGAAATCAACAAATCAATGAAACACACTATTACACATTGGAAGAAAAGATTTCCATTTATTCTATCAAAAGAGATCATTAAACTATCCTATCGTCAGATTGAATGGTGTGTTTGTAGATACAGCATATTTGTGAGCAAAATCTTCTGCATCTTCTCATTTTTGGACATAATGTTTTTGGCCAATTTTCCTGTTGAACAAAAGTAAACTCTGGACATTTTTAAATTTGGACAAATAATTTTTTGTACCTACATATTCTTACACTGGATGAAATAGAAAATTGGACAAAAAAAATTGGACATTTTTACGATAGACAAAATCTCTGCGAACCATTTTAAATCCAGGAATCCGATTGACTTAGATGCTTCCTTTTAACGTGAAACCAACATCTATAACCCACTTCTCATAAAAATAGTCCCTTGGAGAAGTGTCATTGCACAAAACGCCTCAATTGTGTGATGGAAATAAATGTTACGGTCAGTTGCTGTTAGCAACAGGCTTTTTCAACGTAACTTAAGCTAGAGTAAAGCAAAAAAAAAAACCACTAATAACTAGAATTCACCTTATTAAAAACTGCGTAAGCAATCATTTAGCCCGATCCTGTTTTTTTTTTTTTTTTCCAATCTAAATTTTATGCAAAATAGTTTTTGAGTCATAAAATTTTCACAAATAGTAGATCTTTATCAATCCAAGCTCTGGTTATTCAGACACCCAACTATTAAAATGAACGGGCAGAAATAAACGGTAAAAAAAAAGTAGAAATGGAAGTAGGTAAGAAAAACCAGTACTCGGACAATTAATGATTAGCAATCAGACCCATTGCAAGCACTAAACCCATTACACATATGTCCGATGATTCGCATAAAAGTCAGCAAGTTTTGCCTTTCACTGAGGGAAATAATTTAAAACCTTTGACCCTTAAAAAAAGATTCACGAATGTTTAAAACAAAGTAAATGGAAAAAAAAGGGATGAAATTATTTGAAAATACAAAAAAGAAAAAAAGGAAAAAAAAAAAAGTACAAACTTTACAATATCAGTCTCATCTTATTATATAACTTAATGTCTAATTAGGTAATGTCATAAGAACCTCAAAATCGATTTACAATATACATGTTTTATGTACAGTAGAAGAGGAGAAAAATGAAATTTAATAAAAAAAAGAGGAAGCAGTTACAGAGACTGCTTTAATTAACAACCAATTTCAAAGTTATAAGCAGAAAGTAAGATAGAAACATTCGAAGGAAGGGCCTATTGCACTATTTCAAGTAATAAGACTGTTACACTCTTTTGCAACTGGCAATTTAAGGGTCCATCCAGATGTGATAGCCTCAAAAAATATCAATGGTCGCACTAAAAACTTACGAAACCCACTCCGAAACTCATGAAATGCTTTTGAACGCATGACTATAATGGCGCCGTTGGGCACGAATAATGGTCCCATCTCAATATTGTCATAATTATGTTTTCTATTTTTATTTTTCCTGTAAAAATAAATATTATTATGATTACTGAAATGCATTGTAAAATAATAAGTCTGTTCATAACACGAGTTTTATTAAAAAAATCTGTATAGGAGAAAATGATGACTACAGTTACTATTCATTGAAAATCGTTAATGTCTACCCTATTACGGAAGATTCACAGAGTAACTAACCACCAGAGGAGTGATTAACAGCTAATTAATTGTACCGTGACACCTGGTGACACCAGTGCCGTAGAGAAGTTGTCACTTATTGGCCACTTCTGGATGGAGTGACAGTGAAAGAAAACTTAATTTTTTTCCAGGAGTGGGTTTTTCTTTTGCTTCTAATTTTTACATAAATAAATTAAGCCTAATATTATAAAAGTTTAGATAAAAGAAAACTTAGATAAAAAAAATTGATGGTAATTCAAAGGACAAGTTGAATTAATATTAGAATTACTTTATTATCCTTTAAAAAAATGTCTTAGATGGAAATATTCCATAATTAGTCCCCAACATAGCCATTACGATCGTGCGTTTAAAATTTTTTTAATAGTTTACAAGTGGGTTTTGTAATTTTTTAAGGGTATCATTGTTATTTTTGGAGGTTTTTACAACTGTGCCGACCCTTAAACCGCCTGTAGCAAAAGTATGTAACAGCCCCATTGTAAATTTATTCATTATTCAAATGAAAGATAAAATTGCATTTGGAACTAGAGTAAAATTGAAAATGCGTGCTTAGATTTGAAATGAAGCATTTCCATTGTTCAACGTTGTTGTGGAAAAAGCAGGAAGTGAATAATGAAAATGTTCAGGAGGTAAAAAATTGTTAAAATTTGTTCAGTTCTCATTTCAACGATAATTTTTTATCAAAATAAGAACCGAAATAGAACGAGTTTCGAAGCGGAATCGAAACTCCAGACAAGCTGGAGCCAAGATTGGTGGCAAAACGAAAACCAGAACCACCAAAAATTGATAACGATTTGCAGCCCTGCTCAAAGGACAAGTGATATATGTAGTACCAATAACCTTAAATACTTTGATTCCAATACAAGACATAAAATCTGATGCTTAAAGACAGTGCAACTGACCCGTCCGTCTGTTCGACTACTGGAGGAAAAATTGAGATTACATAAGATGTTACTATCAAATTATTAAAGTGAGTGCGCGTGTGCGTAGGTATGTCATAATGTGAAAAACACGCGTTTACGTTATGTACATGTATATAGGTGCGAAGAGAGTACGCTATTTCAGCGATATTAATACAGCTTTCAAATTGAACGCTGGGATAGAGGAGAGATAGATATTGATCCATTAGTTCCACTTCACTTTTGAAATGTAAAACCAAAATAAATCAATAAATGAACAAAAGAGAGATAAGTGGTGAAAGAAATGAGTTTGGGCAAATCATCCCTCTAAAAATTTGCTCTTTGGGCCGCAGCAAAATTATGCGTATCCTGATGATGAATAATCTGTAATACTTTGAGACACCTTGCGAAGACTCCTACAGAAGACTCTCATGTAAAATATCATCAAATTTCAGCATATTCCACTCTCTATACTTTTTTTCAATTCTCAATACATCTAAAAATAAATAAATAAATAGATTATCATCAATACCTGACTGATAGTTCTAATTAAAATGAGATCTACTCTTTGTAAGGAATCAAAGTGATGTTTTTGTTTATTCCTTGAATATTTTCATTAATTCTAGCTTTTTACTACTTATCTATTATTTTTCACAACCTTGATACAATGGATAGTTGTTTTTAAATATGTTTTTAAATATGTTTTTAAATGTATTTTAGACACTCAGTCGAAATAAATATTTATAACTTTGTCTACTGTACTGAGGTAAACTGTTGATTAATACATAAATAGATATGTAATTACTTCTAATATTTTTGTATAACTGTTGGTTCAATGTCGCAATGTTCTTTAATAATCTTCCATTCAAATTCAGTTTCTAGCAGCCCAAAAGACAGTACAGATTATCAAAAAGGATGAAATTTTTTGAGAGACAACTTGACGCAATTCTGATTAGCAAATAAGGGAAAAAATCGTACCTAAGTTGACACATACGTAACGCACATGTATTAACAGGAGTAAGAAAGGCAATAGGATGGCCACAAGACTTAAGCTTAAAAAACCTTGAGAAAAAATAAATATATGAAAGATTAATTTACAAGAAAAAAAATTCTACCTAGATAAACGAAAAAGACTAAAATTTACAGCATGCCAGTACCAGTGAAGTTTACTGTTACAGATTTTACAAATGCCAAAGGATAATGCTGGTATGTTCTAATCTGTACAAGCACTAAGTTTTCATCGAGTGCTACCAGCATAGAATATTACAATCAGAACGGAAACTTTCATGAGAGCCAATAGAAACAAGATTTGGAATTCGCCATGACTAAAACTGGCAATCATGCGTGCTCAGTTTTTAAGAAGGCGGACGTACATTTTGAGGTTATATTTACACACACGATTGACGCTCAACCACTCACAACTCGGCTGGTTGCCGAAGATTGTCGGTAATGCTCACTTTCTAACAAAATTAATTTAAGTTTCCATTCTGATTGTAGTATTCTGTGCTGCCAGTTTCTAATAGAGGGAAGATGCTTCCAAATATCACTACACAATAAAGACCGGGAAATTTTGAGAAAACAACAGAAATGCAGAACAAAGGCTCATATTTACCCACACAAATTTTTGCATGAAAAAAAAACCCCAAAAATAAAAATAGTTTTGGTACTTCCCTCCACCAAAATTCACTGATAGCAATAATGAACTTTTGATCAGTTTTTCTGTCATTTATTCCTACCTTTTAATCTATCAGCTATGGACATTTCCGACAGTTTTCATACAGCACTACTGCAAGCATTTTTTTACGCCTATTATCCTCAAATACTGAAACAGTGATGAAACACCAAACTCCAACATGATCTAGTTACTACATAATTTACATAATTTAGTTGCTTGGTGTTGTATTGGAATTAAACCCCTTTGAGACACGCATTATGAAAACGTAGTCACATCAATCTTGGATCCACGTCGTTGAACTAGTTGAACTTTTCTCATCTAAATTGACGTGTATCCCTATTTTTTCAGAGCAGTAATGAGCGGTTTTGTGCAAGAGAAGCAAAAGCCCTTCATCATGATTTTGGGTTTACCTCATTTTTAAGGTACAACTGTCAAGTACATATATTCTCTCAAATAGACATTGCTGTTTGTTTGAAAACTAGGTAGAGTGGTGTGGTGTCTAATACTTTTCATCACATAAAGTAGGATACAAAATCTCTTGACTCAAGGTTTTTGCTGAATTTGGCCAGGATGGTCTAAAACCAGCGCTTCGGAGTTTGGTATTTCCACGTTGCTTAGGTAGGTATTACAGAAAAATTCTTGCAACCCCGTAAAATGGTCATGAACAATGTTTTTTACACGACTGTTTTGTGACGTAACAGTTTTATGTCTAATGGGGCTCAAGAGGCCTTGAGGCATTACAGCTTTCGGTACTGAAAAATTTCTGTTTCCTATTTACGGTCTTCTTTTGCGCCAACATTTACAATTGCGACTAAGAGCTTCTGGTATTTTATAAGGTCTAAAATTACTTTTTAAAACCTTGAAATTTAATATGATGTATTAGAGGCATTTCTCATACCTAAGAGTTACTGAGTTTCCGTGATGTCCGTCACTGTCATACCCAAGCAATACAGAAAAACCATTTCCAAAGACTATTTACAACATGACTACTTTTAATAATGGAACGGCTTGAATATTCGACTTATATATTCCGCGATAGTTGATGGAGATGTAGCACTTCCCTACCATACTTACCTACACTACAAAATACAACATATGGATATGTATTCAACATATGTATTCTTTATGAATTCGACATATCCTAAATACATTTGGACCACTTTATGAAAAAAATTGACCGAGCACAAATTACACAGCAATTCAACAAGTAATAGACACTACAGACAGATTCAAAGTCTCAACGCAGAGTTGCACGTTGACTCAAAACAAACAAACTTTAACTCACACTCTTTTAAGCATATTACCACAGAATGATACAATCAGAACGGAAACTCCCATGAGAGCCAATGGAAGTGAGTTTGGAATTTAACGGCACCAATAAGCAACGCTGTGGCCCTATATCCCAATATGGCGGACGTGGTTGATTTGTGTTGAAACTCATTTATTTCTGTAAATTCTGGAAAGAAATCTTATTCTCACTTTTATTCTACTGGCATTTCAGAATGAAAACTTCGTGGATCTTGTTCTATATTTTTTTTTTCGCGCGCGAATCTAGGTGTGAACATCCGATATCCCATCATGGCAGACGCGGAATGAATTTGCTTCAAAATCCGACAAGAGTTTCCGTTCTGATTGTATTATTTTGTGATAATACTGGGTTACTTTTAGCAAAACTCGCGACTGGCATAATTTCAACAAACAACGGTCTGATCAATTTTTACATAGCCTATTCAAAGTTTCATTCTTTCAGGCAGAAAAAAATAAAAAATAGATAAATAAAAAAAAAAAATAAGAATAATAGAAATTATTTCTAGAAGTTCTTAGGTCTACAAAATCAACGCCATTTAAAAAACACGCATTTTAAAGTCAATCATAAAGGAAAAAGCTGTACAAACCTGAATTTACAATATTTCAAACAAATAAAAAATCAATAAAAAAATCAATAGTAAATAAATAAAAATTACAAAGTTATTCAATAAATAAAGATCAAAACAGTTCAACTTGGAAAGATTAAAATTATGACTTATAAACTATAATTACATTATCAATTTATTTATTCATTTAAATGTTTTCATTCTTAGTATCAACATTATCATCTACAATATCTACAAATTACGTCTAATGATACTCCTATATTACAATTACCGAGAGATGAACTCTGCTGAGATTTGAGATAACGAGAATCGATTTTGATCATTGATAAATTGATTTTTGAGTTAAATAAGGGTCCATCAAAAGGAACTGAAACATTCCTTTCTGCTTTTATCCTTACTTAAAGCTTCCTTTTCAAATCGGAATAATTCCACTTTCCACGGCGGATTTGGAATATTCGTCCTCGAGCAGTCCCTTTCCACTTGGCCCATATCCGGTTACGACATCATAAAATTGGATTGGGAAGATGGAAAGTGGAATGTACTCTTCAGCACGTCCGAAGTCGGACATTCAATGCGCACGATAAATGGGATTTTCTCGCGAATCCTCTTCAGGTTGCTATTCCACTTCCACTCAGCAATATTTGATGAAGTAACTGGAATAATTGGATTTGGAGGAGAAAAGTGAAATCCAATTGAAAAGGACACTTTTACTGAAAGAGAATGGAACTAGCTATTGATCAATTTGCGATATTCTACACAGTGGCTTGATGCACAGAAAAGCAACAGAAACAATTGATCTGTTCAAAATACTTGCAATGATAAATGGCAATGATTAGAAGAAAAAGGTTCAGATTGTTGGTGTGAATGATGAAAAGTACCATTTATACAGACATAACATTTCACTGTTGACTAAAAAAGCAACGCAAAAGTCACAATATACAGAGACAAATAAAAACTCAGCACAAAGCTTGAGACAGGCTTCCCTTTTTTCAGCTCAAATTTGGTCGGAACTTAAGACCCGTTTTTTTTTCCCATCCGCTGCTCAGCGATCCAGCGGCTGGCATCCAGCAAACCGTTTCTCTCAGTTCCACTGGATTCCATTCACTGCCAGCAACTGCCAGCGCGGTCCCAGCGATCTCCTGAGGCCGCTGGGTGTCCGCTGGATAGGCCTTCTTTGTTTACATCTGTGTTTACAAATGGGCAAAGCCTAACCTCTTCAAACTAAATTGTGCAAATTGACAGAAACGCTTCGCTGGACCGCTGGACAGATGGATCAGTGCAGTCCTAGCTAAATTCTTACTGGATCAGTGCAGTAGATGGGAAAACAAACGCATCTTTATTCAGACAGCACAGCAAATAGTTGCCGACAGTTGAATGATGACGTATGTTAGAATTTCTTTATCGTTAAGATTAATTTCTTTTTCTTCTTCTTCAGAATAACAAAGTTTTTGATTAATTATTTCAAAATTATACAGGTACGGTATAATGAATTGAACTTTTAACTCAAAAGTAAAACTTCTACTGTTGAATGATGACAAAGGTTAGGATTTCTTCATCATTGAAATTTATTTCTTTTTTTCTTACAGAATAATAAGGATTTAGATTAATTATTTCAAAATTATATACCGTAATGAATTGACAAATGGTGACTCATAAAATTTCCAGTAAATTTCAATTGGAGCAATCTTCATCAATCGACAGAAGGCGACTGTCGATTATTATTTTATAGAGCTTCCGAACAAAACTTAACGCGTTTGACTTGCCTCTAATTCATAACAAAGGGAAGCATAACATGTGCTTGAGCTTTCTTTGTCCATGAGTACACACGTCGATTCATCAGTGATGGAACTCATTTTTCTAGATTTTCTTTCTGAGTCGTTTCATATTCAGTTCAAAACAGACTACATCAGTACCGTTTCGAATAATTTTCCACATCTGTTTTGATGCGTCAAAGAGCTGTGACAACTTCAGCTCTTATTTTTCGTACATTGATATTGAGAACTAAACGTGAAAAGAGAGACGGCAAAGTTAGCCCCTATCGGGGTACTCACGGATCTTTTTGAAACATGTCTCAAATAAAACCTTATGATGACCTAATAAGTACTTTGGTGAAAATATTAGCTGGAGTTCTGGCATGGTCCCCGAAATATAGCGCCCCCCAAGTTCCCTTCTAAAAATCAAATTTCTTGTATATTTAATAGGTTTTTGCACCAATTTTCTTGAAAATTGGTTTCTATGGTTATTTTCACTCGTAATTTTCATTTCGGGTATCAACAATTGGTTTTGGGTCAATTTTAGGGGAGATTTGGGGGGTTTGTTTTTTCAAAACTGTTTTTAGCTTAAAAGTCATGGAAATTGTGTTGAACAGTAAAACCAATTTTCAAGGAAATCAGTGCTAATACCTCCGAAATATGCAAGGAATTCAATTTTTAATGGAAACATAGGCAGACTATACCTCTCAGGGACTGTGAGAGAACTCCAGCTAATATTTTCACCACGCTTTAGGTCATCATAACATATCATTGGAGATGTGTTGCAAAAAGATCTGTGAGTACCCCAAAAGAGGCAAAAAAAGTCTATTTTTGTCGTTGCTTTTCCAAAACATTTAACTAAAAAAGTGAGTCCAATCAACTGAAAACCATTAGATTCATTGCTATGACCTGATTTGAGGCTCTCTAGCCACAAAAAAAATTCAACCTATTTTTTAAGTTCACTAAGAGAAAATTTCAAAGCAAAAAAGGTAGGTAATTGACGCTCTTTGCATGAATAAGTACGAAAATAAAAACAGGCAATGCTTGAAAAGGACTATTAAACACATTTGGTATTTTAAAAGTGACTGCGAAAGTTAGCGGACAATTTTAGAGATGAGTGTCGCAGGTTCAAATTTCATTTGAAAATAGATACAGAAATGGAAAATATAGAGATAGCAAAAGAATTAGAAGCAAAATAAATGCAAATTTATCATAAAAAACAAAGAATGAGTTTGAAAGAAACTAAACTCACTATGGGGCAGGAGAAAACAGTTCCAGAAAAAGAACTGAAAAAATTTATTGATAAAAACCTTGTTGGTTTTTACTCAACAAATCAGTGAAAATAAAATCAGAATAGGAAAATGGTTTTTGTTTCAGTAAATTCAATGGGACCACTTAGACTAGGTTGCACAAAGACAGAAATTGTCTCTTAATTTAAGAGTTCATTCAATTTTCCTATTACCAAAAATAATAAATGCTAAAAGATGACATAATCGATAATTTCAATTTTTTTTGATAGATTTGATTTTGGCTGAACTCTTGGTAGTTTCAACACAAAATGGTACTCAATGCGATTCTTCGGCTGTATTGTCACAGGGAACCAATCAATCACATTAGGTATAAACACGTTGGTTAGAGTTCAAACAAAAAAGACGCCAAATCAAAAAACAAACAAAAAACAAAAAAACAAAAAACTGGCCAAGAAAGACTTTCCCCGCTAGTTTCACGATTACTGACTAAGATACTTACAGTGTAAACTAAACGCAATGCGCAATAATAAAAAGTAAACGTGAATGCTACGAATGGAACACAAGGAATGTTAAGCCTCCCTGGGAAAAAAATTACAACAACGAATGCATCATTTGAAAAAAAAAATGAATAATATAGACAAAATTTGGCACTTGTGAAAATACAGAAAAAATATTTGACTTTTTTTTTTTCATTTCTCACCTCTTTTCTCTTTTTGTGCTCAATTCAGCTTGTTCTACGCCTACAGGAACACATTTTGAGCTTCCTACACAGTCAATAAGAAGCAGTCTTTAGGAATGACCAAATGAAAAGAGGATTTCGGTGAGACTTTCCAATTTGTTGCAAATGCGAGTCATTTTTAAAATTCTTCGATGGACGACAAAAAACTTTTTTTCCAGCGATGTCCATCATCGCCAAGTAGAGAGCCTTTTACTTCCACCGTTTGGCAGAAGTAATAATTGTAATGAGAATAAAATATAGATAAATGCTTCAGCACGGACTACAATTATTGATTCCTTCAGGTTTTCTTAGTTTCTTTTCCATCCCTACAAAATACTTTCATTCTTTTATCAGACTGAATTATTGAGGACGAATTGATTATTGCAAATTTTTCTAGCCATTCCAATTGAAATGACATTATTGAACCCATCGATTCAACAAGATCACCGCAATTCCAGCATCTAAATGTTAAAAGCTACACAGTTGAATGGTACAATTTTTAACAGCTTTGTGCTAGTCGTAATTTGTAAACAAAAGAATAGCAGTTATAACTCAAAAAATTGACAACTACACAAAATAAACTTTTAAAAAAGTCAAAAATCGTCTAAGCGACGGAGAATCCTTGAAAAACTTCGTCTAGGAAAACTATCCCGTATGGAAGCCAAAATTTTATAATTTCTCAGCGACGAGTCGAGTAGCCACCTAACCTAGCCTCAGGTGCGATAGATATAGCTCGCTGGAGGAGGAGGTGAGGGGGAAGAACTCGGTGGGGAGGGGGATGAGCTAGAGGGAGGAGAGGATGTGGCTAGCGGGTGATGGCTGCCACCCCTAGCTCTCCTGCCCCCCTCCCCACCTGATTCTCAGAGATAGACTTTCTTTACACTCCTCGTTGTTCCGAAACCGTCCCGATATCCCATATTGTCATTCTGAAAATATAAAAAATAACTTTTTTTAGCAAACTGGACAATTAGAATAGATTAACCCCTTAACGCCCAGGTTAGGAATCCAGCTGAAAATATGCTGCCACTGTATTGAAAGTGGTCGAAGCTGTAGTTCATACTCTTTGGAACAGATAGCGCTGCTAATCATTGACATTTCATGCATTACAACATACGCTATAGCACATAATAAACGAGAGGGTACAAAAACGTACATATACGGGCGTGGGCATTCGAGGTGGTTTTTTGCAGCCCGTATATATACGGGCGTGGGCGTTAAGGGGTTAACAACTGTGCAGTTAGCAAACGAATCTACAATACAAGCGAATTTTTGCGACAAATATATTCGACAACAACATTGCCAACCTATGCATGACAGCAGTGGATGACACGAAACTGGATCATGTTTTTCGAACTTTTTTGGTGTTTTCAGTCATCGATGGCATCAATTCCATTTGGAATTCATGTGCAGAGGTAAATTCGAAATCGAATTGATGTCATCGATGTCCCGAAAACACATCTAAAAACACAATTGAGTTTCTTCGAATATGTAGTTAGGTTGGTATTGTTTATGATATTTGATCGTGAAAATTCGCCTTATGAAATAGTTCTCCTCTGAGTTATAAAGAAGCTAGACCCATCAATAATCGTCTTTTCTTGGTTACTTGTTCTTTCAAAACAAAAAGTGTAACAAGACAGCAGCCCTTCGGGGCAGTTGCAAGGGTCTGAATTTAGGTATTTTTTAATAAACAAATGAAACTATGCAGAGAGCTGAAAACAAGGATGCCTTTGGTTTCTACCCAGGTTTCATAGTTCCAAAGATGCAATTTTTGCCAAAAATACATTGATTTAAATGGGAATTCTGCGTTGTGACATCACAACAGACATGATTTTTTGCAACTTCACATGAGTGTAACTCCAAAATAAGGACACTTTTCATTTGGCAATAATTCAAAGGCACCGTTGTACCTAGCTTATCAAGTACTTGCATTTTCATTAAAGAAAGGACCAAATTTCTATCCTTTGTAACTGCCTAATTGCAGACATTTGTATTAAGTCGTTAATGTCATTGAGTCGATGATCACAAATATATAAAGTGCTGCATAGTATGCTTGCTAGTACTGCCGTGCTAAGGAAGAACGTCGTAAAGGCCAAAAATAAAAAAATTGAGTTAGACACGGAAATCTACTATTTTTGACATGCACTTTCACGTGGTGAAATCAGAATTCACTTATCTCCATTAGTTTCTGAGATATAGAGGGGCTCTCTGCCGTAAGTACGCTGAAAACAGTACCTTTACTCAGGAAAAACGCCGTTAGCGCCAGGTACACGGGCAGAATGCAGTGTCTCCAACCGAGCTGAGTGGAGATGTGGCGTTCTACCTGTGTATCGGCTCTTCCTCGGCGACCCTTTACACAACAATGCATGCCCCACCAGACGGGGGAAAAGCCGTATGTCCATCGTTTATGCGACCTTCCTTCGATCTTTCGTTGTTTGGAGCAAAAATATTTGACTGGGCACCCTTTTACAATGATCAAAAATCAAGTGAAGATACATATAATCGATTTATGCACAGAAACGTGCCAATATCGAAACTGGTTGGGAGGGCCATGCCTTTAACTTTGAACGCGTTTTACTCGATTTCATGTGCAGTGGAGATACGGCGTTCTTCCTTAGCAGCGGCAGAGTAGTGATGGGTCGAATCCAAATTTTCCTGAGCCCGAATCCGAATCCTAGATTATAACACCCGAATCTTCGAATCCAAATCCTGACCTATCGCAAATCTTCCTCAATTGCAGTATTTTCAAATAATTTACTTTAGAATTCCAACTATTTACTTTTCTATCTATATAAAATCATCAAAAAGCATACATTTTTTTTAGGTTTGGATTTAGTACCAAAAAGTAATTATAAAGACAGTTTTGATCTGGTAACTCATTGACTCATTCATTTACCATCATATCTCATGTGCAGTCGGTTCATTTGAGGCAATATTTTTGAAAGGGGTAGGAGTAGGACAGTAGGTGTCATCTAGAGAACCATGTAGATTGTAAATTCTAAGCGGAATGGACAGAAACAGAAAAACCATTGAACAAAGCCATTTTCTCAAAGGGTTCCGATTTTCCGAGGGATGGATATTTCGGTCACGTGTCTCGTCAGTACGTGGTCTTAGAGCTCTGGGATTCCGACTGTCCGTTTTTTCCGTTGGATGCACTGCAGGAATACACCCACGGATCATATTGCCATACGCGGAGGATATGCGCGCGGGTAATCTCGCCTTCCGCGGAGGATTCGGAGGATTCGGATTCGGATTCGAAGTGATGATTTCAAGGACCAAATCCGAATCCGAATCTTCATGAGGATTCGGACAATCCTGGCTCCATCACTACTTGCTAGCCGCACTTTCTAGAATGTCAAATCCTCAAAAGAGCAGATTTGTTGTCAGTCTCACCTTCGAATGATCTCTCTGAGATCTAAGGGTAGCAAAATGGTCTCTATGCCGAGGAGGATGGGCAGGCGGATAATAATCCGAATTTTGAAGCTGCGCGAATAAATTGTTTTCTTGTTGCTTCCTCAACGTTTGTTTAGGTGATCCTAATGGTTTATTGGGAGCGACCAACACAGGCTCTGCATAAGTTACTTCTTCTTGAGGTAACAACTTCGGCTCGGCTAAGCGCCTGGAATTTCAACAAATAAAAATTTATTATCAAGCTAACACAAACGAAAAAAAAAGTGATAAAATGTAACAATAAAGTAAAAATGTAATCGAAAGTTGAGATTGATCAAACTCAATATAGGTGGGAGAAGTTAAATAAAACACAAGCGACTAAGATGATTCCAGGGTCGAATATTGCAACCACCGTAGACACCACGTCGCGTTGCTCGAAAAGTCAACAGTTTTTGGCTAAAATTGACGAATTTGCACTAAAAACACACATTTGAGGAACGTCAGCACCTGCGAGCATACTTCAGGAAGATACCCTGAAAGTTTCAAGCTGAAACACTCAAAAGTGAAAGCCGGAAATTATGAAATACAAAAATTCCTATAAGCCTCAATGAGTGCGAGTGAGGCAGATAGATGTATTATCACTCGCACTCACTCTCACTCACTAAGCTTATGGTAAAATGAATTACATAATATACGCCTTAAATTCTAAACTAATTTTGCTTGTTTTGGGCTCAAAAAATCCAGAAAAAATTTTGCTGGTGCTGACGTCAGTGGATTTTGCGTTTTATCTATGGTTTCAGTTTAAAACGCCAAAAACACGACTTTTCCAAAAAGCGACTAGTGGCGCTATCCACCGGATTGAAATCTGGAAAAGTTTTACCTGGAATCACCTATAGAAAGCTGTTCAGAAAGAAAGACTCTCAATTTATTTTTTCCACCCCATAATTAAGATGAATATTGAATCAAATTAACAATTAATCATTGTGTTTCAGTCATGAACAATAATCGATTATTTAGCATACAATCAAACACACGTAATTTCAACTTCATTTTTTTTAAGATTCAAATTCATTCAACTTCTTTAGTTTGTCATTGCAACTGGTCCCTCGGAAAAAAAATATTCTCTATTTTTATATAGATTTTTTTTATTTTTATTTTGATAATCTTTTAATAATCTAAGTCCGCACATTTTTGAACACATTTTTTTAGTCGCAACTAGTTGAAGTGGTCACTGTGTCCGTTTCAGTGGAACACTAGAACTATGCTAGCTACCCACATTAAAAAAATGTAACGTTCAAAAGTGTTCCATTACGTTCCATCATGTTCTGTTTAAAGAAAAATCAGCCATTGAAACAAATAAAGCGATAAGTTACTTACGCATTGACATTTTGTCGCTGTTCAAAATACTCGTACTCAGTATCTGGGTACGGCAAATTATCATCGTCATCTTTGCGGCACTTGCGACCGCAAAGATAACCTGATGTAAATCCTACAACTAAGGCTGCTAATGATGCAGTTAAAATTGCTAACGTAAGAGTTTCTACGGTGTAATGAGGAGGACGTGCGTCGACCACTGATGGCTCATCACCTGAAAATAAAAGTTTCAAAAAAGATGAGTAAATTGAATAAACAAATAAAGGAATAAATAAGTCATTCAAAATTAGCCAAATACAATACATACAGAAAAACAAAGCAAAAAAAATATCCACCTATCTTACAGAACGCTCCTCAATTGTGACTGAAACACTTGTAAAAATGTGAATTTTGGTTCTATGGACGACTTTCAGCCGAAAAAATTCATTTGATTTTACTATGACTTGGCAAACATTTTCCAATTGGTGCTTTGTCGTGCTGACCAACATTTTAAGCCAATACAGCAATACCTCAACATTTCCAAAATCACAGTCAATTTTTGATTTATCAATATTTTTTGATTTTTTTTTCCCCCCCAAAAAAATTCGATAAATGAAAAAGGGTATTTAGCGAACTCCTCAAATTTTTATGAAATTTGGCATAGTGACTTGTTTATCCAGGCTGAGCTAATGGCTGCAAAATTTGAACTTTTGTACTGTTAAAACTTGTTGAATGGCAGCAATTTTAGCACTAAACGGGAAGTGTATCAAAGTTTTGAAGTCTTCAATAAGAGATAATTTTTACCAGACGATGGGTAAAACTTTCTCCCTTTTTTTAAAGCCAAAGGTTCGGATTCTGTTTGAGTTCAAAAACCTTTTTTTAAGGTTCGGTTCGAGTTCGATTCAAATTAAAATATAGAGACTTTAATTTTGAAGACACTTCAATGTCTGCAGACACCACCTTCTTGCTGAGAGGGTTTGGGACTTGGCCTGGTGGCTACTGCCACTTATGATTTTGAAGAATGATATGAAAGTTCTTGACTTACCACCCGGAGAATTTTCAGAGTCTCCAGTAATGTTGATGACTTCACCGTCTGGTATTTCTTTCTTCGACCCAATATCCGAGCCGAACCTTGGATAATTGGACGATAAACCACCTACATTTCCTGCATCTTTGTTAATTTTACCTGAGAACACACAAACACACAAAAATAAAAAAATTATTTTGCAGGGAGCCTTGATTAACATTTTGAATTTTTGATTAAGACGTTGCAATAACAAATTGATTTTTTTTTTTTTTTTTTTTTTTTTTTTTTAAGGACACCTTAAGGTGATTCCAGGGTTGATTAGTTGCAACTACAACCACCACTTCACATTGCTAAAAAGTACACATTTTAGGAACATCAGCAATTGGCCAATTGCAAGCATACTTCAGGGAGGTTTTCTGAAAGTTTCAGGGATATTGGATAAACAAAAACTCCCATAAGTAAGCCTCACTGGCGCAACCAGGATATCTTCCATCTCTCTCATTTCCCATTTGAATGTATGAGTAGGAAAAGGACAGAAGGAGGGGGTTTTGTCCCCTTGTCCATCCTTGTCTAACATACGTTTCTTAATGGAGAAAAGAGAGAGATGAAGAAACTATCGGTGCGCTACTGGTAAGCCTCAATGAGTGTAAGCGAGGCAGATAGACATTGTAATATTTCATCACTAGCAATCGCTAATTGCAATCTTACGGCAAAATGAATTTCTAATACTTCGGCTTTAATTCTCGACCAATTTTTTTTAGGGCTCAAGACTAAAAAAAAAAAGTTTCACAAGATTTGATCTCTGGTTTCAGTTTAAAATGCTGAAAACTCAACATTCTCAAAAAGCGACTAAAGACAACATCCATCGGTTTGAAATCTGGAAAAGTTGCACCTGAAATCACCTAAGGCACCGTTTGAAAATGCATCAAATCTGGAATATTTCATGGAAATTCCGTTTAAAAAATAAACAATGATGTAAAGCAGAGTAGCAACTTTCAAAAATATCAATTTCCAACTTTGGTTTGAGTTAAGTATACCATACTTCCTGCCGTACGCAAAACCTCAACTTAGATCACATTTATAATGACCAGTACAAATAAATCGCTGAAAATTAATGAGCCAATCTAAAACTTTCAAGGTTGTCACTCAACATAAATTGACTCAACTGTCGCAACATTAATTTTTTCTTTGCTCAGTGGCATTGCTTGTTGCATTTTACAGGGTTCTATGCTCAGATACAGAACATACGGAATCGCACTAAAGGAAAAAATGACTTACTTGCTGCAGCACAATGAGGGTGAATGCCAGTAGAGATACTCTGACAGAACACTTTTTCATCATTCCACCTTGGAGCAGTGATTGATCGGCATTTGCTGGTTTGTTTGTCCCAAGCACAATAAGGATCTTGTAAAGCTACGCACTCGCTGTTCAGAAAAATACATTCGATCAATGTCATATTAGAAGGAAACATGAATAGAACAATTTCGGAGCTTAAATCTTCACCCTAACTACAAACCCAAGATTGTACCAGAATTCAAGGCTTGAAGAGTTCTAAGTCTGGTTTCCAATGAGACGCAAGGCCTTGCGCCCTGTAGTTCCTTGCGTTTGGTAGCTTTGCGACGGAGGACGAAAAGTCGTTCCCAATGAACGCAAGCATCGACCAATTAGCACAAAGGATTTCGAAGGGCAGGCGTCGAACACTCAAAATGGAGTCGGTTTGTTTACATTTTAACTTTTGACTGCGTTAGGGAGGTTAGGTTAGTTTCGATTTACAACAGCGCGTTTTCTCACTTTTACTTTGCATGCTTTTATTTTCGTGTTGTCTCAAAAGTTATTATTTGGTTAAACCAGGAAGATTCACAAATCGCAATGGCGGTTTCAGCCGAATTCTGAGCGCTTCTGCTTCTTCACTTGTTGCATTTGTTTATTCAGGACTCATCAAACGCTCACCCGACAAGCAGCGACCAGCAAAATCCGTCTAGCTCCTTGCGCAGCGACGTAAGAGTTGAAAAATGTTCAACTCGGCCGCGTCGTTGCGTTCCGACGCAAAGGTTTTGCGCAGCATTGGGAACGATCCCATTTCATCGCGTGTATTTCAACTTTGTAGCATTGGGTCGTTACGGAGCTTTGCGTCTCATTGGAAACCAGGCTCTAGGTATTATGTAAGTTTTGTTGGATGTTTCACAAACCTTCACAAGAGACATTTTTCAAAGGTATCGACTTAAAATTTCTGGAAAAATCTCAGGTGGTGACTGAATTAAAATTTATGAATCCTCTTTTAATCTCACAAATGAAAAAAATGCAGTCTTTATTAACTCATTCAGTTGGCAATTAAAGAGAATCTTCAGCTTCGTTAATTTATCTTATGCTATTGGAATATGGCTAATATAGCGGCAGGAATCCCTGGGTGGAAGGGTTGGACAAAACATCTCTGTTACTCCGGGCTACGCTTCAATCAGATCTACAGTCTGAGCTGGAAATTTTGAAAATATACTGAAGTAAACTTTGAAAAAATATTGAAGTAATTAAGAAAATAATTTAATAAAAAATTAAATACAAGTGATAAGAATTGAGTGGAATTTCAAATTTTTAACTGTGGCAAGAGCAAAATTCCACACAACAAACTTCCACAGCAGATTTCAGAAAAACTTTTCTTCCATCCTTGTGACTCATTCATTGTTCCTTGTACATTAAAATATTGAGCTCTCAAAAGATTCTCTATTTTAATTACCTGCAAGAGATTATTTTTTCACTGTTACATCTATGCAAAGCGAGTGATAAAACTTCAGAGTCCGAGACCACTATCAAGCGCCCATCCTGAGTACCGTCCGTATGAGCAACTCTTAAATTACGGATCGGAACATTCGGTGGGAAAACTTGCAACTCCTCAATGACAACAGGATTCACTTTCTCTGAGGAGTCTGCAGAATCGGCATTCACTGCTTTCAGAACCTTCCCATTATCTGAAATCACAAAATAGAGACAGTTTTATAACAAAAGAATTTTGACAGTAATGATATAAAGCCTTTATTTTTGTTACGGATGAAACACTTTGTCTCAAAAATTATTCATAAAAAAACCAATCACAAAGGTAAAAACGCTAGACCGTCAAATGGAACTATAAAAAGTTGATTTTTTGTCAACCCTAAAACAGCATTCTTGCTGTCCAAGTATGTTTGCTGATTATGACAAAATACAGAATGTTAATGGTGGATGAGAGAGAAAAGTACAATTTCAGAGAGCTCCGCCTCGAATTTTTTTTCTCTCGAGAGAAAGAGTAAAACTTAAAATTTAATGGCGCTTACTTAACATCTTTTTCAGTCGGATATCCTTTCCCTCTTCCAAATCCAATTATTCCAGCCTCATCAAAGATTGCAAAATTCACAGAATTATACCCATTGCTCATTGAACGGCCAACTTGGGATATGTCGAGGAGCACATTCTACTTTCAATCTTCCAAATTTGTCATACTTAACCGGAACCAGGCCATGTGGATAGGGACTACTCAAGGACAATATTCCAACTCCACCGTGGGAAATGGAATCATTCCGATTGAAAAGGATGCTGATTAATCCTCAGAGGTACTTATTTACTAAATAAATCGAAATGTATGATGAAAAAAAAAATAATTCGGGATTGAGGAGAAAAGAACCTTAATGTAATATACAAACCTGTGCCAATGAACAGCACATCGTATGCTTTGCCACCTGGAGTTTTAATTTGAGGATCAACCGCTATGGTAGTGAATCTGTAACTGGAAAACGATTGACTGTTAGTTTTTCTTCAGTAAAACAACTTTCATTGAAACTTATTTGTTTATTCATTTTTAATTATTAAGACTAGTTAAAGACTAAGATGGCTATCGTAAAGGTCAAGATAAAGCAAATAGAATTAGAATAGAAATATAATAAACAAAAGTAATAAAAGCGCTAATTCTACGAGGTTGAATTTGAATTTAAAAGCTCGACAAGGGTTTAGCTTTCATTTGATGTACAATCACCAGCTTTAAATGTGCTTTTAATCATTTTGGGTAAAGCATTGAAGAATTTGACTATAGATTATAAATATATTTATCTATTTTAATGATAATAGCTTCATTTCTACAGCATTTATTTTGTTATGCTGACACATGCAGCCATGTTTTGGGTTAAGATCTGTGGTCCGGCTTCATAATGTCGGCTTTATGAAGGTGAGATCTTTGAGGGTCGAAAATCTTACTTTAGAATATTCTTTGTAAAGCAGACAAAAAGCTTAAGAGAGGAGGATAAAGCCTGATTCGTTAAAAATCGTGATTTATTTAACAAACCTCAGTAAAAAAAACTCTCACCTTTCTTTCCACACAAACGGGTTTTCGAAAGGAAATTGGGCTAGTAGCTGTATCTTTTCATGAAAAATCAAAACGGAAATAGCAAAGAATCCATGGAAATATAATGATTTTATTTTGCCCTTTGTAAAGATTACAAGAAAATGTCTGATCTCCATGAAATTTTACGCAGCAAAAATTAAATTTCATGAAAGTTTGCTCAGGAGTATTTAACACAGATTGGAAGGCAAGGGTGTTGATTTCCGAGCCAAAAAGCAAGTATCTAAGTTAAACAGTCACTTCCGAAAATATAACAAGGAAAGTTTCGTACAAAGGTGTCGCAGAGATTCATACACTACATTTCTGTTAAATTTGTTGACATCACCCCAACTAAATTTTTTTGGTGTTGATTTCTGAGTCAAAAAGCAAGTACCTATCTAAAACAGTCATTTCCGAAAATATAACAAGGAACGTTTTGTACAAGTGTGTCGCAAAAATTCATACACTACATTTCTGTTAAATTTGTTAACATCACATCACCAAAATTTTTTTGAAAACCAAACTTACTGGAAGCTTGTGCGAATCACAAGAGGTTGCCCAAAGTACGCAGGCACAGATTCATCCATTAGCGAATGTGTTTTGATGAAGTTTAGAGTAAGATCCGGTAACGTCCTAGAATCATTCACACACTGGCCTGGCCTTGGATCTGGCACCTGAAAGTTGATTTGCAATTAGTAACAATCTCAGAGAGTTCACAATGGGAATAATCAATCAGCGATAAAAACCCTCTTTACGATAGGCTCAGAGCATGAAAGGAAAAAGATTCACTTCAATAAAATCTGTTCGTTGCGAAAGTAGTGAGAATCCGGTTTCAGTGGCGCAGCATGCAATTTGGCAACATTGTTTTCTGTCCATTTAAACCCATTGTGAAAGGTCGAATAAGGTACTCCCGGACACTCAATAGATCGATATTTGTCATGGGTTTAAATGGACAAACTGCAACGTTGCCGAGTTGCTCGCGCTGCCACACATTTCAGAGTGCCCTTATTTATAAAAGTAACTTTTATCGCATTAAAAGGTTTTTCGAAAGTTTCATATGCAAGAAGCAAATGATTGAAAGCACTCAAAGACGACTTTTTATCAAATATGTTGGTCACAAATTCATGGGCTTTTGGCTGCCGTATGCGAACCGTGCATATGTCCGTATGTCGAAGCATACTCAAAAAAAGAGGTAAACAAAACCCGTCAGCGAACATTAGCTAGGTTTCCCGCCGTTTGAGGGTCGTTTCAAATGATCGCTCTTTTTCGACTTTTCAAACCAAGTGGGGCTGTTGCACACTTTCGCTACAAGCGATTTAATAGTCGGTTCTGGCGTAAAAACCTCCGAAAATAACGATGGCAGGACTAAAAACTTCCGAAATCCACACTCCTGTAACTCAATAAACGCTTTTATTTGCTCGAGTGTAATTGTGGCATAGGACCAGTAATAATGGCATAGGGCAGTAATAATGGGAGATTCCCATCTTAATTTTGCCACTCTAGTACAGTCAAACTAGCTTAAAAACAGCCCTAACCTCAAAAAAAATCGGAACCAAATTCGGACGACAGGGCGTTATTCTGCATCGTCAGGACAAGGGCTCCTCAAAAGTCCCCATGAATCCGAGTTTTCCAAAGTCCCGAAAAACCGGAAAAACCCGGAAAATCCGGGTATTTTTCAAACGCTGATAACTTCGGTTCTAATGAAGATAAAGAGCACCAATTTTTTTCATTTTGTAGGAAATCTAATTTTCTATCTTTTCATTCTCTAGGTTTTTCATCCCCCAGCCGTTGCATTTCTTGGAATTTTCAAAAAACTAAAAGTTCATTTTTTTTTAAATTTTGAAAGTGAAAAATGAAGATTTTTGAGTTAGAAAACCAAAAATTACCTCTTACCAAAGTTGTAGAGAATTAAAAGAGCTTTAAAATGGTATAATTGGAAGTGTTTTTTGATGATTTTTACGCGAGGTAGGCCTGGAAACAGTTTACAAAACTGTGAGCGCAAAGCGTGTCGCAGCGCGAACGTAGCGCCCGAGCGCCGCGAAGTCCTGCGCAAGGCCCGTAACCATGTAAAGTGAGCAGCTAAGTATTATGTTTTAGTCCAGGCAAATTAGCATCTGTCAAGGAAAAAATTAATAATGAAAGTTTTTTTGCGGGAAGTTGTTGGAATTACCTTACTAAATAACATACTAAAGTCCCAGTGTCACCGACCGCCGCTAACGCCGCCATCTTGAAAAAACGCGGGGAGGGGGGTACCCCTGGCCGGTTTTTCGCGAATTGCGCGGAAACCGCTCATCCTACGTTAAAAATGAACTGGATTTAATTGAAAGAACACAAAATTTCCTATCGAATGAATGTATTGTGGTTTAGATTTATTGATTGGTTACTTTAGCATAGCGCGATTAATGAAAATTCGATTTTTGAGAATTTCTGAAAAAATGTCAAAATGCGTCGGTTTTTCGTAAATAACATGAAAAATAATTGTTTTACGTTCAAATTGCACTCAGGTAAATTGAAAGATTGCTCAATTTACTATCGAATCAATGTATTAAATTTCACTTCAGTTCGATTTATCGTGAAAATATTGCGATATATCGAAAACATAGATTTCATTTTTTTTTTCTCTGAGGACGGTTTGCAAATATTCTGCAAATAATATTGAGGAACGAAGCTTGTAAGCGATGAAAAGACATGTTAATACGTATAAAACTCGATATTTTTGTCAATTCGACTCTTCAATTCATACTTTTATCGCTTTTCCGTGGAAAGAAGCGGTAAAATGCCGAGATTTGCCGAGCTTTCTAATGCTCTTGCATTCAAACAGTGGCGGCTCGTGCGGTTTGGCAACCTTGCTTTTTGGCATTTGAACCTATACGCAAAAGCATCAGTTTCTCAGGGATTCAGTGAACTCCCTGAAGATCGATCATTATACATAGGTTTAGATGGAGAGAATCCGTTGTTGTCACATTGCACGAGCCGCCACCATACTCAAATGATATTTCTACAATGTCTCCAGGAACGGATGCTTTGTGTGATAAAAGCGGAAAGTAAGCATGAATCTGTTCTTAAGTCCATCGAATCAGCTCTGTTTAACCTTTGTTATATAGGAAGTTAGAACGCACTTGCCTCTTCAGGGGTTGCTGAAAGTTTTGACTTTGTAACTTTGAATCATCAACAAGCAATCAACACGTGATATTACAGCGGTTTAGAGCACCTAATAGTAAAAGAGATGACGAAGATACGACTAAACTGATTGAATGGTTTCGAAACCATCCGCCGTTTCCTGAAGCTGAGAAATTAACAGCTCTCTCTACAGCTACGTCTGCCGATTGTATACTATCAACTGCGTCAAAATGCCAAAGAAAGACATTAATCAAAAAAGCTCATCAGGGGCTGGAAGCAATAAGCATTGATTTGTGTATCAAATCCACTCTCTCTGTGAATGTCCCCCCCCCCCATACTCTAGCTGTAAAGTCGACCATCTCCAAAAATGTCACTGGATAATAAACCCTTGAAATATATAGACGAGTAGCATCCGATGTAGGAGGCAAGATTCTTAATTTCACTACGCGATTGAAGTTCTTGTAACGATAAGAATTTAAGGCATCTGTCTGATGAGTCTGATCCGTAAAACATCAGAACAAAGTCCGCTCCTACGCGGCTGATATCTGCGTGCGAAGAGTCTTTTTCATAAAATTTGAAATCGATAGGGCCTATTTTTTTTCTTGCATTGAAAAATTTCGTGAAAGAAGTTTTATTATTTGGAGCGGAAGGCAGACGTCCTATATCACATCTACTTGCTGCGTGGATGAATAAAAGATGGTCTTTGACATCTGCGACTGATTTTTGAAGATCTCTGGAGCTTAATAGTTTTTTGGTATTTTCCCTTCCGAGCTTTATAAAGTAGGCATCCATATCCGCTGGTGCAAGTAAGTTAAGTAATTCCAGTGTACTGGCACCTATATTTTCTCAAATAAATTGCTGCACGATCGTTTCTACCAATTTTTAAAGCCTCTTTCACGATCAGAGCATCGGCATCATCAATTGCTTGCAGGGAACTACTTGATTTTGTATGTGCAGAGTTGCTGTGATAGCGGATATGGATGCCTACTTTATAAAGCTCGGAAGGGAAAATACCAAAAAACTATTAAGCTCCAGAGATCTTCAAAAATCAGTCGCAGATGTCAAAGACCATCTTTTATTCATCCACGCAGCAAGTAGATGTGATATAGGACGTCTGCCTTCCGCTCCAAATAATAAAACTTCTTTCACGAAATTTTTCAATGCAAGAAAAAAAATAGGCCCTATCGATTTCAAATTTTATGAAAAAGACTCTTCGCACGCAGATATCAGCCGCGTAGGAGCGGACTTTGTTCTGATGTTTTACGGATCAGACTCATCAGACAGATGCCTTAAATTCTTATCGTTACAAGAACTTCAATCGCGTAGTGAAATTAAGAATCTTGCCTCCTACATCGGATGCTACTCGTCTATATATTTCAAGGGTTTATTATCCAGTGACATTTTTGGAGATGGTCGACTTTACAGCTAGAGTATGGGGGGGGGGGGCATTCACAGAGAGAGTGGATTTGATACACAAATCAATGCTTATTGCTTCCAGCCCCTGATGAGCTTTTTTGATTAATGTCTTTCTTTGGCATTTTGACGCAGTTGATAGTATACAATCGGCAGACGTAGCTGTAGAGAGAGCTGTTAATTTCTCAGCTTCAGGAAACGGCGGATGGTTTCGAAACCATTCAATCAGTTTAGTCGTATCTTCGTCATCTCTTTTACTATTAGGTGCTCTAAACCGCTGTAATATCACGTGTTGATTGCTTGTTGATGATTCAAAGTTACAAAGTCAAAACTTTCAGCAACCCCCTGAAGAGGCAAGTGCGTTCTAACTTCCTATATAACAAAGGTTAAACAGAGCTGATTCGATGGACTTAAGAACAGATTCATGCTTACTTTCCGCTTTTATCACACAAAGCATCCGTTCCTGGAGACATTGTAGAAATATCATTTGAGTATGGTGGCGGCTCGTGCAATGTGACAACAACGGATTCTCTCCATCTAAACCTATGTATAATGATCGATCTTCAGGGAGTTCACTGAATCCCTGAGAAACTGATGCTTTTGCGTATAGGTTCAAATGCCAAAAAGCAAGGTTGCCAAACCGCACGAGCCGCCACTGTTTGAATGCAAGAGCATTAGAAAGCTCGGCAAATCTCGGCATTTTACCGCTTCTTTCCACGGAAAAGCGATAAAAGTATGAATTGAAGAGTCGAATTGACAAAAATATCGAGTTTTATACGTATTAACATGTCTTTTCATCGCTTACAAGCTTCGTTCCTCAATATTATTTGCAGAATATTTGCAAACCGTCCTCAGAGAAAAAAAAATGAAATCTATGTTTTCGATATATCGCAATATTTTCACGATAAATCGAACTGAAGTGAAATTTAATACATTGATTCGATAGTAAATTGAGCAATCTTTCAATTTACCTGAGTGCAATTTGAACGTAAAACAATTATTTTTCATGTTATTTACGAAAAACCGACGCATTTTGACATTTTTTCAGAAATTCTCAAAAATCGAATTTTCATTAATCGCGCTATGCTAAAGTAACCAATCAATAAATCTAAACCACAATACATTCATTCGATAGGAAATTTTGTGTTCTTTCAATTAAATCCAGTTCATTTTTAACGTAGGATGAGCGGTTTCCGCGCAATTCGCGAAAAACCGGCCAGGGGTACCCCCCTCCCCGCGTTTTTTCAAGATGGCGGCGTTAGCGGCGGTCGGTGACACTGGGACTTTTAGTATGTTATTTAGTAAGGTAATTCCAACAACTTCCCGCAAAAAAACTTTCATTATTAATTTTTTCCTTGACAGATGCTAATTTGCCTGGACTAAAACATAATACTTAGCTGCTCACTTTACATGGTTACGGGCCTTGCGCAGGACTTCGCGGCGCTCGGGCGCTACGTTCGCGCTGCGACACGCTTTGCGCTCACAGTTTTGTAAACTGTTTCCAGGCCTACCTCGCGTAAAAATCATCAAAAAACACTTCCAATTATACCATTTTAAAGCTCTTTTAATTCTCTACAACTTTGGTAAGAGGTAATTTTTTGGTTTTCTAACTCAAAAATCTTCATTTTTCACTTTCAAAATTTAAAAAAAAATGAACTTTTAGTTTTTTGAAAATTCCAAGAAATGCAACGGCTGGGGGATGAAAAACCTAGAGAATGAAAAGATAGAAAATTAGATTTCCTACAAAATGAAAAAAATTGGTGCTCTTTATCTTCATTAGAACCGAAGTTATCAGCGTTTGAAAAATACCCGGATTTTCCGGGTTTTTCCGGTTTTTCGGGACTTTGGAAAACTCGGATTCATGGGGACTTTTGAGGAGCCCTTGTCCTGACGATGCAGAATAACGCCCTGTCGTCCGAATTTGGTTCCGATTTTTTTTGAGGTCAAATGCTAGTTTGACTGTACTACTCTCTCTATGCTGACAAGGATGATTCACAGAGTAATTAGTCATCAGAGTAGTGATCCACATCCAATGAGTGGTACCGTGACATCTGGTGACACCGGTATCAAATGATAGTCGTTTCTTATTGGTCACTTCTTGATAGAGTTACAGTATTGTTATAGATGGGAATCTCCCATTATTACTGCCCCAAGCCACTATCACGCTCGCGCAAATAAAGGCGTTTATTGAATTTAGGAGTGGATTTTGGAAGTTTTTAGTGCTGCCATCGTTATTTGTCGAGGTTTTTACACCAGAATCGACTATTAAAACGCTTATAGAAAAAGTGTGCAACATCCTCATTGACCCATTGACACGTAGGAAGCGGTGTAGGTAATAGTTACCTTGCTTATCTGAACAGGAAGCCAATTGGAGTTGAGTTCAGACTGCTCTTTGAAGCTCCCTTCGAAAGTGTCTGTGATGTCTTGTAGAGAGAAGGCGCAGACTGCCGATCCGCTGATGCTATTGGCTGGAGTGGTGAAAACGCCGTAGATCAGTTGGGCCTTTGAGCCTCCGTAGTTTCCCTCGATCAAGTCACTGGTTGACTCTGCAACAGAAAACGAGGCACATGAAATGGACTGAATCAGAATTGATTCGTTTAATTCGATAGATAGATACTAGAAAGATAGATAGATAGAACAGAAGAAAGCCATGGTACCTGCAGTAGCTACGAAACTCCGTCACTACGCCTTTAACTTTTAATTCATTTCATTTTGTGAGTCTATGAGTGAATTTCGTGGATTTTTTAGTAGACTCATCCAGTGGCGAAGCGTGCAATTTGGCAACGCAGTATTGTGCCCATTTAAACCCATGTAAAAGGTCGAATGAGAAGGTGTTTACCGAACACCCAATAGTTCGATCTTTTGAATGGGTTTAAATAGACACATTAAGTACATCGTTGTCAAGTTCCACGCCACGCCGCCACCGCCATTGGACTTGTTATTTTCGCTGGTTTTCACGAAATAATTAGCAAAATAATAATTATTCAATAGCAAAAAGAGAAAATTAGCAAGAGTCCTAGTAGGTATATCATTAGAAATAGTGTTTTTTTTCTCTCTCTCTTCGACTTCAGGGACGTTTTTCATCACCTATATATGAGTTCCTACTGACGTAAAGGACAGCACTTGAAACTGTTGTTCGATACCTCTCTCTCTCTCCCACCTTTCGTTAAAAATAAACAAAAAACGCAAAAGGTTCGATATGAATTTTTAAAAGAAACAATATGTGGGCACAGAACGATGATATGAAATGATGAGGAGAAAATTTTATTATTTTCCCCTCTCTCTCTCTCTCTCTTTTTTTAAGTACTTATCATTTTCTACGATTTTTCCACTCGAAGTCGTCTCAACATTACTCAATGTCAATGACTCATTTGAATCTGACTGTTCGCTTCAACTTTTAAATAACTTCACTCTTTTTTTTTTTTTTTCTGGAAACTTTTATTCCTGAGGTAATTTCCATTCACTCCCTACTCTTTCTACATTCCCTCAATGTTTTCCACTTGAACGTTTCCCCGCTTCCAATTTCCGTTATTTTTCGAACGATTGAGGTGAAATCGAGCGGACTGATAGCAAATTGAGGAGTGAAACTTTGCAAGTTGCAACGGACAGGTCTCTCTGCCAATCGGAATGAATGCGTAGCCAGATTTTGCAAATAATTATTTCAGCCAATTTGGTTCGAAGAGCTGGAAGCCATATTTTTTTATTTTATTATTTTTTTCTTTTTTTTTTTACTCGAATATTTGTAGTTCGATTGAACTTTCGGTGCTTTGCACATTGTCAGAGAGCTAAACTTATTTTTTCCACTTTGCCGTCCCCCGCTTTTCGGTCCATCACAAGACGTACAGTGGCATAGTAAGCTAGAAATATCGGTTCGTTAAAAAACGAATACTTTGATTTGATCCTTCAAACCAGCGGGCCGATCATTTACTTCATCGTTAAACCGATCGTTAAGACTGAGTATGAGTGATTCTATTGGTCGAATATTGTAAAATTTAGCCGTTTCTGTGGTAACCATCGTTATAGTGTCCGTTTTTTAAAGGTTACTCATGAATAGCCTTTATAAAACGTGACTCTCAACGATGGTTAACAAAGCAACAGCCAAGTTTTACAATTTTCCACCAATAGAATCACTCATACACACACAGTCTTAACGATCAGTTTAACGATGAAGTAAATGATCGGCCTACAGTTTCAGAAGTATATTGTCCAATGTTTGAACGCCAAATTCGTATCGCTTAGGATTTTTTTTCCTGGCTTATTTTTTTTAAATTTTTTAAAAGTTCATTTTTATTTTTTTCCTGTTTTATAGTTTATTTAAGAATTTTGTAATTTTTTTCTACTCCGTCTCTTCTACAAGGCTGTGATTTTTCGAATTTTTCCAAACTTAGTACGGCACTATCTCGGGTTCTAATGTTCCTGGAAACTTCAATATTTTTGGAGAGAGAGAGTTTTTGACCGTGTAACGAATCATCAGTTACTGTAGATCAAATGGCCCCCGGTGCAAAAGATATGAAAACCCTTGAGGGCGATCGACTTCATTTACCAAGCTGAATCGATAGAGGGGTCACAAGGGGGGTTTCGGCAACATCTCTTTTTTGACCATGTTAAGAGTTGTGAGTTGCTTTGATGCAAACGGCCCCAGATACAAAAGATATGAAAACATGGCGCGCTAAAAATCAAAGTACACTCGAGTAATGTAAAAAAAACCATCATGAGTCAAACAAGCCAAAGAACAAATCAATTGATCAATTATTACAACCTGCGATTTTCATATTCTTAAGAACACACTTATTTCTCTTCAAGTACTGATTTCAGGGACAGATAAATACTTATGCAACCCACTGAACAAAAAATTTAGAAATTTTAATTGAGACGCCCGTCTTTCAACGACAAAACTTTCATAGTGGTAGGATAACCGGGAAAAAAAAATTTGGCTCTCCGATTGTTACAAGCGGTTGTCCGGATGATGTCACTTTTTGCGCCACTGTGGGGCGATTAAAGGCAGGGGAACGGAGAGTAAAGTATACAAGGAGGAAGAGCGGGGAGGGGCAGAGGGGTTGAGTGGGAGGGGTGAGGGAGGAGCGAGTGGTGGGGATGGGAGGGGAGAGGAAATCCCTTTACGCAAACACAATCACTGACTTTTTTATACTTTATACTAAACTTATTCCTTTCGACCGATTTTTAAAAACGCAAGAGGGGGGGGGAGGATATAAAGTTAGAAAGAGGGGGGAGGGGAACGAAACAAGGAAACGATTAACTCCTGCTCCCCCTCCTTGTTCGTATCTAGCGTATAATTAACAATTAGCGATTAAGCGAGAATCGCACCTTTTCCTTACCCCCCCCCCCCCCCCCCCCCCCCGCCCCACCATCCTTTCCTTTCGCTTATGAATTAGTTAACATTCAATTACTGCTAATGATTGCTGTACTTGCAACGACTCCCCCTCCCCCCCCCCCCCCCCCCCCGATTCTTCAGACTCCGTACTCAGCCCCCTCCCTTTTATACTTTCCCTTTTATGCATTCAAGGTCTGACGCATTCGCAAACATGGACACTTAACTTTTTAATTCTATTTTTTTTTTTTTTCTTTTGACCTTGTGTCTCTCGATAACCTATTTGAGAGAAACGTTGATCGATGCGCTACTATTTAGACGCAAAATAAATTTCTTCGGAGAAATGTTACATTGAAATCAAATTGAATGGGCCTGTTGCATACTTTTGCTACAACAATATAGAACCTTGATTCTTATGTAAAATTCGGCGAAAATAACGATGCGCACATTAAACACGTTCAAAATCCACTCATTAACTCAGAAAATCACTTCAATTTTAAACAGCCCGCGCTACACTAGACGCTATTTGCACCGGTATACTACTACGTAGGCGGAACCACCGTGCATAAGTAAGTAAACAACATCGTAACTACAAAATGATGGAATTCCCTTCTAAATACATGAACTATTGGCTGCATTTGCTGCCTGGTCTTTTCGGTTTATCAAAGATTACAAAATAATATAAGAAATGTGCGCTTCTGAACAAAACATTACAATGTTTGTAAGTTCTGTTCATGTTTACATAAACGAGATAGTTCCATCTATGTAGTTATAGACTGTTTTAGTAGAGCGATATATCGTATCGATTGCCGTCCGAGGGCCTCTGGTTCCAAACAAACTCTGGTTCAATTTAATTTCCCCATAAGCGAACTTTTAAACGGAAATTTAGGGTATTAAATCAAACAATTAATGCGACCTTGTTGCGATTATGAATTCTACGTCCTCGAAAATGCTTAATTTTGCCTGGTTCCTTGACTAAAACTGCCGGAATCAATAAGATATTACAGATTAAATGTTGCATTTGTAGGTTAGAATCGCCCGAAATCCCGCCAATTCCACAACAACAACAATAACATTTGGGTGATTCCAACCTCTAAACGCATCAATTAATCTGTAATATCTTGTTGATTCCGGCAGTTTTACGGGTGGAACCAGGCAAAATTAAGCATTTTCGAGGACGGAGAATTCATAATCGCAAAAAGGTCGCATAAATTGTTTGATTTAATACCCTGAATTTCCGTTCAAAAATCCGCTTATGGGGAAATTACATTGAACCAGAGTTTGTTTGGAACCAGAGGCCCTCGGACGGCAATCGATACGATATATCGCTCTACTAAAACAGTCTATAAGTCGGTGATATAGTGTCTAGTGTAGCGCGGGTTGTTTGAAATGGAAGTGATTTTCTGAGTTAATGAGTGGATTTTGAAAGTTTTTAATGTGCGCATCGTTATTTTCGCCCAATTTTACGTTAGAAACAATGAAATATATAGATGTAGCAAAAGTACGCAACAGACCCATTCACACTGATATCAGTTCTCATGGAAGCAACGTACCAATCGTGCCGACACACTGGCTATTAAAATCATCACATCATATCTATTTTTTGGGTTCAAGACGCGTTTACCACGGGCAAATAGGAGTGTAAGTAATCGACTACACGATTACTGAGTAATCGGTAATCGTCAAACCTTTGGATGGTAATTAAATATATTCTTCATAGATAAACAGTAATCATTACGGCCTCTTCGATTAGATCTAATTCTTCTTCAACTAATGTAATGGGTGGCTTGTAAAAAATCAGCCCTGATTACCATAAAATCACCCTCCGAAGAAACGACGATTAAGATTACCACCCCCATTTTCCCACCTCTGGTGTTTACACGCGGGGTTCACTAGAAACGTTGGTGCAGATTACTGAGAGAAAATCGAGCGGCTTGTCAAGCGATCGGTAATCTCGGGCTGACATTTACCTGCAAAAGTGCGTCAAGTCGCGTAAACACGCCTTTGCAAATTGAATAAAAGCTGTAGGTACTGTAACTGCACTGAAGGGCAGTCTGGGAAACTATAAACGAATCGTAAATAATATTCGCTATGAGTGCTTAAAATTTGAATAATCAGTTGAGGCCATTTCCGGAAAAAAAAGGTCCATAAAATAAGAGGTGTGCTCCTCAGGCAAAAGTCTCTATTCTATTACAATGCTGATTCCTCAGAAAGAGCACACCCGTTTTTACAAGGGCCCTTTTCTTGGAAATGAACTCAAGTGATACAATTTCTTCTCCGTACGGTTCTGCATGACTCATTCCTCATTATTCAAACTATCGATCTACTTGCGGCTCACAGAAAAAGGTTCGATTTTTTGTTTTGTTTTTCCGAAGTTCAAACAGTCAATTTTTCAAGAAAAAATGTAATGCACAAGTGCTACAAAGTTTTACCTGAACAGCAAACACCCCCTTTTTTCCCTCCACCAGTATCTAAAAAGACTTGAGTGAACTCAAAATAAGCAAAATAATGCGTTGAAGCCAAAAAAAAAAAAAAAAAAAAAAAAACAAGCAGGGAAAATTCCAACACGCAGGTGTTGGAAAAGCGTGCCACTAAAGTCTGAACAGCTTTAATGCTTCTGCTAGCAATGATAATAATTAGACAGCATTCAACATGGAGCTGATCTCGAGAAAATTGAGTCCAAAGTTGAAGAGCTAGCATTTAAACAAAAAACTTGGAATTACTTACGTTTTGATTTCATTCAACTACAGTGTTGTGTTTTTGCATTTCAACACCGGAAAAGTGGAATTTTCTATGTAGGAAAGGTACTTAATTTTTAGCGTTTAAAGTGACTTGGTTCCTTTCTTCTTTTTTTTTGGCATAATCACGAAAAACGAAACTCTAAGAGGAACCAAACGGCAGAGTTGGTTTACACTGTTGATTATTTTAAAATCCGTTAATCCGGACTTAAGTCCGTTCCCAATTCTATAAAAGCAACCAAGTCGGAGTTGGTTCCTTACGTGACTCGGATTAAGGTTTAACCTAATCAGAAAAAGGAACCAAGTTCTCATTTTATTTCATCATATGGACATTGACTGACATCAATGAGGCTCACCAGCTCACTTTTACCTGGAATTTTGACGGGAAATAGTTGTTATTATAGAAGAAGCACTTGTTGCTTCGAGATTCAGTATTGCTAGCTCTATCAACCAATAACTCAATTTTATAAAAAATGTCACTCGGTTCTTTTGTGACAAGTGCTGTCCAATTGAGCTTGTTTGGTGAGAAATTAAGAAAAAAATAAATTAAGATCAGATGTGTCTATAGGGAGATAAGTCAAAGGCGTTGTTTTTTGTGTTTCTTTTTTTGTTTTTTGTTTTTAAAACTTTGGAGGGCTCTAGCTCAGAAGAGAAACATTTGCAGCACATACTCATGTAGGAAAATAAAGTCTTATTTATATGTATGTTGACCCCAAAAATACACTCCATAAGTTTGGTACTTAAGTTTTGAAACACCCTGTTCTTGATATTTTGCTCCCCCCCCGCCCCCTTCACAAAAGACAACATCTTGACCATGCACATTTTTAAATTCACAGTTTGACTGTAGAGATATTTTCTTCCTCCCCCCCCCCCTTAACGAAAAAGGGGAAACTGGGTCACCTATCTCTGATGTTCGTCGTGCGCGTGCACAGATTGTTTGGCTTTACGACTGCCATTTTGGCTTTCTTTATAATGCGTTTTTTGGGTTTATTAGTGGATTTTATGACTATTTGATGCCGCCAATGTAATTTTCAGACAATTTTACATCAGAATCAAAACTCTATAGCACTGTTCCAGTGAAAAATTTTGTGCACGCAACAAACTTTTTAGGATAGGTAAATAAGTTATTCCAGAGTCAATTCCATAGCCGCAGCGAGGAAGCTGTCCAGGGGTGGAAGACACGTGACAGCCCCTCCCACTTTTTAGAGCAATTAATGCGAATTTTATCCCTCTGGCTCCCTGTGTTCTGGATTTTAAACACCTATTTTTCAACAAAACGCCCAAAATGTCCTCAAAAATCCCTTGATTCCATCGACGCTCATTGAGGGGCTTTCAATTTGGCGATCCCCCAGAATTTCAAATGTTTCCGATGCAAAGACCTGTTTAGTGTGACGTCATGAAAAAAATTGGTTCCAAAAAAAGGCTCCGTCTCACTCGCTCTCGTGGGTTTTCCCATACGAAACACGGTCCAAATTTTCAAATACAAGTGCTAGTAAACAACACGTTCTTTACACCAGTTGTGTTTATCACACCATTGGGTTCCACGTCCCTTATAAAAATTTCCGATTGTTTCAAAAAATTTTCCGATTGGATATATATTCCCGCGCTTTATTTCCCATAGAAATAATCGAAATTCCATAGAGACAATCGAAATTCGTGTAGATTCAAGAGCGCTGATTATAGCAACGATAGGTTTTATGATTGAAATAAGGCGAAATACATCTATGGTTCTATTCTTACAGTTTTAACACCCACTTTTTTCTCAGTGATAAAATATGAGAACGCTACACAAACTTTCTGAAACATCGCGCATCAATGCACAATCACAGTTATATCGAAGAAAGTCCTATGTTTTGTCCTTGTCACACTCGCAGTTTCTTAAGAGCACAAAATTCTAGGATATAGGCTCATCAGCACCATCACGGCATGTGTTATACCTCGAACAGTAGCTTCGAAACGAAGAGAAGTTAGAATGATTGAGTGTCATGGCGGTGATACTCTCATAAGAGACCGTGAGTAAGACAAGGACAAAACGTAGAACATCTTTCGGTATAACTGTGATTGTAAATTCGTTTGTGATCTTTTAGGAATTATGTTACAGTGAAAAGATACTTTAAGGCAAGTGGAATCTAATGGTGCAATAAAATTTGAGAAAACTGTCGGTTAACTAGCATGAATTTGCGTTCGAAAATTTGGATCTGGTAAATCCACGAGAGTGAGCGAGATAGAGCATTTGTTTGGAACCAATTCTGATCGTGACGTCATCACTAAACAGGTCTACTTAAGGATATGAATGAGCCTCTCTCTTTTCTATACCCCTCCCGCTCTTCATCAATACCTCGTCGCTTCTTTTCGATGTACCCTCGTCAAACAGATTTTGACACTTTTACGATGTGAGTCCAGAACGCTTAATGCACCGTGAAGAAATCTTGAGACCGGTGGAGCCCAAAGGCGAGGGGCAAAGAGGGTTTCTGTGAAGGATGTTTCCACCCCCCTCCTGCCTTGGAATTTCGACTCATAGGTTGGCACAAATGACTTAGGTTGCTGGACCTGTATGGAATTCTCGTTCAAAGGAATTCGACTTTGACGCTTAATAACTTATTGAAATTAACAGGAATACCAAAACTTTTACAATTTTAAGAAAATAGACGCCGAGAACTCCTGGATTGCAGCAATAAATTAACGATTTATGAAACCAGTTTTAAGAAAATGCGTTTTTAATTTTTCAAACCTTCCCGCCAAAGGTTTTGCCATAAGGAAGGCATTGAACCTATACAGGGTGTCAATTAAAAAAGGAGCCAGGCTTAATATCTCGAAAACGGCTCCGAATTTCGAAAAACGCTGAAACACGTGTTCGATTATTTCGAGGGGGACATCTTTTGAGGGGGTCCCCAATTTCGGGGCCCCCCTCTGGGGAGCCCCAGGGGGGTCAAGTCCCATATTTCAAATGGGGACCCCCATTTTTTATTTGATAATCGGTAAGAGGGTAAAATTTTAAGACTTTTGGCGCAAACCGAAAGTCGATATCGTTTTTCTTGTTCGATATATCGAAGGTCAAAGTTCGATATAGACCCATCTTCAGAAATTCGTAACTTTCCTTTAAATAGTCCAAATTTCAAAAACTTTGGGTCTAAAATGCTCTACAGAGCAAGCACTTTTCAGAAAAAAATTCAATTTTAACAGAAATTTAGTCAAACTTTGATTTTAAAGCCCCCAAACATTTTTAACGTTTTTGGCCCCCACGGAGGGCTATCAGAAAAATTCCGAGAGACGACCCCTATCGAGTGATACATCAATCGAAAAGGCGTAACAAACTGAGCATTTTGGCGTAAACCGGAGATCCATATCGTTTTTCATATTCGAGATATCGAATGTCAAATGTCGATTTACAGAATGCGATATCTCGAATATGAAAAACGATATGGATCTCCGGTTTACGCCAAAATGTTCAGTTTGTTACGCCTTTTCGATTGATGTATCACTCGATAGGGGTCGTCTCTCGGAATTTTTCTGATAGCCCTCCGTGGGGGCCAAAAACGTTAAAAACGTTTGGGGGCTTTAAAATCAAAGCTTGACTAAATTTCTGTTGAAATTGAATTTTTTTCTGAAAAGTGCTTGCTCTGTAGAGCATTTTAGACCCAAAGTTTTTGAAATTTGGACTATTTAAAGGAAAGTTACGAATTTCTGAAGATGGGTCCATATCGAACTTTGACCTTCGATATATCGAACAAGAAAAACGATATCGACTTTCGGTTTGCGCCAAAAGTCTTAAAATTTTACCCTCTTACCGATTATCAAATAAAAAATGGGGGTCCCCATTTGAAATATGGGACTTGACCCCCCTGGGGCTCCCCAGAGGGGGGCCCCGAAATTGGGGACCCCCTCAAAAGATGTCCCCCTCGAAATAATCGAACACGTGTTTCAGCGTTTTTCGAAATTCAGAGCCGTTTTCGAGATATTAAGCCTGGCTCCTTTTTTAATTGACACCCTGTATATTAGATATGAAAATGAAAACAAGAAGCGTACCGTATATATATACGGCACGCTTAAAAAACAGGAAAAAGAAAAAAGGTTGCAGCAGATCGAATTTTGCTCCGTCTTTCTTCCTGTGAGTTTTATCTGAATGTAACAACGATACACCTGTAAAAATGGTCGATACAGTAAAAAGTCGAAGATTGCCACAATAAAATGTAGAGTGCAACAATGACTAATATAAACGTTATCTGCGTAGCTGGGCAAGCGGAGAAGAGCCGACACCGCACCGCGGGCTCCTTCAACTCAGTCGGGTAGTTAACTGTTCGTGCTCGACGGACTTGTTTTTGCCTATAGCAGAAATTGAAGGAGCTCCGCGGCTCATCACTAAAAACAGTGACTGACAGCCGACTGAATGTGCGCTGCGTATTCTTTCCAAGCCTATTGCGTGGAATGACCAAGAAAGCGACTCGTTTGATGAATGGTCAAATGAACGGGTCTTTTTATGAATTAAATGCTCAGAAGAACCGCTCGTTTCATTTGGGGAAACATAGGATGATCTAAGATTATAACAAAAAAGACTCGTTCGTTTACTAAATTGCTCAGAGGGATAGGGTTTCTTTCCTAAATGGGGCAGTTGTACACTGTTGCTAGAGGCGATTCTTTGAGTCGATTCAGTTGGATAAATCTCCATAAATAACGATGCTAATTACTAAAAACTTGAGAAATCAACTCCTAAACTCATTAAATTCTTTTAAACGCGCGATCGTATTGGCGGTGTTGGGCACTAATAATGAGAGATTCCTATCTTAATTTCGTCTTTCTTTCTATGCTGGGAAGGAAGATTCACAGAGTAACTATTGCCGCAAGAGGAGCAGGGCTGCCGTTTTGCGTATAATCAATGCTATTTTTCTATTCACCGATGATTCCACCGGTTGAGAAAAGATTACACAGTTCAGTTCAGTGAATGACTGTAATAAACTAAAATACTTTCATCTGTAATATTTTCTCAACCGGTGGAGTCGTCGATGACTTTAAAAAACTTGCGGATATTTTAATTAATCAACGGAGTTTTCACCGATTAAGGAAAGATTACAGATCAGAGTATTTTCGTGCAATACAGTCATACACTGAACTGAACCATGTAATCTTTTCTCAACCTGTGGAATCATCGGTGAATAGAAAAATAGCACTGATTATACGCAAAACGGCAGCCCTGAAGAGGAGTGATTAACAGCCGATTAATGCCACCGTGCCATCTGGTGACACCGGTGCCAAAGGAAAGTCGCTTCTTATTAGCCTTTTCTTGATTGAGTGACAGTATTATTAGATGGGAATCTCCCATTATATTAGTGCCCAAACGCCGCCATCAAGGTCACATGGTTGAAAGCATTTCTTGAGCACAGGGATAGGTTTCGTGGGATTTGAGTGCTATCAATCATCGTTATTTTTGAAGATTTTTTCATCTGAATCGACCCTTAAATCACCTGTAGCAAAGATGTGCAACCACCCCATTAAATGTCCATACAACGACTCGTTTCATGATCGAAAATTCGAGGACTTTTGGGATGATCAATATAAAAGTAATCCTTTTAGTGGCGAATCTAGAAAGACTTTTTGAGACGGTAAGGGGGGGTGGGTGCATACCCAGACAATATAGAATTTGGAGCGTCACAGGAGGTATTTATGGGTTATTTTCTGAAGAATAAAGACTTTGGGGGGGGCACGTGCTATGACCTTCAGGAGAAAGTTCTCTCATCGAAACGGTCCTTGATAATTTTGTCCATAATTTTTCAAAGAATTTTAGATTTTTTAAGGCACACTTTCAAGTGGCAATGCTGTTAGACTCTGAAATACCTGAAAACTGCAAACATATTTAAAACTGGTCCAGTGGCGTAGCGTGCAAATCGGCAACGTTGCACAATCTGTCCATTTAAACCATTGAAAAATTTCAAACTATTGGGTGTTCGATGAACAATTTCGCATTCGACCTTTTACGTGGGTTTAAATGGACACATTACAACGTTTCCAAATTGCCACTGAACTGGTAGAGAAATGGAAGAATGAAAATGTCTACCAGGATACTTTATTTTGAAAGTCGTAGTAGCCCCCCCCCCCCCTTGAAACCACTGCTGACATGTTTCGTAAATAAAACGATCAGTTGAACAGGCTCTTTTAAAAATTTAATGCTCCGGGGGGAAAAAAACGATTCGCTCATGAACGCAAATTTGAGGGGACGGTGAATGATCAAAATAGAACGAATGTTTTCAAGGACAAAACACTTCAAAATCGAAATGGTCGTTTCACGAATTTCACGCTCAAACGGACGACTCATTTCACGCGAACGGTTCGCTCGGCGAACTACCCGGAGGCAAACCTCATGCCACCATCAGTGTTGCCAGATCCCGCGGCTTTTTCCACTGGCTCCAGGAATCTATCCTTCTCTCTCTTCGCCCATTAGAACGCGTATGATAGAAAAGGACAAATTAGGGGCAGTCTCGTGATTTTCGCCCTCCTCTTCTATCCTTTGCTAACACATGCATTCTAATGGGAGAAGAGAGAGAAAGACGATAACTTGGATCCTGTGACTTTTTCCACTGGCGGATCCAGGAATCTATCCTTCTCTCTCTTCTCCCATTAGAACGCGTATGATAGAAAAGGACAGATTAGGGGCAGTCACGTGATTTTCGCCCCCTCTTCTATCCTTTGCTGACACATGCATTCTAATGGGAGAAGAGAGAGAAAGACGATAACTTGGATCCTGTGGCTTTTTCCACTGGCGGATCCAGGAATCTACCCTTCTCTCTCTTCTCCCATTAGAACGCGTATGATAGAAAAGGACAGATTAGGGGCAGTCACGTGATTTTCGCCCCCTCTTCTATCCTTTGCTAAAACATGCATTCTAATGGGAGAAGAGAGAGAAAGACGATAACTTGGATCCTGTGGCTTTTTCCACTGGCGGATCCAGGAATCTATCCTTCTCTCTCTTCTCCCATTAGAACGCGTATGATAGAAAAGGACAGATTAGGGGCAGTCACGTGATTTTCGCCCCCTCTTCTATCCTTTGCTAAAACATGCATTCTAATGGGAGAAGAGAGAGAAGGACGATAACTTGGATCCGCTGGTGGCTTTTTCTACGTGTTCTTATGAGAAAAGCCGCCAGATCTGACAACACTGGCCATACCATTCACAGAGAGATCTGCGACGCGCGAGCAACTTTCCCGACAAGGATTTGCTTTGCCTGGTGGAGTGGAACAGTTTGTGACTGAGCGCATTTCGAGGAGGAGCTAATGGGGCCCGCTGGAGTAAGAGAGCGTCGGACACCCCCCCCCCCCCCCACCACCGAGGGGAGAGGGGGTGGAGAGAAAGGAGAGAGATAACCCTCTTTTTGGCCCCACCTCCCAATTCCGCGCATTCAATTTAATGCTCGGACCAAAGCCATTTTGAAAAACTAAACTACAGTTGACCGTTTTAGTACCGCGCATGCAACTTAGCGACTCGAATGATACCTGATTGGCTGGATTCTGCTTATGATGACCAGTTTCTGATCGGCCGAGTTGCCTCTCGGCATTAATAATTGAAACAATCTACAGGGAACGAGAATCTCTGTTTCCCATGTTTGCGGTGTTTTGTTAAGACCCCGAAAAAAAAGGGGGGAAAAAAAAAAGTTGTCACCGCGCGCAAACACGGGCAGGGAGGCGGCCGTGCCCGGGGCCCGGATGCAAACTTAAAATATGGGGCCCCTATAGGGGATCTGCTCCTTCTCCCGAAAATTTCGAAAATTTTCTCCCTCTAGAAGGCAATTTTGAGCAGTTTCGCTCCCAAATATTATTGGGTTTTCACGTAAAATAGCATGTATTTTAGAACACAAAAATTAAAACAAAAACACAGTGGTGCATGGTGGTCCCCAAGTAGTAAGGGGGGAAGGGACCCCGAAGAGGTTGTTAGACCATTGCTCTCTTTCAGTGTTCCTTTTCATACTACTATTTTTCATCCTAATTTCTGATGACCATGACCAACCGGCCATATTTCCTGTGAACCAAAAAAAACCGCTTACAATACATAGCGTTTTGGGGGCCCTTACGGGGCCTTCTCTGCTTGGAGGCCCGGTTGCTTTGCACCCCATGCACCTCCGTCGCTAAGGCCCTGAACACGGGCAAGATATGGTGCGTGCTCTCTATTATATACTGCCTCTGGGCACCACAAATGGGTCTGTTGCAAACTTTTGCTACAACGATTGAGAGTGTTTAATCTAATGTAAAATCGTCTGAAAAGTCCAATGGTGGCATCAGAAAGCCACGAAATGCGATAACAAACTCACAAGAAGCGTTTAATGAAATCCAAGATGGCGGCAAAATATCGAGCAATCTGTATGCATGCACCACGAACATTCAAGGATAGCCAACCTCACAACATCGATCACAACCAATCACAACGTAAACAAACACATAACCTCTACCTCCAATGAGGTTGTAAACGTTGGCAATCCTTGGATGATCACGGTGCATACATTCAGATTCCTCGATATTTTGCCGCCATCTTGGATTTCAATAAACGCCTCTTGTGAGTTTATTATTGTATTTCATGACTTAATGATGCCACCAATGGACTTTTCAGGCGATTTTACGTTGGAATAATAACTTTTTATCGTTGTAGCAAAAGTTTGCAACAGACCAATTAACCTCAAAATAAGTATCACGAGAGGTAAACCAAAGAATCGTAACACTTAGGGGGAGTTCGATATAGACTCTAGACCAACCCATACATGTGTGTGGGTGGGTGTGTACAGGGCTCTGTGTGAGTGTGTGTGTTTAAGTGTAAGTGTAGTCGAAGTAACTCAGCCAGAGTCAAAATTGAAGTTGACGGCTGCTGTTAGTTGTCTTGCGTCGACTGCCTGCGCCTCTTCCGACGTTGAAACTTTCAGGGTAAAAATTACACAATTTCATTTCGAATCTGACGGAAAAGCTGGCAAATTTGGTGAAACCTGGCAACGCTGCCCCGTGCCCAACCCCCGCCTTTCCACCCTCTCCTTGAACCGAAACCCATTACTCGGAGGTTTCATATTTCACGGGCGCGAGCTATGCTCCGTCTCACTTCACCGCAACTTACTCAAGTTCTCTCTTGTAAAAAAAAAACACTCGAAAGGAATTCACAGGTACAGAGTCTTGGGCGCGTGATAGTATAAGTAAATACCCTCAGAACAGCGAAAACTTTCTCTGATCAAAACAATTTCAAACAGAAGTCAGTGCTTCTGTTTTGAGGATATGCAATGTAAACAAACCAACGAGCTATTGCGATAGAGCGGGCCATACGTGTTATATAAGTCCTATCCAAAGACATTATAGAAGAAGACTGGCCCCTGCTATCTCTTTGCACGGGGGAAAAGTGAAGCCGGTCTTGAGTCGGGCCGATGGGCAGGGCACTTCCCCGCGCGGGGGTATGAACCAAATTAACATTAGCTCTTATGGAGCTTCGCTCTTCAAACCTATTTTAGTCAATTATTCTTGCGAATAACCGTGTCGAGTCTCACATATGTTGTACATTATAGTATACCATACATTTAAACCGAAAATTTGGATCAATTTAAAACGTCCTTTCCTTAATAATCGAAGTTAACGATCGGTCAGTCATTGTTTACTTTAGCACCCATAACCTCTTTGCCGTACTTTCAATCGAAAATATCTAGCGGATAAATTGACCGAAACATTCGTTTAAATTCGTCAATCTCAACTTTGGCATAAGCTGCATATCATATTAGCGTACTTTTGAAAACTAACAGTAATTAACATTCTTTTGAAACAGTTTTATGTATCAGCTCCATAAGACGCAATGTTAATTTGGTTCATACCCCCGAGCGGGGAAGCCCCAGCCTGCGACAGTAACCGGCTTCAAATCTCGCCGCTAGGGGCCAGTCTTCTTCTATAATGTCTTTGGTCCTATCTCAAAGTGTGACAGCATTGGCGATCTGAATCTGGTTGGTTTGCCTCACTTTTTTTAACCTTAACTCAAAAATTGTAATAAATCCAGTGGAAATTGGTTTTAAGCAAAAGTGCAACTGTTTTAGAGTGGCTGTCTGGACACGGAATTTTAATGAAACTATCCAGGTGAGAAAATTTTGCACTGCATGTTATGTGTCAGTTTCTTTGTCGTGCAAATCCTTCCAGATGAAATAGTGCCTATATTTATGTGCCCAGATAGCCACTCCAGAACACTTGCACTTCCGTTTATATTCAATTTCAAATGTATTCGTCATAATCGATACAATCTCAATTTATCGAGTCACTACTACTAGAGGCGATAACTTCAGTTCTGACAGCTCTTTTTTTACATGCGCAAAAACGTTGACGCCGCTCACTGCGTGAATTATTGCGTGAATTATTAGAACTTTTTGCCACAAAGTAGACTTGGTTAACTATCGTAATTAGTGAAAATTAACATTAAAGCGTAATTGAAGACTTGATATCTTCCTTCCATGCATGTAAATAAAGAGCTGTCAGAACCGAAGCTATCTGAAACAGCCTCTACCTCGACGTTCCCTTTTTTTTACCTTGCGCCCCCCCCCCCCCTTACCCCCCTCAATCACTCGATTTACTTTATGGAGCTAAATGTCAAGAAAACGGGGATAACGTTAATAATGCGCCGCAGATACGCACAGCTATAGCCAAGAATTTGTCTTTCTCTCTCTCAGCCCATTTTAACACATGTGTTAGAAAAGGATGGATATAGGGGCTGTCACGTGCCTTCAGCCTATGTTTCTGTCCTTTTCTAACACACGTGTTTAAATGGGGAAAGAGAGAGAAAAACAAATTCTTGGCTACGGTTATGCGGCTAAGTAACCGATAAGTGACATTATACTTTATCCTTGTTTCCACACGCACGTTACGCAAAGAAAGGTGTTAGAGGAGCGACCCTATCTTTATATTATTCGGAGGGAGATATCAGAAAGGAAAGTAGGTGACTTCTTGATTATAAGGGAACGAGAAGGGCTCGGTAACATAAGCCCTCGCTTACTTCGACGCACAATGGGGTCAAACGTCTAGAAATTAAAACTGTGTTTTACGTTTTTTTGCTATAGCAATGGGGCTCTTGCACACTTTAGCTATAAGCGATTTAACAGTCGATGCTGGTGTAAAAACCTCGATCCTCGAAAAATAACAATGGCAGCACTAAAAACTTCCGAAATCCACTCCTAAACTCAATTAACGCTTTCATTTGCGTGGGCTTAATGGTGGCTGAGGGTAGTAATAATGGGAGATTCCCATCCAACAATACTGTAACTCCATCAAGAAGTGACCAATAAGGGACGACTTTCATTTGACACCGGTGTCACTAGGTGTCACGGTACCATTCATCGGATGTGGATCATCACGCTGATGACTAGTTACTCTGTGAATCATCCTTGTCAGCATAGGAAGAGTGACGAAATTAAGATAGGAATCTCCCATTGTTACTGCCCTCGGCCACCATTACGGCCCTCGCAAATAAAAACGTTCGTTGAGTTTAGGAGTGGATTTCGGAAGATTTTAGTGCTTCCATTGTTATTTTTGAAGGTTTTTACACCAGAATCGACTGTTAAATCGCTTATAGCAAAAGTGTGCAACAGCCCCATTTGGAGCATACACAATACACATTCCTATACAAGGCAAGGGTGTCATTTCGAGTTCGGCTTGGGAGGAGCGAGGGGTATAATGATTATTATTATTATTATTTTATCGTGCTTGTTTGACACAGTCTTTCAAAAGGCTGGGCTTTTAGCCCTCTCCCGGTAGCTTAGTACAAAGGAGAGGCCTGTTTTAAAAAAAATAATTTACGAATGATGTTCGTCTCCGAGAACCCGACGGATAATTCTACAGCTTCCGAGAAGAGCAGGTTTCTGTAGTTGTTGGTACAGTTTCGTTCTGAGCTTGAGTATATCAAGGCTGCGGAATAGTTTTTTGGGGATTTCTCCAGTGGCACCGAGAACAACCAAACGAGAATCATACTCCTAGAAATTATTATTATTATTTTTTTTTCTATTTTTTTTTTTTTTTTTTTTTTTTTTTTTTTTCATCAATATAATTTTATAGCCCTACAGCCCCGTTAAACCTATATTTAGGGCCCTACATTCCAACAAAACTTGATGGAGACCACCAAATTTTCATTTGGAACTGTTTTTCTTTACAAAAAAAAAAAGGTCAGCACTTTTTTTTTTAGCCGATCCTCCATCTTGAGACCAAACTACATCCCCATTCAAACCAGTGCGAAAGACAGAGACAGAGTCCGCCATCGTGAATAGTCACCGAAAGAGACCGACATTTTTTCCCCCCCATTAGCTGTTAAACGGGAGTGTTCAATTCTGATGGTATTATTCTGCGCTTTAAGCTTTGTAACGATAGTTTCAACGATGATTTTAAATTGCTGTATTTTGGCCACCGAATCGGTAACTTTGACCCACCGAGTGTCCGCGCTCACATCGGTGACATCGACGACACCGTAATAACCGAGATATCAATCGGTTCGACAGCTTGATTCCTCCTTCTTCCAGCCCCCCCCCCCCCTCCCCTCCCCCCTCCACCTCTTTCGAACGTATGATGATGACGTCATTCACTTCCGGGCCGCGAAATCAGCACTTTTACGCAGAGAATAAGATAGGGGATATCCAAGAAGGTATGTTACGTAATGCAGTGGCGTAACAAGAGTTTCATTAGGAGGTGAGAGTTGACTTTTCTTCTTCCCCATACCCGGTTTTTGACAGTCAAAGTAGGGGGAGGAATTAAAATTTCAGACCTAAAACTGTTTTCTCTTATTTTTCTTATTTTTGGTCGTCAGTGTCAGTCGAATTTCTCTAAGACCGTTTTCTTTTGAGGGGGCAGGGGGAAGCCGTCAGCTTATTAAAGGAAAAAATGTAGTTTTCTCGCTTCAGGGAATCATAAGATATCGAAATAATGAAAAAAATCAATTTTTAAGTTAATAAATAAGTCATACGAGGTAAAACTAATCTGATTTTAGGCTATCGCGGAGCTCAAGGAGGTGTTCTACGTTCTTTTTCTCTGTAAGGCGACCGTTAGAACGCCTCCTTCTAGGAGGCGTATTTCTACATTAAAATACATGGGATTTTAATACTTCAATCGGGCTTAAAAACACCAATTAAACTTGTTTAAACTTCCTTAATTACATGACTTTTTTTGCAGCAAAATTTGATTTTTTGAGAGAAATAACGAACGCCTTCTTGGCAAAAGCGATGTGTAAAAGGACGCCTCCAGCCTCCTTGGGCTGCTTCTTCTTCTTCACTTGTCCACGAGAGCAGACTCTTTCGTACGCAAGGACTTTTTTTAAGAAATAAGTAACGACGTAAAAGTGGAAAGAGCGAATAGGTACGAATTAAAGATTGTCGAACTTTCACGAGCTAAATTTCGCCTTCAAGGTTTCGGTTCGGCCACTCTTCATACTCCTCACACCTTGCAGGCGAGGATCCAGAGGGCATTTTTCTCGAAAACTACTGAACCAAATGATTTAAAACAAAAAAGGCAGACAGGGAATTGACCCCAAATTTTTCATTTTTGATACATTCAAAAGCTCCCGACAGTCCCTTTGGGGGTACTTGTAGAGGGGGGGAGGTTTCAAACAAATTTTCCAAGTTGCAAGGCGAACCTTAAATCTTGAAAATCTCACGACAATCTTTAATTCGCCAACAGTACGTTTGAATGAAATAGAAAACTTACGGATTTCATTGAAGTAGAACGGGAAGTCGCCGTGGACGGAGCAATTGAGCCGAGATTTCAGGAAAGATGTCCACCGATTTCGGAATCTATGAGGACCACCACGATCATATTTGCACACTCTGGCCACTCGTGAGTACACCGCCTGAAATTCGACAAAAATAACAATCGTAAAATAGACGAATGAATTAGATAGTATCTAAGATAAATATTGATGCATTGAGTGTACAATGGGGCTATTGCACACTTTTGCTATAAGCGATTTAATAGTCGATTACGGCGTAAAAACCTCAAAAAATGACGATGGCGGCGCTAAAAACTTCCAAAATCCACTCCTAAACTCAATTAACGCAGTTATTTGCGGGAGCGTAATGGTAGCCGAAGGCACCAACAATGGGAGATTCCCATCTAACAATTCTGAAACTCCATCAAGAAGTGACCAATAAGAGACTACTTTCATTTGACACCGGTGTCACTAGGTGTCGCGGTACCATTCATCGGATGTGGATCATCACTCTGATGACTAATTACTCTGTGAATCATCCTTGTCAGCATAGAAAGAGTGACGAAATTAAGATAGGAATCTCCCATTGTCAGTGCCTTCGGCCACCATTACGCTCGCGCAAATTACTACGTTTATTGAGTACAGGAGTGGATTTTGGAAGTTATTAGTGCCGCCATCGTTATTTTTTGAGGTTTTTACGCCGTAATCGACTATTAAATCGCTTATAGCAAAAGTGTGCAATAGCCCCATATAGGGGACAAAAAGAATGTCAGACGACTCCTGGAGGGTAGTCTACCCCGCAATACTTATCTCATTGTATTTAAGCATATCAGGTGGCCTACCTAAGCCAAAATTCAAAGAGTTGTCTGGCGTTCCTTTTGTCTCAAACTGTACATACATAAGTCATACAAGTATACAGCATGTCCTATGTCCTAGCCAGATTCAAGTTAAAAAACATAAGCACATATAAAGCGTATCATATCAAAAAACATATGTATTTGATTCAGGTAGAGCAGCGGCTTCCAAACTTTTGCTTGTGCGGACCCCCTAGGTAGTCCGCGAATCTCATCGCGGCCCTCATGTACACAAAAAAAAAACAAAAAAACAAAACAAAAAACAAAAAACAAAAAACAAAAAACAAAAAAAGTTGCCGAAGAAAACTTACGTTTTATTCAGTCGCTTGGTTATTTAGTTTTTATAACTACGCTGAAGTTTAATTTCGTACGGCAAAATTAAACCACTTCCTTTTTTTTTGAGGGGGGGGGGCAACTTTACTCCATTTGACTAGTTTTCTAATGAGAGGACGGCACAGCAATGAACAGCTGATGATTTAAACAGTCTCGGCTGAGCACGTTGCCACATTGTACTTTATTTACCCAGGCAAAAATGGTCCATACAGGTCCATAAGGTCAGTGGCGGAGTGTGCGATTTGGTAACGTTGTAGTTTGTTCAATTAAACCCATGAAAAAGATCGAACTATTGGGTGTTCGGTGAACACCTTCACATTCGACTTTGTACATGAGGTTAAATGGACACAATACAACATTGCCAAAGTGCACGCTCCGCCACTGCATAAGGTCCATAACCCATTCCCTATACAGAGTATGAATACGTAAAGGATCGCTGTAAGGATATCAACACATATACCCATACGTTAACCACACATATCCATAATCAGTGAAGGTAATTGGTTATGGACCTTATGGACCTGTATGGAGCTATGGACCATTTTGGCTAGGGTGCGTTTTGAGAATTTTCCCCGCCAGACTTTCGCGGACCCTTGAGGGACCGCGGACCACAGTTTGCAGGGATTCGCTGAGGCAGAACATTTGTTTGGATTCAATGTTGATTGTGCATGACGTCATCACTATACCGGTCAATACATCATATCATTTGCAATGTTTCAAAAATCATGCACTGAAAAAAATCGGCTCGGGCTCGGCGGCCGAACCGCTCGTATACCTTGAGTTCGCGCTATACACCCGAGCGGTTCATGCGTACCGTGCGAACGCACCCAGTGGCCCGCATGAACCAGCATCGGGCGTATCCGCCGAGCGGTTCGCGGAAACACTATCGCACAGCATTTGCCATGGCTCGGGTGTAGAGCACGAACCGCTTCGGCTAGTACGCGTGAACACTGCTTGCTCCGCGCTCTAGGTGGTCAAACACGCAACAATAAAGCGGCAGTTAACTGTTGAACGCTCGCTCGGTCGGTCGGTCTAGCGCGTAACTCCGTGACTCAAAGCAAGTTGGCGGCTTTTAAATTCAGTTTAATTAGTAGTATGGTGTCAAGTTAATTAATCACGACGGTATTTCGATAAGAGCTTCAAATAAAAACATAAATATCTGTGTGTAAGAGCTAGTATAAGGAAACGACAGTCAGTCGTACTCGCCGGCATACGTTTTCACTGTGGTTTGTTTTACGTTACGAGGTGTCCTGATCCCTCATATTTTTTTCCGCTAAGTCGGTATACTTAAATGCTCTAATAAATTATGTTTTGTAATTCGATCCCTACTTAGATTTTCGTTCGCAGTTCGAATTTGGACGTGTTGAAAAGTTCTGAGCTTATTCAAGATTTGTTTGTGAATCCGCCGTATATTCATTCGTATTAGTGTTATGTTTACTAAGCTGTGAGAGTGATAATATGCGTGTTAAATTTGGTAATATGGTGTTCCTCTATTAACCTGTGTCTAGTGAGTGATGTATTTGATGTCTTTTTATGCATTCTATTGTTACTGTGGAAAGTAATACAAGGAATAACCGATAATGGGAAGCACAATGAGTTCGGGTAATACGCACGAAGAGTTCGGGTAATACGCACGAAGAGTTCGGGTAATAAGCACGAAGAGTTCGTGCGTAGAGCATGAAGAGTTCGGGTAATACGCACGAAGTGGTTCGGGTAATACGCACGAAGTGGGTTCGGGTGCATCACCCGAACCACTTCGGTCGTCAAGCCCGAACCTCCGCAGTGTTCACATACTTCCCGACGAGTTCATGCTCTACGCACGAACTTTTCTTGCGTATTACCCGAACCGTTTTTTCAGTGTGCGGTTCCAAACCAGCCGCGCGAGTTTCGAAGCAGACGTGGCAACTTGCCTCGTCGAGACAACCGGAACTGGAGTAAGATCTGATACCCCAAGGCGAAAAACCAGGTGAAATTGGGTTTCATGCGCGGTAAGGTGGGCGAGAGGAAATAATAGAGGAAGCTAGAGACATAGGTGGAGAGGGGGGAGAAAGAAAGACGGAAAAGGAGTGAGAGAGAGAGAGGGGAGAGAGAGAGAGAGAGAGAGAGAGAGAGAGAGAGAGAGGGAGGAAGAGAGAGAGAGAGAAAGAGAGAGAAAGAGAAAGAAGAGAGAGAGAGAGAGAGAGAGAGAGAGAGAGAGAGAGAGAGAGAGAGAGAGAGACAGAGAGAGAGAGAGAGAGAGAGAGAGAGGACAGAGAGACAGAGAGAGAGACAGAGACAGAGACAGAGACAGAGAGAGAAAGAGGAAGAGAAAGGAGGAAAAAATATTCAGCCTTTGAGGTTTGAAGAGAAAAAGGCGCCGAGGAGAGAGATGATTCACCGTACGTACGACACGAGACGATGAAAAGGCGGAAGTAATTAGCGTTATACTTGACGTCTGACGAGTTCGACGCGACGTGACGTGACGGGGAAACGAATACAGCGTGAGAGGGGCGGTTAGGGGAAGGTGGAGGGGGAGGAAGTGTCCCTGCAGTACCAGCGCCTTCGTTGTTCCAATATTGCAACCAGCAAAGCACGCTAGTATAGTATGAAAACGGTGTTCCGGGCAAAGACAAACAGCGGATACACTGGTGCAGTGTACAGCTCCTTCTCAGTTCTCGTCTTTTCCACAACAACTTGACACTTGCGGTGACGCTCAGGGCTCAATACGAGTCTATGGTCTAGTATAACTACATATAAGTTCGCCCCTCCAACTTCATGCACTTTATTATGCAGTGTTGCCGTTTTTTTCAAATAATTATTCGATTTTTCTCCATTTGACTTATTGTAAAAGTTGGTAATTTAAAGGGAAAATCTGGCAACATTGTGGTTTTACACTCCTCCGTGGGCGCACGCGGAAACTTCTAGTCCTACTCCCGTAGGTTCCGTTTTCTTAATGTTGGCACGCGAAGCGAAGTCCCGAAGAGTGTAGATCAAAATAAAAGGGACTGGCACGTTATCACTGGCGAAGCGTGCAGACTGGCAACGTTAAATTTCATCCATTTAAACCCATGAAAAATATCGAACACCGAGTTATTTACTGAACAGCCGGTATTTCGATATTTTTGGAGAGTTTAAAAGGACCAAATGCAACGTTGCACGTTATTTGCAGATTTAATTCATCGCGGATTCGAGTAGTTTTTTTTTCTTTTTTTTTTTTAAACCCTAGCGGTAGCGTCATTTCAGGTCTTGCCGAAGGGAGCAAAATCATTCTTTTTTGCTTTTCTTTCTCATACGTTTGATCCCCAAAAACTTCGACCGTCAAAGTCCTTCATGACCCAACTGGCCTTCTTTCATTTACAATTGAGGCAACTTTTTAGGGGAGGGGGGGCACATTCCATATGCTGAAATTAAAAACTTTCAATCACTAAATTTGACGACTCCTAAATGACTAAAAGTTTGCAGTCGAAAATGACTTGTTAAGACCGTCCGACTTGGTACCTAAACATCAATACTTTACCAAACACCGAGAAGTATAAAATTATAAAATAACACTCGTCAAGTCGGAGCAAAACGTTAAGTACTCGGCCATTCAGCTGCTCAATGGTCTCTCCTATTCAATCAAGAAGCACTTCCGGGAAGCAGACATAAATTCCTTCTTTTTTGTTCTGTAGTGCTTCTTGATTGAAAATGCATTCTATAACTTGGACGAGGTTATTACTTTTAGAATTTAAAATTTATTTATCATTGTAGCCATCAAGTTAAGCTTTTATTTTACTGTTCATTGTTTTATGTTTCTGTTGACTTGTATACACACAGTTGAATTATTCAGATAGCTTTATTTGTATAAAATTCTAAATAAATAAATTTTGTCAACCACCTCATCTTTTTTATTTTTGTTTATTTTTTGCTCCGCGAATTTTCCGTGTTGGAGCTGAACGTTTGGGATACGTCAAATCACACTGAATAACGCTACTGGTCCCTTGGGCTCTAGAATCTAGAGTCCATCTAGAGTCTAGATGGATACTTTTGCAGCAGTGGCGGCTCGTGCAATGTGGCAACAATGAATTTCCTCCATTTAAAACTGTGTAAAATAATCGATTACTTGGTGAGGCGCAGCGCCTCACCTAGTATCGATCTTTTTGCATACGTTTAAATGGCAAAAGTGCACGGTTGCCAGATTGCACGAGCCGCCACTGTTTTGCAGGGAGTAAGAACCCAGACTCAACAGAATCTTATTTTTCGTTGGTTTAAGTGATTTTAATTTCATGAATTTTGACCATTGATTTCCAACGTTCAAACGGAATAGCTATTGGTGAATTTCCGAATGACCCCGATGACCCCAGATTTCAAGGTTACACAAAAAAGAGAACGAAGAGGTAGAAATTAGAAATAAAACGGAGGTCAAATAAACTGATCTCACCTTGCCGCAGTTGATGTACTCGACGGCCGTTTCACGAAAGAAAAAATAAACGAAATCTCCGTGCGACATCGAGTTGACGAAATTCGGAGCTAAAACAGAAACAGAAAAACAAACAAAAATATTAAAAGATGAGCTATGAGTTTTATTCAAAATCCGTACAATGAGAAAATCAATCAAAATCGAGGCTAGAACTACAACTATGGACACAGAATAATACAATCAGAACGGAAACTCCCATAAGAGCCAATGGAAGCAAGTTTAGAATTTAACGGCACCAATAGGCAACGCTATGGTCCTATATCCCAACATGGCGGACGTGTGTGATTTGTGTTGAAACTCATTTATTTCTGTAAATTCTGGAAATTCTGGAAAGAAATCTTAAGTTTCCGGCCTCACTTTTATTCTATTGGCCTTTCAGAATGAAAATTTCACGGATCATGTCCTATATATTTTTTTTTTCGCGCGCGAATCCAGATGTAAACATCCTATATCCCAACATGGCGGATGTGAAATAAATTTGCTTCAAAATCCGACAGAGTTTCCGTTCTGGTTGTATTATTCTGTGCTATGGACTTACTTTGCACCCTGTCTATTTTTAGATCTGTAAACATTAATTTTAAATGACCACATTCATTGATACATATCAATTTATTTTCGAAACGGTGATTTCAATTCGAAGCGAACAATCTGACACTGTTAAGTTTTGTATATTTATACCCACGAAAAGAATCTAACTACGGGTCAGTGGCGGCTTGAGCAATTTGGCCGAGATATTTCCCATCCATTTGAATCTATGGACAATAGTCGAATCTGGCGATGGGCTGCTTATTCACAGTCGAATCGATTTTTTTAACATAGAATCAAATGGAGAAAAATTATGGTGGCCAAATTGCACAATCCACCACTGGCAAAAGTTTAAACCTTTCAAGGATCGAGGAACACAAATTTTTCCACGAAATTTAAAATGAGATTCAATGAAATTTTAGGGGAAATTTTGCAAAAAGTTGAGTTGACCCATCAAAGTTCTTAGAAAGTTTTCTTCTTTAGAAAGGCTTGATAAAATCTAATATAAAAAGGGTTAATTGGAACAAAATGGAACAAAACCGGAATGCTCACACGCTCACTTGGCCACTGAATAACGCTTTAGCTCAACCAACCATTTCATTGTATTTATTGATTAATTTATTTATCTATCTATTTATTTGTTAATTTATTTTTTTCAGACAAAAAACTACCAAGTGACTAGACTAGATAGGATATTTTGCGAAGATCGAAGCTAATATTTAAGGCAACGTGAATGTTTCTCTTAGAGATTCTTTAAATGCTTGAAGACACAAGGATGTGGGTTTTCAAAGGTCTTATTAGCTTTAAAAACTTAATCGTTTTTTATGTTGAGACCTACTAAAGGGAACAATGGGCAAGCACATCACAAAGGACGAGAAGGGAAGAGGGAGCGAGAGAGGAGAGAGAGAGAGGAGAGAGAGAGTGGGAGAGAGAGAGAGAGAGGGAGAGAGAGAGTGGGAGAGAGAGAGAGAGAGAGGGAGAGAGAGAGGGAGAGAGAGAGAGAGAGAAAGAGAGAGGCCGAGAGAGAGAGAGAGAGATCGAGAGAGAGAGATCGAGAGAGAGAGAGACCGAGAGAGAGAGAGAGAGGGAGAGAGAGGGGGGGGAGTAATTCCGACAATTCAAGAGAGGATGGAGGTGATAAGTTCAGTTTGCCTAACACTGCGCCGCGCCGGGTAGGCAACAAGCTTTGCGACTTGAGTCGGGTATAGGGTCCCAGAGCGTGGCGTGGGGAGTTGTGGAGTGGTGGGGAAAGGGGGCCAGTGACCGAATGGGGAGGGGGGAGGGAAGGCGTATAGAGGGCGATTTAGAGCCGAATAATAGCATTAACTCAAAGCCAGAAATGCCAGAATGCTAATATTCACAATAAATATGCCCGCTAGATTAGACTGCGAGCACACGCTTGGTTTGCGATTTGCGTTTGCGGCCAGAGTCTCTTAAACGAACCGCACCGGAACAACCGCCCAGTGGACGGATCGCGATAATTTCAGGAACGCCGAAACAGGGACCAGGGAACTCGCGGGATCGCAAGTTTACAAGGGACTCGATAATGCTGCGTCCAACGAGCTAGAACGATCCCTTTATGATTCTAAAGGCCAGAACATCCAAATCAAAAGGATCCCTTTAATGCGATGCAATGTTGCCAGATGGAGTGCAAATAAAATGAAGATAAACAGTTTTATTGTGATCACTGAGAGAAATCACTTCTTTAAAAACAAGGAAACACATTTACTTGAGACAGTTTTCCTTGCGCGAAGTAAAGTTCTGTTGCATTAAGGAGAATCACTGTCACAACAAGGAATCTTTTACTTGTAGCAGCAGACATTTTCCTTGGCTAAGTTTTTACCACTGAATCGACCCTTTAAATTGTAGAAAAAACGTGCATCTGTCCCATCCTGTAGGCATGTTACATATGTAGTTGATTCTTCTTTTCACACGGGCCTAAAATAGACCTATACATATATGTTGTTAAATAACAGTCGTAGACAATGTAATGAAAATTTACCTGTACGAGCATGCGACCAATTGACAAATAAATTTATCCAGACGTTTCGAGTGGCATGGCATACATCTTCAGTGGAGAAATAAACGAAACTTAAACTAAATCGACAAAAACTTAAAAAAACTTGGATAAATTTATTTGTCAATTGGTCGCATGATCTTACAGGTAAATTTTCATATACATATATGTATAGAACCTCACTGTGCTTCGGTCAAATGAAGGCTAGGCAAGGTGCAAGGGGCACTCGAGTCTCCGGGTCCACTCAGCCGTTTGTTGTGCGTTGCGTTGTGCCTACCCACAATCCCACTCACTCCAACCACTGCCACTGCATGACCACCGATCATCGTAACGCTACCGAGACACAGAGACACACAAACTACACACTGTGGCCCGGTGTCAACAGATTTCGGATTAGCCGGAATCCTTGATTTTAAGATAGAATCAACCCTCTTCACTACAGTAGCAAAACCTAAAACTTATAAATCTATTCTGATGAAACCTTGAGGGCGATCGACTCCATTTGCTATTTGTTCATGGAGTGCCAGTGAAGCGGCCCCAGTTTCAAAAGATATGAAAACCCTTGAGGGCGATCGACTCCATTTGCCAAACTGAATCGATAGAGGGGCCACAAGCTGGGTTAGGGTGACATCGACTTTTTGCCTATGTTGCATAGCCATGAGTTGCCAAGGAAGCGGCTCCAGTTTTAAAAGATATGAAAACCCTTGAGGGCGATCGACTCCATTTGCCAAACTAAATCGATAGAGGGGCCACAAGCTGGGTTTTGGCGACATCGACTTTTTCCCATGTTGCAAAGCCATGAGTTGCCAAGAAAGCGGCCCCAGTTTCAAAAGATATGAAAACCCTTGAGGGCGATCGACTCCATTTGCCAAACTGAATCGATAGAGGGGCCACAAGCTGGGTTAGGGTGACATCGACTTTTTGCCTATGTTGCATAGCCATGAGTTGCCAAGGAAGCGGCCCCAGTTTTAAAAGATATGAAAACCCTTGAGGGCGATCGACTCCATTTGCCAAACTGAATCGATAGAGGGGCCACAAGCTGGGTTTTGGCGACATCGACTTTTTCCCATGTTGCATAGCCATGAGTTGCCAAGGAAGCGGCCCCAGTTTCAAAAGATATGAAAACCTTTGAGGGCGATCGACTCCATTTGCCAAACTGAATCGATAGAGGGGCCACAAGCTGGGTTTTGGCCACATCGACTTTTTGCCCATGTTACATAGCCATGAGTGCCAGTGAAGCGGCCCCAGTTTCAAAAGATATGAAAACCCTTGAGGGCGATCGACTCCATATGCCAAGCTGAATCGATATAGGGAGTTTCAATATGGTTTTCACATGATTTTACGAAGGGAACTTCATAACACTTTAGCAAAAGTTTGCAACAGACCCACCGTCGTATAGCATCATTTTGATCCGTCCTGTTAGCTAGGTTGTGTCATTTTCGGCGATTGTTTACTTAAAAAAGGGCTTGTCCACACACCTACTTATAATTATGTGTGATATTTGGTTTTAACCCGAAATAAATTGTTGGAATCAGCAGCGCAACGAGAGTTTCTTCATCTCTCTCTTTTCTCCATTAAGAAAAGTATGTTAGACAAGAATGGACAAGGGGATAAAACCCCCTATTTCTGTCCTTTTCCTACTTATAAATTTAAATAGGAAATGAGAGAGATGGAAGAGATCCTGGTTGCGCCAGTGGTTGGAATCTTTCGCAAAATCTAGCAACACCGCTATCGGATACTCTTCTTTCCGACAACCTATCACAAAATTCAGACACGAGTTCTACGCTGCACGTGGAGCTTCAAAACTTGAAAAAGAACGGGCTGAGGTTGATGGAGAGTGCGAAGTAGAGGGAGGCGGGAGCGGGAGCGGGAGAGCGGCTGAAAGTACGCCGAATGAAGTAAAAAGGCTACCAGGTTAAGTGTTGGAAGAATCGAAATTTGATCCTCGGACCTTCTTCGCACCTTTAATGGAGTCCCTTTCTCTTTCCCTCTTCTCTCTCTCCCTCTCTCTATCTCTCTTTCTCTCAGCCCCTCTCTCTCTCCCACTCCCGTCTCTAAATTTCCCAGTGCAAAAGATAAAGTCTTCTGACGACGCGCTCTTGGTTTAAAGCGTTCTAATTACTGAAAAGGATGGCCACGGGAGGTGGAGAGGGAAGGGGGGGGGGTTCTGGGTTCTCCCTTTTCCATCGGTAAAATTCAGAGAGGATTCGAATTCGGCTCCCTAGGGAGGGGCCGTGTGGGGCTAGGAAAGAGGTGCTTCAGCCAAAGAAAAAAGAGAATATTAAAGATGCGAAAGGAAAGAGAGTGAGAGGAAGAGGAGGAAGAGAGAGAGAGAGAGAGAGAGAGAGAGAGAGGAGGGGAGGGACCAGAGAGACAAAAGAACCCGGACGGAAATGTTGCCAGATAACTTTTTCGAAAGGTGAATCCTAAACAGATCGGGAAATGGAAGAATGAAAAGTGACGGTGGTGAATCGATGGAAATCATTATATTCGCAACATTTTTAAATTTGGTCTACGCGACGGTTGACGCCTAAAAAAAAAAGTATCGGCAACATAAAAAGAGGGGGCGAAAATCTCGTGACTGCCCCTAATCTGTCTTTTTCTAACACACGCGTTCGAATGGAAAAAGAGAGAGAATGATAGATTCCTGGATCCACCAATGACGTGCTGATTGCCTTCTCGCGCTAAAGGTAGATTCATACACTGCATTATAGCTCGCTAAGATTGTTGTATGTGCGAGATACACCTATAGCTTGTCTCTGAAAAGATTGGATCTGACACTTCTACAGTTTTCAGGAAAACATCAGCTTCCATCCTCTGATTGGTTAGAAGCAGTAAAGAAGCTGATGTTTACATTCAAACCTACAGTTGTTGAGTTTAATCATTCTTGGGACAGCCTATCAAGATACTTACATTTAACAGGTATGCTCGACTCGCTTCGTCATCTTTAGTGGCGCGCAGTTCAAAAAGCATTCCAAGATGGCCGACAAAAGAAGAAAACATTGTATACGCTTTCTAGAAAACATTGGGCTTCCCTCTCCAGAAAAGAAGAAAATAGCCCAATGTTTTCTGGAAAGAGTATACAATGTTTTCTTCTTTTGTCGGCCATCTTGGAATGCTTTTTGAACTGCGCGCCACTGAAGATGACGCGGGAAGCGAGTCGAGGATACCTGTTAAATATAAGTACCTTGGGACAGCCTATACTTCTCTCGGGAGCTTGTAGGTTAGTTACGTCACACTTATTGGTTTGAGATCGTCATAAAATGGCTACAAATTAGAGAACAAATTTCTCATCAATTTATTATAGGTATTTAAACTTTTCAAGAACAATTGAGGAGTACTTTGGTAACAGGGCGGATAGAACAGAGGGTCTGCTCGTGCTAAGTGAACCTGATTTCAAAATGTTGTTGTGTGAGTATGAAGTGTTGGATTGGGGTTTCTTAATCATTTTACGATTAGACGATATGCCATGCCATGATTGTTACATAAAAAAGGAAACCCAATTTTCTCCCAAGAATCTAATGAAATAACTTTTTGAAATCAGGATTTTTCAGAAGTAGCACACCCTCGGTCTTATCCGCCCTTTTACCGAGGTACTCCTGAATTTTAGTAGACTAAAACAGTCTATTGACATTTCACATTTTGGGGCTCTTAGACAGATCCTGGATCTGACAATGAAGAGCCATTCACAGATGGATTAAAAAGTGACACGACTCTCAAAGAATATAAGGACTCTGATGGATGAGAGAAATGAATCCTTCCCGTTTGAAACGCGAGAGAAGCATTTCTCTTTCTCTCTCTGCCTGCCTGCCTGCCTCTCTCTCTCTCTCCCTCTCTCTCCCCCCCCCCCTCTCTCTCTCTCAATCTCTCTCTCTCTCTCTCTCTCTCTCTCTCTCTCTCTCTCTCTCTCTCTCTCTCTCTCTCTCTCTCTCTCTCTCTCTCTCTCTCTCTCTCTCTCTCTCTCTCTCTCTTTCACTTTATACCTAAACCCACCAAAGCGAGGAGAAAAGCACGCTTGTCGCTAACTCCTCCTCGAAAGGAAAGAGAAAAGAGAGGAAAGAGAAGCAAACTGGGATAGGAGGGGAGGGAATTCGGATGGGATATGACGACGAGAGGGGATGGGAGGAGGAATAGAAACAGTAATCCCTGCTGATCTTGCTCTGAATTTAATTAAAACTTATTAAGCGAAACAAGCAAAGACCATTTCGTCTCATTTTTGTCTCAAATGAAAGGTTTAAAAAGTGATACCATACTTGAATGCAGGTAGGTATGCATGAAATAATAAAATGAAGTGAAAATCGGAGAGAGAGCGGAAAAGGACGCAAAGAGTAAAGAGAGGACCGTGAGAGGAAGCGGAGAGAAAAAGGCTTTCGCCGGTCATTAATGAAAAATGTACTCAATAATTAAAAAAGAAAAAGAAAAAAGTTGAAGAAGTAGAAAAAAAACTGTGGGTACGTCGCACGTTGGGACGAATCGTCACAAAGTGAGACATTCGCGTACATGAGCAGTTATTTGCGACAGATTTACACGAAATTTGGTGGAGGGGGGTTTTATGGGTCGCTGAATTCATTAATGATATTAGTTTTTCAAAATTTCTGAATCCAATATGGCTGCCGCTAAGTATGACCAAGGCGGCCATCTTGGATTTACACATTTTGAAAAACGAATATCATTAAGTAATGAATTCAGCGACCCAAAAAACCCCCCTATCCCAAGTTTGAATAAATTACATGAATTATTGGTGGAGCAACTAATTTTTTAGTACAATCGAAAGCCGGCAAAACCCCGATTTTGGCTCGATTTTAAACTTTGGGCGGTCAAAACTATTTAACGAAAAGATTTCCGGCATCGCATCGTGGCTTGTACCATCCGAATCTTATTCAAAACGTCACGATTTGTTTTTAAATTATATTCACCTCCATATTGCATTGCACAATACTAATTCAAAAACTAACCGCACTCCAAATACACGAAATCACTACCGCACCACGGATTATGGGAAATGTGTCACATTTATAAAAAAAAAAAAAAAAAAAAAAAACCGAGGGGAAATAACAGAAAAACTATAAAAAAATCACCACGACACAATAATTTTCTATTATACGAATAACCGGAGCCGAGTTATCCTATTGGCACAGGAGGCATTTGCGCGTTGATTTAATGTAAAATCTGTGTAAACATCTACCTTTTCTATTTATGTGTTAAAATTGGGAAAATAATCATACTTAATAAAAATTTGGACGGCGTAATCTTGCAATCAATCGTGTCGCATTGTCGTCGGCCCGAGCTTAAAGATAAGAGAAGTGAGGCGGGCGAAAGTAGGGTCGCCGCAAGTGAAGGCACAGAATAGTGAAGGTACTCACTGCAGTTGGTGAGTGTTGGAGGATAGCCGTTTTTTCGCACGCCTCTCAGTCTTTTTTTTCGCATAATTCTCGTTAGAGGTAACAAGAGGTAAAACTGAAAAAAGTATCTGAAAGCTGAGGATATGGACAATATTATGGTGTAAACCGTTTTTTGAACTTTTTTGAACATTTTTTTAAAACTCCATCCAAAGTTTAAATTTCAGTTTTTTTCGAGCATTGTCAAAAATGTAAATTTTTGAAGCACCAAAACTTGAAATAAATGAAAATAATGTCAAAACTATTCACTTTAGGTCCTAATGAGACTATATATTGCAAAATATTCCCTCCCAAAAGAAAATATTTATGTTTATAACATTTCAAAAGTATACTTTCAAATGACTCATTTTTCGGAAAAAACACGTCGGCCAACTTTGGCATCACCGCATACATAGTATGCATTTAGAAAAACGCAAAAGAGGCTTGTTTCGTGTACATTGGACCCTAAAAAGCCCATTTTCATCAAAAATTAATGCAGCTGACGACCTTCACATTTTCGCTGAATGTCTCACTTTTTGACGATTCGTCCCAACGTGCGTCGGTAAGCATGTGCACGTGAAAGCGTCAACACGGTAAAAAAATGTCGCTTAGCCTCTTTCTTAGTACAGAAAGAAGACCGGCTGGCACTGGCACCCAGGTTGTAATACGTCCATTCAAACCCATTAAAAAGATCGAACTATTGGGTGTTCGGTGAACACCTTCGAATTCGACCTTTTACATAGGTTTAAATGGACACATCACAACGTTGCCAGATTACACGCTACGCCACTGATCCATACCTAATTACTCTTGAACACTCATTTTACGCTGATCTAAAAAGATGGACTGAGAGACTGAGAGAACTGGAGCCGGTTTTATCAACACACTTCCTCTGATTACTTTAATGCTTAAAACTCGACATACATCGGAAACGCTCTCTCTGCGAGAGTGTAATCTTTTGATCACACGGGTTTAGTTTGAAAAGTCGGATTCGGTGGGATCGGGAGACGGGTAAACGGGTGGGGGAGGGAGGGGGGAGGATAGACAGCGTATAAAATAAACGAGGAAACCAACATAAGAGAGGAGCTGGACCTGAACCCGGGTTGGCCAGTGCAACCTTCACACTATGGTATAGGACCGAAAAAAAGGTGGCCAAAATTCAGTGAAAAAAAAAGGCATCAAAATTCATCGTTTTCGACCATTTGAACTTAATTTAAATCTTTCCAGTGACATTTCATTGGTTCAAATGGGGCTCTTGCAAACTTTTGCTAAAGGGGATTGAAGAGTTGATTATTGCATGAAAACCTGTAAAAATGACGATGAGTACACTTAAAAATCACGAAATTCACTCTCAGAATCGGGCTTAATGGCGGAGAGACGCAGGTATCATGGGAGATTCCTATCTAAAATGAGACATATCTCTGTGTTACCGTGGAGAAAGTGACATGATAGACAGGAATCTCCCATGATACCGGCGTCGAACCGCCATTACCATCTTGCCGTTATAGCAGTTATGTGAGTTTATTACTGAATTTTAGACTTTCTTAGTGTGATTTGCGTGATTTTTGCTGGTGTTTACATCAGATTGGACTATTTATTTGCTTAAAGCAAAAGTTTGCAAGAGCCCCATTAATACTCGTTGAAAGTGTTTTCCGTAGTAAAAATGGATCTTGGAAGTTTATAAATGATATCAATTCATGAAAAATTTATTGTATGATATTTGGCCACTTTACTACGACTTCAGACCAATGTGCGTCAGCTTGAGAGCGTGAGTTGTGCAATATTGCGAGGAGCTACTTTCAATCATTTTTCATCCCCCGACGCGGAAGACCACGCGAGGGTACGCATCCCCCTTCGATGCGACGCACCCAGGGTCAAAACGTGGATCCCGACAGGAAAGTTTCTAGATGGGGGTGGGGGGTTGGTTCCTCAAAACTACAGACGGTTTTAATGCGAAGTAAAAAAAAAAAAACCCTTTATTAAATTTAGGAGTGGATTTCGGAAGTTTTTAGTGCCGCCATCGTTATTTTTGGAGGTTTTTACATCAGAGTCGACTCATAAAGTGCTTCTAGAAAAAGTGCGCAACAGCCCCATTGCTGCAATAAACAAAGTCCAGAGAATTCCAAGATACTGTCCACTGTACTACGCCTTTTTAAATATAACATTTCATTGCGATAGAAAAACATTAATCGTGGCGGGGCAAAGGGAAGGGAGGTGAATTGGGGGGGGAAGGGTGAGGAGGAGGGGGGGAGAAAAAGGTAGAAAAAATAATATGTTATGAGCGAGAGAATCTGGGTGCATGTGTATGAACATTGAACTTCTCCTCTCACCTGTCCTCCGTTTGTTGCCCTTAGAGAGGGGGGATAGGGAGTGCAGACTGTAGAGGGGAGGGGGTTGGTGAAGGGAGGGGGGATGGTACAATTTCCTGACTTTCGAACGGAGGAGAGTGAAAGTCATCGAGCGCGAGCCTTTCCAACGATCAAAGGATTTGCGACAAGCGTCTGCGCGGACCAGCAGCGTTGTCAGTTGTCATTCAAGGGAGAAGGGGGGCAGGGGGTACGCTCACCTCCCGCATTTGACCCTTCAGAGAAATTTAAGGGACGTAAATTCGACAACGTCGCTCTTCGCATCCATTTTATTTTATTTCATTTTTTTTTTCCCCAGTCGTGTTTTGACGGACTTTAAAGCAATAAAACGTTGAGTCAACACAACACAACCCCCCCCCCCCCCCCACCCCCTTGGTGGAGTTCTGAGTTCTGAGATTAAACATTCAAAGTCGCGGATTGACCGTCGCTTCGCTTCGGACTCGTTGATATACGACCTGGACACAGAAGAGTGGACAGGTCGTACGCATATAGAAAGCCGTAGCCAGAATATTATCTTTTTCTCTCTCTTAGCCCATTCGAACGCATGTGTTAGAAAAGGACGGAGATAGGGGCTGTCACGTGACTTCAGCCCCTGTTTCTGTCTTTATCTAACTCATGTGGTTTTGTGACATTAGTGGTTACAAAAATATTCAAGAGTGGATGGACTTACCGTTCAAACTCATGGAATCGTATTGCTCAGTCTGTAGTGGCTCTCTATAAATGATATGATCCATCCCTGAGAAGTCGGCAACGGTCCCCGTGTATAAATCATTATCTGCAACAACATCGAATAATCAAACATGAAAAACTTAAAATAGATTACGAACAAATTTTTTTTTTTTAAAAAATAGGTATTTTTTTCTTCTCCTGCTTTCTTCCGATATTCGGTAAATGAATAGTCTAGGGGAGGAACGATTTCACAAAAAAACATTTTTTTTTCATCCACTGCACAGAAAAAAACAGAAGAAAACACATTTGGTAGAAAAATGCCCCAGCAAAAAAACTTTAGTCGAACTAACTTAAGAATTTGCTGGGTGAACCAAAGATTATGGTTGGTTCAACTAAAGTATTTTGCTGGGTCCAGCAGCGGCTCGTGCAATTTGGCAACAACGTTTTCCTTCCATTTGATTCAAGGTAAAACAATCGATTTGATAGTGAAGCGGCGCTTCTCCTGCAATCGATTGTTTAACATAGATTCAAATGGAGGGAAAACATTGTTGCCTAAGTGCACGAGCCACCACTGGCTGGGTCACTTTTCTACCGAAGGTTCTGTCATGCTAGCATACCCAAGTGTTTTTTTCTATTTTTTCCTACTGAGTGTTGCAATCGGTTTTGAGGTCAGAGGCGGCTCGTGCAATTTGGCAACAATGTTTTCCCTCCATTTGAATCTATGTACAACAATCGACTGTCGGTGAAGCGGCGCTTCACTTTCGGATCGATTATCTAACGTAGAATCAAATGGAGGTAGAACATTGTTGTCAAATTGCACGAACTGCCGCGGTTGAAGTATAAATAGGTATTTGAGACCGTCAACTTTCCATTGTGTCTTTGGAAAATATACGGCTTGAAACAATACATGTACCAACACTGCGCGTATCGCATGTTCCACGCTGAAGGTAGTGAATCGATTATTTAACGTAGAATCAAATGGAGGTAGAACATTGTTGTCAAATTGTGCACACTGAGATATTTTGATTTCGTCCCAACTTTTTCGGGAATTAATGGATGGCGGCTCAAGACAAAACGTGGCATGCGGCAGAACCGCACGCTGGCAAAGATAAACTATGCGGTTTTAAGAGTCCCTAATGACCTACTTATCAGCAGCGGGGATGCTCAGATTTTACGAACCGCAAAAAAAAAGTCATAAAAAATATAAACCTCAGCTAAATCGATCAAGGAAGAGAGCCCTCCTTCCATTTCCCCCTCGCCAGTTTATCGGCAGTGAAATTTATGATGTGTGCAAACCATTTTAAATCGCTCTCTCCTTTATTTTCAAGCTCCAACCTACTATCCTTGTGTCACCCTTCAAAGCTTGAGGAATTTCATTAATTTATTCTCGGTTAGTCGGGTTTTAGGAGGAATAATTCAACCAAGATTTCATGACACGATCACGCCGCTGGATAATGGCTCATTAATGGAGCTCTTGCAAGGTTTGTTCTGTATAGATAAATGTATTGCCAAATTGCATATAAAATTCTTCAATAAAAACGCCAAGTCGCCTATTCAAAATTGATGAAATTTACTCCTCGTAAAGAAAACTTAACTCAAAGTTCAGATGGATCACCCGTGTACATATGCACTGAAAGTATGTATTTAACCATTTCACGATCAGATAACAACTGTCGATCGTTTATGGTGGATCCTCAGCGTTTAGTTCCATATTTTGCCACCAGAAAAACAATACGTTCTTTAAATGGAAAAAAATAATGGTAAACGCAAATAAATGAAATAAAGGGCTTCGATGGAGCCTCGGAAGCAATCTAAGGAACATTTTAGTACAAACAGTATGCTAAAATGTTACGAAATTCAATAGTTTCTCGCTTACTTCGTAACACTTTAGCAAACTGTTTGTACTAAAATGTTCCTTAGATTGCTTCCGAGGCTCCATCGAAGCCCTTTTTTTTCATTTACTTGCGATAATTACAAATATTTTTTTTTCATTTAAAGAACGTATTTTTTCTGGTGGCAGAATATGGAAAAACGCTGAGGATCCACCTTAATTAAGTGCAGGGTAAGTAAATATTTCTGCTCCGCTGTGTTCATTTTGCCTACCCATATAATTGAAGGCGATCAACGATATATTGTTTTGATGTAAGGGTCATTCCATTTTAAATCAACCAAAATTAATGAAATATGTTGCTGCCTAGTCATGGTTTTTGGTAATATTTTGGGGGGTGATTGTAACTACTTTTAGTAGCTTAAAACGTATTTTTTCATATTTTTTAGCTTACGGCCCCTGAGATATAGGAAACCCGGGAAAATTCAAAAATTGCGATTTTAGGCTTACCTTTGAACGCGTGCCACACCCTTTAAATTTCTCAACAGAAAGATACGGTTGGGGTCTCATTTTGATGCGTTTTGTGTCTTTTTTTCATTGCTATAGGTCGTTTTTCATTAATTGAAGGTTTAGCAGGTTGCATACCTATTTGAACTTTGGTGACCCTATTGAAATTTTTTCCGATCTTTGATAATTTTTTTAATAGGAAAGCGTTGGTAGAAAAAATTCATACTTTCCAAGCTTTAAGTACAATACTAAGAGTACCTGCTAAAAAAAAATTGGATATCCTGAGCAATTTTTTCTAGTTGAAAAAATTGCTTAAAGTTGGCTGAAATTAAGAAAGACCATACTTTGAGGTTAAAAAAAGTCAATGTGGGGATTCATGAAAAAATCTTAAAAAATAACTAAAATCACCGCTTTTATGTCTACTTTCAATATCTGAAGTCGAAAGTTTGTGTATTTGATCGCTACAGTCAAATTTTTTTTTTTTTCAAAATTGGTAAAAAACAATTTGCTCGAACACACGCGATTGAAGCAAAATAGAAGAGCCAACTCTTTGAGGTTTAAAAATCTCGCAAAATCTCTAAAATGATCGCTTTTAAGTCCTTTTTCAACGCCTGAAGTCGAACATTTGATTACTGAAGCGCTTCAGTTGAAATACAAGCTTGTAAAATTGGTAAAATTTCACGCGACGCCCCTATGCCCTGAACTGAGCTCATATTGTGGCCGTGCTAATTGTTTTTTACCGATTTACGAACTTGTTTTCAACTGAAGCGCTACAGTAATCAAATGTTCGACTTCAGGCGTTGAAGAAGGACTTAAAAGCGATCATTTTAGAGATTTTGCGAGATTTTTAAAACCCCAAAGAATTGGCTCTTCTATTCGCTTCAATCGCGTGTGTTCGAGCAAATTGTATTTTTACCAATTTTGAAAAAAAAAAAAAAAAACGACTGTAGCGATCAAAAACACAAACTTTCGACTTCAGATATTGAAAGTAGACATAAAAACGGTGATTTTAGTTATTTTTTAAGATTTTTTCATGAATCCCCACATTGACTTTTTTTTAAACCCCAAAGTATGGTCTTTCTTAATTTCAGCCAACTTTAAGCAATTTTTTCAACTAGAAAAAAGCTCAGGATATCCACTTTTTTTTTGCAGGTACTCTTAGCAGTGTACTTAAAGCTTGGAAAGTATGAAATTTTTTTTACCAACGCTATCCTATTAAAAAAAAATTTTCAAAGATCGGAAAAATTGCAATAGGGTCACCAAAGTTCAAATAGGTATGCAACCTGCTAAACCTTCAATTAATGAAAAACGACCTGAAGCAATGAAAAGAGGACACAAAAGCATCAAAATGAGACCTCAACCGTATCTTTCCCTTGAGAATTAAGGCTGTGGCACGCATTCAAAGATAAGCCTAAAATCGCAATTTTTGAATTTCCGGTTGCCTATATCTCAGGGGCCGTAAGCTAAAAAAATATGAAAAAATACGTTTTGAGCTACTAAAAGTAGTTACAATCACCCCACAAAATATTTCCAACATCCATGACTAGGCAGCACAGGCTCTGGTTGATTTAAAATGGAATGACCCGTAATTAACCATTTTACTATCAGATAACTGCGAAATAACAACTCTCGATCGTTTAAATTAAGTGCAGGGTAGGTAAACAATCCTGCTCCGCTGTGTTCATTTTGCCTATCCATATAATTGAAGGCGATCGACGATATATTGTTTTGATGTATTTAACCGTTTCACGATCAGATAACTGCGAAATAACAACTCTCGATCGTTGAAATTAAGTGCAGGGTAGGTAAATATTCCTGCTCCGCTGGGTTCATTTTGCATATCCCTATAATTGAAGGCGATCAACGATATATTGTTTTGATGTATTTAACCATTTCACGATCAGATAACTGCGAAACAACAACTCTCGATCGTTTAAATTAAGTGCAGGGTAGGTAAATATTCCTGCTCCACTGTGTTCATTTTGCCTATCCATATAATTGAAGGCGATCGACGATATATTGTTTTGAAGTCGCTTCCACCGTCAATACGAAATTGAAATGCTGTGAGATAGGTATAGCCATAAGAACAAATACACTCGAGCGTGGTCCCGTACGGGTTATACGTTCTGGCGGGGACAAAGCTACCTGGCCAGAATATGGTAAAACACCTTGTACTATGATCTTCAAAAGAAAGTACCTTGGTCGAAATTTGTACTCTTTTGATAGCGTCGTGAGTGAAAACTCGTCAAAAGTTAGAATTTTTCAGCATTTCAAGGCAAAAAAAAAAAAAAAAAAAGAAGAAAAAGGTAAGAGGAACTGAATTGAGAAAACATTAGTCAGGGATGGTAATAAAACACCGAGAGAAGAACATGCTCGCTGGGGAGAGGCAAAAAAAAAAATTGCTTGAAAAATAAATTAAAAGGAACTCGAGAGGCAAAATTATGAAGATGTAATTTAAGTAATTTTTAGTTTAAAACTTGCTCCAGTGCTTCACTCTAAGCCATATAATTAATTACGGTATAAGTTTTATGCACAGCGAAGTGACAGCCTAGGCTTTGAGGTAATTAGAAAAAAGTGATCTTTAATTTAGAGCGCAGATCTTTCCGTAATGGAAAAAAAAAATGCAACGAGAGTGAAATGGACAGAAACGAGTAAGGGGAGGGGGGAGGTGGAAATTGAAATACCGATGTGGGGGGGTAAGGGTGGTGAGAAGTACACCTAAGTGATACTGAGAAAAGAGGACAAAGAAAAGAGTGCTTACTTATTGAACGAAATGTGAGACGGTGGGGGTTGGAGGGGGGAGAGCGAGAGGGATCAAAAGAGAGAAATGGCATAATTTAATTAAAAATTAAGAAGCAAGGACAAGAAAAAAAAAGACAAAAACTCGACAAATCGTTGGGTATTAAAGAAAAGAACTATTACAATGACCATCAAAAAGAATCTCAAAGAATACAGATCCTTCATTTTTTGTCTTTCGAAGGAGCAAGTTTTTTCTTACACCTTCAAGAAAGGTTCAAGATTTCTCGCTTGTAGTTCGTTTCAGAGGTGTATTGTAGGCGCACCTATACCGATTAATTATCTTTGACTCATTTTCAATTTCCATTCCTTCAAATCAAAATAAAACTCGGCTGCGACTTTGATCTTTTGATTTTAAAGCATTCCTGAATGAAAAGTTAATTTTCATTCATTTTTACTATGTAATATAAGAAATAACGTTTGGAAATGTCAAACATTATCAGTCTAGGTGCGCCAACACTTCTGCAAACGACTGCGCAACTTGGAACTTTTTGCGTCATATTTGCCTCGCCCGAAAGATATACACTGTTTTTTTAAGCGTGCCCATGGAACATGGCACGCTTATTCCGATCGTTTTGCTGCTAACAATATAATATAAGATGTATACAATGTAATAAGGCAGCCTATGCTTTCCACGTGTATTCCTATGCTGAGTGGCCTAAAGTTGAAAATCGGCTGTTTTTGAATTTTGTGATTTTTTCCTGTCGTCTCTGTTGCGTTTTGAGGATTGCAATGGTACAATTATGAAATCGTACCTTCTAAGTTTGCAGCAAAAATAGTTGGATTCATTTTAATGCTTTAGTTTTTTTTATAATTCCAATTAAACGACGGACTCATCACCACTTTTGAGGGGTAAGTGGAGTGCGGTGAGGTAATATTTTGCGTTTTATGTTGCCACTTTGTTGTAATTTTACTCTGCTGTGTTGGTTTTACGATATAAATTTTTGTTTGTTTTAATGATTGATTTGTTATGTTGGACATTGTTTTTGTGTTATTTTTTTACGTTTATGTGAATTATAATTGATTTTAAAGTATATTCGGGGTTTTTTCGTACGGGCAGCGATAACGAGTCGTTGTGTGATGTTTTTTTTTTTATTTATTATTGTTTTGCAGCGGTGATTGTTTGGCTGCATTGGCTGCACTGCGGCTCACCTTTCACTAATTGATACTTTCTCTGTGAATGTCTAGAGTCAGCTGATATTTTCGAATAGAAGGCGCGAAATAAACGATACAGATCATGGTTTTATTTATAGTATACCTTCTCACAAAAATAAAGCTTCAAGAAGAACCCGCTAGAGAGCGCGGAATGAAGTAGTCACGTTTCTTTGCCTTTATTTGATCAGCTGATAAATGATTTTTTTTTTTTTTTTTTTTTTTTTTTTTTTTTTTTTCAAGCGCATTTTTAACATTCATCTTTCATGGGTTGAAAATGTCTCTCATTAAAATAACAAGTTAGATCAGTATTCTTTAATTTTTAGTTTCAGGAATTGTTACAACATTAACGCCTGTTCGAAAGTGTAAGCGAAGTTATGGTTCTGTATTATTTTTTTAGAGGATAGACAGCTCAATTAATGGTATTTGTTTTGATGAAAGGGGTCCATCCAGCTACCAATAGAGTGCCCCCCCTTAAAAATGGATGAAACTTTCAGGGATGATAGAGCTAAGCATCATCTTCCAGAATATCTGCAGTTTTTTGAATTTGGTCAACTGGGAAGGGGAGTGCAGGGGTCAAAGTCAAAACCTCCAATGCTCCATAACTTTTGAACGAAAAGAGATATTGACGTGAAACTTTGCACCCAAAAGATGCGTATTTTAAAGATCTTTCGATTGATGTGCTACAGGTTTAGTTCAAAATATTTGACCCTTTTTTTTGGCATTTGTTTTACTTTTGAAGTTTCCAAAAATCCGTTTTTTGAATTGAATCCGAGTTTTGAAAAAAAGGCGCAATGAAGGAATCTGAACGAAAAACTATGGCGGCCATATATGATTTGAGATTTTTGAAAACTTATGTCAAAATAAATTCAGCGACCCAAAAAACCCGCTTCCCCAGTTTCATGAATTTCATCGATTATTGGTGGGTCAGCACAAATTTTTTTGTAGAATCGAAAGTAGAACCCTTTTTTTTGGCCTAGATTTGAAACTTTGCGCGGTCATAACTCTTGAACGAAATGTTTTTCGGCATCGCGGTTTGCGCCATCTGAAAGCTAATAAAATCAGCTTTCTTCACAGAAGTTTTTGTTCAGATTCCTACGTTGCGCCTATTTTTCAAACTTATAAAACGAATTTTTTTCTCTACTTTTAGATTATAAATTGAATTTTTACATCTGCATTGAACGTTTTTTTCGAGAAAAGTTGAAAAATGTGTTTGAACCCCCCAGAATACACCCCAAGAGGTTGTCAGGAGCTTATGAAAATATCAGAAATGAAAAATTTGGAGTCAATTTTCTGTCTGATTGTTTTGTTTCAAATCATTTGTTTTCAGTAATTTTCGAGAAAAATGCCAGCAACGGATGCTCTGGCTCACTTTGTATATAAATATAGTAGACTTCTTTTATTCTATTCAGGTCCTCTGGTATTTAATCACTGTCCGATGAGTAAAAAATATTGAAATCTCATGCGCTGAGTCCAGACTATACTTGCTCTCTTTGAGAGAATCCAAAATTAAAATAAATCACCAAAGGTACCACTATACGGGCCAATTTTGTAAAATAAGCACATGTAGGAGAGGGGGGGGTGGAAGCTTTTATATGCGTAACTTTTTTTGCTTCTCATTGATAGAATGTCATCGAATGAAAGGCTAAAACTCTGCAACTCTGATAAGCACTCTGTTTGCTTGAAGGGACGCATCGCATGAAGTAGGGGACTACACTAATTATAGTTGTCAAGTTGATGCATAAATTATTAATACTTCAATTAGTATGTACGTCTGAATGTTTTTACTGGATGCCTAATTAGATTCATTTTTTCCAAGTAGATGATTCAGCCTAATTTTATCTTGAGTATTCACCATAAAGTTTCTCTCTACAGTAAAGCCTTTAATGAAAACATAGCAAAATTGCTATAGGAATTGCTTTTATTGACATTAATTGTAATTGTTTAATTTTCAGATCCAAATCGGCCAAAACTGTGTCTAAAAATTCAGATATTGAAAGGAATGACTCTATTTCGTCTCTATCAATATGTAGACATTTATTAATTACCTTCTTTTACCTTTCATCACCATATTCCACTAACAAAACCATGAGCTACCCATCTTTTCTTTCTCATTTTATTAAATTATAAATAGAATCTTTTACATCCATTCAACGCAGAATCATTTAAACTTCAAATACTCTATAATCAGTGATTTCATCCAAATTTCATTATTGAATCATTCATGTATATTATAATCTATTTATTCAATTCATATTTTAGTTACATACTACACATGTCTCCTTAAGTATTGCTGATGCATTTCAAACAACTGTAATCCACAAATGAACAAACACTGAACCAATTGTAATGTTCACTGCAAAACAACGACTCCAAAATATTTTTTTCAATATACGTCTCAAATGCATATACATTTCATATTTTCTTAATCAAATCTCCACAGCACTTCCTGCACCTTAAATAATACAATAAATTGACAATCTTCTCCCATGAACTACATTATAATAAATATATTTAAACCATGTATGCGTAAGCCTTTATGCAAAACTTATTTCTGTAAAACCCAGCAGAGCAGAAGACCAAATGAAACAACTTATGCGCAGATTTTTATGTCTACAATTCACAGGCACGCTTTTCCAATACATGCAATGTATCGGAGCTTCCCTGCTTGTTTTACCTGCTTCTTACCATTCGCCCAAAACGTACATCCCCTAAATAATTCACATTATAGTTGATAGTCCATTTTCGCTAGGCAAACCATTGACCCTATTCATAGCTGTAGAGAATGTTTGAAACAAATCCATTCATAAAGATGCGAACTCTACGCAACAATATAATGTCAAATTAGAGAAAAGAATACTCACCAACATAAACGGCTGTGCTGTTGTGTTTTGGGTCGTAAGGACACATCGCTTGCCCGGGTTTTTCTTTTTCTAGCGTGTATGAACCCGTCTGAAAAAAGAAAAATAGAAAGAACGATTCCATCAGCGGAGGAAAATATAACATCTGATCAGATTCAGATCGGAAAAAAGTGGCCGAAAATAAATGAAAAGAAAGCCATTGAATAAAACAGTGTTTTTGACCTTTACAGCTTCATTCAAAACTTTCCAGAGACATTTCTAGGTTCAGTTTTTTTAGGCCCCCCCCCCTCCCCCCCAGCAATAACCCCACTGGAGGAGCAGCTTTATTATTTTAAATATTTACAAAAGAACGACAGGGATTGGACCATTTAGCAACGAGGCCATCACTTACTGTAAAAGTCGGTAATTTATTGAAAAATTTATTGAAGAATACAGCCCTGGATTCTGGATAAGTGTGTATCTAGGTTTTATACTTTCCCTTCTAAGAATAAAACGGGAACACTGTTCACGTGACTCTTTCATACACACAAGGACTTCGAAAAATACGTTTTCCCCCCTCTCTTTTTTGCGCCGACCATTTAGACGTATGTGTTGAAAAAGGACAGAGGCAAGGAAAGGGCAAAATCACGTGTTAGTTCCTCTTTATTTATCTTTAAAATAGTATTTTTCAATTCACCGATAATTACGCCGATTGAGGAAAGATTACACAGTTCAGTTCAGTGCGTGACTGGAATACACGAAAATACTCTGATCTGTAGTCTTTTCTCAATCAGTGGAAACACCGTTAATTAATTAAAATATCCGCACGTTTTTTTAAAGTCATCTACAACTCCACCGGTTGAAAAGCGATTACAGATGCGAGTATTTCCGTGCAGAATTACAGACATACGTTGAACTAAACTGTGTAATCTTTTCTCAACCGGTGGAATCATCGGTGAATTGAAAAATGTCATTGATTATACGCAAAACGGCAGCTCAGCTATTTCAGTCCTTTTCTAACTCACTTGTTCAAATGGGTGGAGAGAGGAAGGATGACTAAATTCCGGAACCACTTCCGGGAAAGAATACAGCCCTGGATTCTGGATAAGTGTGTATCTAGGTTTTATACTTTCCCTTCTAAGAATAATGATTGAATGTAGGTAGACACTCTTGAAGATTTTATAGAGTGGAAATGGATCAACGAAGCAGAGACTTATTCGTAATACCGACTTTTACGAATCCAATACCATAGCGCATGGAAATCGATGGGGGTATCCAAGAATCTGTCTCTCTGTCTCTCTGTCTCTCTGTCTCTCTCTCTCTCTGTCTGTCTCTCTCTCTCCTCTCCTCTCTCTCGCTCCTCTCTCTCTCTCTCTCTCTCTCTCTCTCTCTCTCTCTCTCTCTCTCTCTCTCTCTCTCTCTCTCTCTCTCTCCCCCCCTTTGCTTATTTAAACGAATAAGTTGTGAAACGAACGATGAAGAGGCTACCAAGTGACTTTGGCTCCAATTACTTACCATTTCTAACACGTGCGTTCAAATAAGAGAAGAGAAGAGAAAGAGAGAAAGAAAGAGAGAGTGAGAGAGAGAGAGAGAGAGAGAGAGAGAGAGAGAGAGAGGAGAGAGAGAGAGAACGACTTATTCCTGATACGCCTCCATTTTAAAGTCCCCGCAGATCCAGGAAATTGTCCTCCTTTCCTTTTGGCCCATTGGAACGATGTATGTGTTAAAAAAAAGGGAAGAAATGGAAGCTATAGTCACTTGGTAGCCTCCCCCCCCCACCCTCCCGGTAGTCGTTCCTTTCCTAACACATGTGTTCAAATAGGAAAAATTCCTGGATTCGATTGTGTTTACAATTTACACGCCTTAAGTATACAGCAGAATTACACGATATTCCGCGAATCTCAATTGAGCTTCGCGTTTTCGCAGTAGAATTCTTCTTATCCACTCTGCAGCTCAAATAAAGATATTTCAAGTGCCGAACATAGAAAAACTGAAGTTCGGGAAGTTCGGCTTTTTCAAGAGAAAAAGCTCAGATACGAGTAGACAATTCCATACAGTGTGCTCTTTACAAGGAAATAAGCGTTGGCAAATACTCGGAGTTTCCTATGTAAAAGCAATGTGTTATGAAACTTTTTGAGTAACTGGCGGGCAGTTTTTGGAATGAGGACGCATTAAACATCAGGCGTGCTCTTTCGAAAAGATTCCAATTTAAAAGTAGAGGGAATAATATATGCTAATTTATTATAAACTACAATAGGCTGTTGCACACTTTTGCTATAAGCGATTTAATAGTCGAATCTGGTGTAGAAACTTCACAAATATCGGTGGCAGCACTAAAAACTGAAAACTGCCGAAATTCACTTCTAAACTCAATGAACGCTTTTATTTGCGCGAGCGGAATGGTGGCTGAGGGCAGTAAAAATGGGAGATGCCTGTCGTATTAATTTCTTCACTCTCCCTATGCTGACAAGGATGATTCAAAGAGTAATTATAGTCACCGGAGTAGTGAGCCACATCCGATGAATGGTACTGTGACACCTAATGACACTGGTGTCATATGAAAGTCATCTCTTATTGGTCACTTCTTGATGGAGTTACAGTATTGTTAGAAGGGAATCACCCATTATTACTGCCCTCAGCCACCATTACACTCGCGCAAATAAAGCGTTTAAAAAGCGTAAAAAATCTATTTCAAAATTTATCGATAAAAATGATGATAAAACTCACTTGGACGGTGTATTCTCGACAAAGAGGTTTGAAAGAATTCGTTCCGCATACTAGAAGATGTCCGTTTGCGGTCCTCGATATTATCCTAATGTAATTCTGACAATTTTCCTGAAACAGAGAAAGAGAAACATTGTTATCCAATTTCATTACAAGAATACAAGGCGCATAAAAAATGACCCCCTGAGGAACTCCTGAGGAACCCATTTTCTCATAACTGCTTTCGCTGCTGATTCACGAATCAACGGCACTTTAAAAACACCCTGTGAAAAAGTATCTCAGAAAAATGGCGTTTAAGAGGAATCCAGGGATTTCAAATAATCTAAACCCGAAGTCGTTCCACGATCATTCTTGATTTCCCGGACGAATCCAATAATTCAACTTTCTTCAAATAAACTCAACGACGCGCGATTCGCGAAGATTAATAATCGCTTTCTTTCAACGAAAGTTCAAGTTTACTAATCACAGAGCAGAGCTTGCTCTCGAAATAAATTTATCGCCGTTCGAAGCCAAAGTTAAATTCTGCGATTGTTTTCGGTCGTCTCGGACCCGAAGTTATATCGGAGACCAATTATTGGTCCTCCTGCGTTAGGATTTTTCATGCGGAAGCAAACAAATGAGGTTGGTAATGCGAGAGAAAAGGGTTCAACAGTGGTTGGGGTTCTACTTTTCTTTAAAGAGGGGGGCACTTCTGCGTGAAATTCGAGAGGACGATATGATGGTATGGGTTTGGGTGAAAAAAAAAATAAAAAAAAGTTTAAATTGAAAACAATCAGTCATCGAGTTTGGAGAGTTCGACTGAGGGAGAGAGGGGGAGGAGGGGGCATTTTTGAAGTTTATCGATGGACGCGAAGGGCACAATGAAGGGAGAGGGGGGAGATAAGGCAAGGGGAGTCGAGACGTCAATTAGTCACCGTTATTGAGTATACACCAAAGAAAGGGTAAGGAAGGTGTTGTCACATTTAGGCCCTAACTACGATTGTTTGGTATAATTGTGGGTAATAAGGCTGTCGCTCACAGTTGCTACAGGCGATTTAAGGGTCAGTTTCGATGTAAAAAAAAACCTCTCGAAATCACTACGGTAGCATTGAAAATTTACGAAATCCACTCCAAAACTCAAAAAATGCTTTTAAACGCGCGATCGTAATTTCGGTGTTGGGTACTAATTATAATGGTAGATTTCCATCTAATATTACTGTCACTCCATCAAGAAGTGGCCAGTGGCGGCTCGTAAAATTCGATGTATCGATGTCTACTCCATTTAAAACTATGGAAAAGTATCGATCGTCAGGGGGTGCAATTGAACCCCCGAGAGATCGATACTTTTCTATAGTTTCAAATGGAGTGGCCATCGATACATCGCATTTCACGAGCCGCCACTGGAAGTAGCAAGGAAATGACGAATTCTCTTCGGCACCGGTGTCACCAGATGGCAAGGTAGCAATAATCGGCTATTAATCACTCCACTTGTGGCTATAGTTCAGTAGCGAGGCGTGAAATTTGGCAACTGTGTCCTTTCTGCATTTAAACCTATAAAATAAATCGAATGCTTCGGTCATCGGCGATGACCAGACGTTTTGATGTTTCTAATGCGTTTAATGGGGAAACGGAAACGTTGCCAAATTGCACGCCTCGCCACTGCTATAGTTACTCTGTGATTCTGCCTTCCCAGCATAGAAAGAGTGACGAAATTGAGATAAACTAATCTCTCATTATTAGTGCCCAATACCACCAATACGATTGCGCGTTTAAAAGAATTTAATGAGTTTAACAGTCGATTTCTCGAGTTTTTAGTACTTGTCATCGTTATTTATGGAGATTTTTACAAATGAATCGACCCTTTAATCGCCTCCAGCAAGAATGAACAACAGCCCCCTTTAAGGAAAAAACCTATCCCTTTGAGCAATTTATTATAAAAACGAGTCTTTCTCGTTATAATCTTAGATCATCCTATGTTTCCACAAATGAAACGAGCCATTCTTATGAGCATTTAATTCATCAAACGAGTCGCTCTCTTTGACATCCCACGCAGCAGGCTTGGAAAAAATACGCAGCGCACATCTAGTCGGCAGTCAGTTACTATTTTAAGTGATGAGCCGCGGAGCTCCTTCAATTGCTGCTATAGGCAAAAACAAGTCCGTCGAGTACGAACAGTTAACTACCTGAATGAGTTGAAGGAGCCTGCGGTCGCGATGCGCTGTTGACCCGTACCAATTTCTCTCCGATCGCTCAGCTACAGCGACAACGTTTCCATCAGTCATTGCTGTATTTCACGTTTTACCGTGGCAATAACGAGCAAATTGGTTGAGGGTTAAAGCCGTAATATTGGAAATCAATTTCACCATGTACTTAGTGAGTGCGAGTGAGTGCGAGTGACACTATGTATGTCTATCTGCCTCACTCGCACTCATTGAGGCTCACGAGAATTTTTTTATTTCCACTATCCCAGCTTTATTTTTGAGTGTTTCAGCTTGAAACTTTTAGGATATCATCTTGAAGTATGCTATCAGGTGCGGATGTTCCTCAAATAAGTGCTTTAGCTTAAATTAACTAATTTTTGGCTTAAAACTGTTGACTTTTTGAACAATGCGACGCGACTTGGTCCCAGTGGCGTAGCGTGCAATTTGGCAACGTTGCAGTTCTTCCATTTATACCAATGAAAAAGATCGAACGATTGGGTGTTCGGTGAACATCTTCGCATTCGACCTTTTACATTGGTTTAAATGGACACAGTACAACGTTGCCAAATTGCATGCTACGCCACTGCTTGGTCCTTAATATACGGAAAAACGAAAAGTGGGGAAGAGACCTGTTATAGACGGTTTTAGTGCGAAGTCAACGGTTAGCCAACAACCACAACAATGCACCTATCAGTCGCAATCAGTTGTGATAAAACTCGCGTAGTGTTCCAAACTATCTCACTCACTCTTCCGTGACCCCCAAGTATACCCATCTCTTTCTAGTTTCGAAATTCGCATACATGACCTTCTTTTACATCGTATTACTATCAAAATAGCGTTAAAATGCCTCGAGGAATTCAATTCAGCCAAAAACTTTCACGAAAGACGTCCCTATATACGACTTTTGAAATTATAGTGAGATGGCAGTACATGGGGATTACGTGAGAGCGAGAGAGACAAACTGTCTTTGTTTGGAACGCTCATCACCGGCTGCCGCCATTATACTAAAACCCAGGGCTGCCGTTTTGCGTAGAATCAATGCTATTTTTCTAGTCACCGATGATTCAACCGGTTGAGAAAAGATTAAACAGTTCAGTTCAGTGTATGACTGTAATGCACGAAAATACTCTGGTCTGTAATCTTTCCTTAATCGGTGGAAACTTCGTTGATTAATTAAAATATCCGCAAGTTTTTTAAAGTCATCGACGACTCCACCGGTTGAGAAAAGATTACAGATGCGAGTATTTCAGTTTATCATAGTCATGCACTGAACTGAACTGTGTAATCTTTTCTCGACCGGTGGAATCATCGGTGAATTAAAAAATAGCATTGATTCTACGCAAAACGGCAGCCCTGCTTAAACCCTCTATATCACAGTTGTCAAAGTTAACAGAAAGTGGAAGCGATATTATAGGTTCTCTTTGCGAGAAAAATTAAATCTGGGTAATCTCAAAATACAATCCACTACTGTGCGGCCTGGCTAGTTGACGCTACCAGAGTTATCCATTACTTTCTTCGTTGTTTTATTTCCGGTTCGTTAGGCTGGTTCATTGCCATGGCTTTTCAGCCTAGTTTTTATCTCGGTCCCCCGATAGAGTTCGCTGAAAGCGTCGCTGAATTAATTGCTATTGCCGCTGAATTTACGTCGTCCGAAGTTCGAAGTCGGTCGTTCGGGATAGCCACCCGCGGCAAGGCGGGAATGGAATGGCCCATTGTTTCCAGAAGATCGCCGACGATAATTATTGTCCTCGCTAACATTAAACCTTTGGTATAGTTCCGTTCTGTTCTAAAGTCGAGATTTTATTTCTTCTCTCTGGTCTCTGGTCTCTTGAGTTTTCCACTTTTCCAGCCCCGGAATCATCACGAAAAACGACCTGCTTTTGTTTAAAGCGAATCATCGCGTCGAGTGAGAGCTTCGCAGTCCGCACTCGACCATCAGCTCACGAAATAATAGGAAAATTTGATGAATCGTTGATGATAGATTTTCCATGATATTGCTGTGAAAACTACAGAAAAATAAAGGGGCTCTCGCTCACTTTTGCTACATGCGATTGAAAAGTTCATTCCAGCGTAAAAACTAGCGCGAGTGTAGTTAAAAATCACAAAATTGTGTCATCACAAAAAACAATGTTTTCACTTATACTTAATTAAAAACCATGTAAAATAATCGATTTTTTCTGAAAGCTAATAGCAGAACTCAAGAATCGATTATTTTAAATAGTTATACGCACGTTGTGAAACTTTATGTCGCCATATTTCTCCTTTCGCCATCAGTGGCGTACAGCGGGCAATTTGGCAACGTTGTAGTTCGTCCATTTAAACTCATGAAAAAGATGGAAGTACTGGGTGTTCGGTGAACACCTTCGCATTCGACCTTTTACATGGGTCTAAATAGACACCGTACAACGTTGCCAAATTGCACGCTTCGCCACTGTTCGCCATATTGTTACCAGGAAAGAAAATTAATATGACCCTCGGTTTTTTTTTTTTTTTTTTTGCTCTTTCTGTTGGCAGCACGATGTGGTTGAAAGTTTTTCATCCCCCTACGTAAAACAAAGCTATCCCCGGTCCCCTTCTCTCAACTCTCTTCGTTCTCCTTATAGTTCAACGAGTTAAAAGAGAGAGATGGAGAGAGTGGGGGAGGGGGAGAGAGACAGAGAGGCTCGAATATCATCGGTTTGATTTACGACGATTTTTTTTTTTTGAGTGGTATCCTCTGAGCAGTGTTGCCAGATTGGGGTGAAAAAGCCGCACGTTTTACATACAGTTAAATGAGAACTATAAGGCTTTTAACCCTCGATCTAGCAACACTGCCACTGAGCCACCGCGAGTCCCGGATTTAAATGTCGATAATTCGATATTTCCGTGACTGCGCGAGACTGCGAGAGAAACTCGGCGCTGCCTGAGCACAACACACATGATCAGTAGCGTACGCAGGAATTTGTCTTTCTCTCTCTTGCCCCATTAGAGCACGTGTGTTAGAAAAGGACAAGAACAGGGGCTAAAACCTGACTTCAGCCCCTATTTCGTTCCTTTTCCAGCACATGCATTCAAACGGGAGAAGAGAAAGAGAGACATATTCCTGCGTACGCTACTGCACATGATACATGGACGTCATGGACAACCATCAACGCACCCGTGGAAAATATAGGCTCAAACTTCCCGGCGCAACACTACACGACTTTAGCGGAGGGAAGTTGAAATTAAATAGGACTTGTCTAAGGTCAGTGCTGGAACAAGTATTGGATACCTACTGAGAAGAAAACATGCAAATGGGGCTCTTGATGCTAACTTTCGCTATAACCGATTGAACAGTTAATTATTGAGTAAAATGCAACAAAAATTACGTCGGGCGCATTGAAGAATTACAAAATTCATTCACAAACTCACAAAATGACTTTAACCCTTAACTGCAGATGAGCCCAGATCTGGAACAATTACTTTGAAGCCTTATCTAAAAGTAGGAGACTTGAGTTATACTGTCGCTGCATGGTGGGTCACATGTGGAACAGATACTAAACGAGTAAGAATCGTCGATTTTGTCCTAGAGCGCGCAGCACAGGATAGAGAACGTGCAAAGTGGTTGAAAATAGCTTACTGAAAATCTGATCGAGATTTTCCGATTTTCATTGTTATGTTTCGGAGTAACGCAGGGGTACCATATACAAAAAAAACAACTATTGAAACTTACTAACTTATTTTTTACTACTTTAATTTTTTTTTTTTTTTTTAGCCTGAAAACTTTATTTTCAGTTGCATGGATACCTAAATGCGGGTAAGGCCATATTTGGAACAATTAATATTCAGGCTCTTTACCATTGAAAAATAATGGAAAGAATTTTTTCACTATTTTTCCCTGTCTCAATGATCAAAATTCTACTGAAAAAAAATTATTTTATTGAAAAAAAAAAAAAAAATCATGCAGTAAAGGGTTAAAGTAGCAGGTGTAATGTCAGAGCTACGCAGGTACCATGAAAGATTCCTATCTACATTAAAAAAAAAAGGCGATAGTCTTAATACCAAATTCTAGTCATATTAGTAGACGTACTACGATATAAGAACGACAGAAAGTCTAGTACTTTACTATTTTACTATCCCCCCCCCCCAAGTGTAATTTCAGGCTTTTCTCTACGTGTTTCTATAGAGAGAGGTTGAAACTAGACAGGAATCTTCCGTGACAACTGCGTATAGCTCCAAGTCAAGTTCACTGTGTGATGGCCCTATGGGACAGTCAGCCACGAAAATTATCGTTTAAAGGGACTTTCATAATAAATCAAACGGACAAATTTTGTGAACTCAGCCTTCTCTAACTCCTTTTTTCTCCTTAAGAGGCTTATACATATATCATCGATAAGAAAGCCTCGTGCCTGCGCGCGCTACCTGTGGTGAAAGCGAAGACAACTCCGCTGTCAGTAAATTGATTTACGCAACAAGACACACTGAAACGCGCATCCGGTTGCGTGTTACTTCTATTCAGGCGCTGGGGGTTGAGCTCAAGGGTAGTCCTACGATAACAGGTATTAAAGTTGACGTCGTAAAATGTCACAGTAAATAATTGCAACATAAACACGTCTGATTCTAAAGCTACAGAATTAATGCATATTTCTGTTGAAGGTATTGTTTTAGCAAGTTCTAAAATGACGGACCTCACATTTAATGAGTCGTAGCACAACTTTGTCGAATGCCATCGTCGACCATCTTTGCAGCTCACGGTGCTTGCCCTTGAGTTGATTCGCCCTTTCAACCGCCATCTTAGGTTTTCCTTAACCCCTTATGGGCCAAGCCCGAGTATACCCGTTTTTATCCTCAAGTCTAAATCGTATTGTCTCAGTCTTCATTCCGGATAAACGCAATTCTCGATAAAAGCACTTACATGATAAGGTTTCTTCGGGCGCCTGCAATTTATCGTATAGGCAATTCCAATTCCCTAGAGTACGATCAGTTAACTACACGGAAAAAAAACTACGGTGAAAATAACCATACGGATACCTGATTTTGGCACCTGCTAGATGTTATGGTAATGTTAACCAGAAGTATACTATGTTTTGACTAGGTACTAGGTGATTTCACCTGATTGCTTGTCGAATTTACTCAAAGTATCGGTAAATGTACCATACTTCTAGTCAAGTTTACCATAATATCTAGCGGGTGCCAAAAATCAGGTATCCGTATGGTTATTTCCACTAATCTTTTTTTTCCGTGTACATTCCCTAGATGAGCGGTTAGAACTAACCTGGCCCTTTGACGGTTAAAACGCATTTAGTGGGTTTATGAGTGGATTTTGCTACTATTTGATGCCCTCAATGATATTTTCACGCAATTTTACACCCAAAGCAACCCTCCGTATTGCTTTAGCAAAATTATGCAATAGACCCATTTCTATGACAGCTATCCGAAGTTAGCAAAAAGTTCTGTTACCTTAGAATTATACTTCCAATGGTTTTCCAAAATTGTCAAGAAAACGGGTAACCAACACTAGATTCTAACTCAAAGTGGTTAAGTTGGCAAAGCGGATTCGAAAGAGCATTATCTCATCATACATCAGAACTGTCTCCTCTCTCTACACAGATGCGTTTTTTTCAATATTGGTTCGCGCCTGCATCTGCGTTCGTAGGCACGTGTATGGTCGACAAAACGACGGGACAGTCGTTGGCAAAGGATGTCGGGAACTCGAGAGTCAAGAGGGATACGACAAGGGCTGCCGGGTTGCGAATAATTGTACGCACTTTTTTTTCCATGTAACTCAAAGTACACTTTTTGAGTTTGCCGCCAAAATTTTGCAACACTGGATGCAAAGGATGATCCGTGCGGCGACCGCGGCCTTCCCTACTAATCCATCATAATCCGCTTCTGCTCTTTTTTCTTTTATTTATTTATTTTTTTATTTGTACCACGTGCTGGGCGTAACGCAATTTCTCCATCTTTTATCATTTTCTCTTCCTCCCCATCCTTTTTTACTTCTCTACCTCCCTCTCTCTCTCCTCTCTCACCCCCCCCCCCCCCCCCCTCTCTCCCTATATCACTCTCCTCTCATCTCTCTCTCTCCCCTCTCTCCCCCCCTCTCTCTCTCTCTCTCTCTCTCTCTCTCTCTCTCTCTCTCTCTCTCTCTCTCTCTCTCTCTCTGCTACAGTTAGTCCTCCCGTTTGTCTCCGATCATATTTTATTAACAGGATCAGAGAATCGTTCATCTTTGATGCTTACGTTCGAAGTCATCGATTCTATCTCCGAGCCACAAAATGGCCACCTTTCTAGCTATAAAGCGTATATTTTTGTGACGTCCCGATACATCGACCCTACATTGACACCTTCACGTGGAAGAGAATCACAGCCGCCATTTCATGTAAACCAGATCTATAAGGAGAGATATGCAAGAAAAATAAATATTTCCGTTGGTGAAATTGCCTTTATACTTGATTTGCTGTTCATTGCCTTACTTTGTGTAAAGTGCAAACTTTTAATTTTTATAATAAAATAAAAACAAACAAAAAATAAAAAAATAAAACTGTTCAATTTACTACTGGGTCAAAAAAATGGGACCTATGTGGTGCATTGTTGTGGTTGTTGGCAAACCGTTGACTTCGCACTAAAACCGTCAATAACTTCACTCGGTCGGTGGCTCATAAAGGACCTTATTCAAAATGGGCAAAATTGGCCCATGACGGATTTTCACCGGCTTTTAGTATGTGATAGAGGTATATCTCAGGAGCACGGAGATGGCCAGTTTTTTGCTGAACGCCGCCTGTGAGCGGGGGGGCAGGGGGTCAAAGTCAGAACCTTCATTCACCCATAACTTTTGAACGAAACAAGATATTGAGATGCGGTTTGCGTCAAAAGATAGCAAATAAAGAGTTCTTCATTTTCATGTGCATGGTTTTGCGTTTTCATTGATTTTTCCTCAAAATATGCCCATTTTTCTACTTTTTTTTAAAATAAAAAAAATGAATTTTGGACTGTAATGAATAGCGGGACAAAACGAATCTGTTCAAATAATTTCTGTGAAGAAAGCTAAAGAAATAAGCTATCAAATGGCGCAAACCACGTTCCGGGGAAATGATTTGTTATTGCGCTACAGCGCTTCAAAGTTGATAGGGTCGCGCCCGACGCGCGCCTCGCACACCTACATCGACGCGTCACAGTATGTGTAGCGCCGTAAACTCACATAGCAGCGCTTTTCATGATCAATGTTGACTCTTTTTCGCTTCCTTTGCGTAAATAGTGGGTAAAATTGTACCTATGTACAGTTAAATGAGTTCAGTATTAAGTACGTAGTTTTTTTCTTTTTTTCTCAATGTCCGGTTGTCCACAGGGGCGTACCATGCCATTTGGCAGCGATGTATCTTGTCCATTTAAACCCATGTAATAGATCGAATGTAAGGGTGTTCACCGAAGACCCAGTACTTCGATATTTTTCATGGGTTTAAATGGACGAACTAATTCTGAACCTGCATCACAGATTTTGCCCGGATTTCGGATAAAGAAGAAGCATCGCAAGTGAAGAAGAATAAATAAACCAAATCATTGATACATAAGATCCGGTTCTTGATCCTATTTCAAAGTGCTATGTTTCCTCCCGCTTACGCTCATTTTCCAAATCGCTGAATTAATCGTAACTAAAACACACTCCCCCGCCCTCATTTCTTGTCATAATACCTACGTTGATAAGAATGAAGTTAACCGAAATCGTCCACTATCTGCATAGAATTTTAGAGGAAGAAGACCGGGTAGTAAACATTTGGGACGGGTCCTATCTATTTTTAGACAAAAGTGTCAATTTCATAGTTTCCAACGCGCCACCTATAGAGGGGACAACCAGTGGCGTAGCGTGCAATTTTGCACAAAGTTGCAGTTCGTCCATTTAAACCCATGAAAAATATCGAAGTACTGGGTGTTCGGTGAACACCCTTGCATTCGATCTATTACATGGGTTTAAATGGACAAGATACATCGCTGCCAAATGGCATGCTACACCCCTGTGGACAACCGGACATTGAGAAAAAAAGAAAAAAACTACGTACTTAATACTGGTCTCATTTAACTGTACATAGGTACGATTTTACCCACTATTTACGCAAAGGAAGCGAAAAAGAGTCAACATTGATCATGAAAAGCGCTGCTATGTGAGTTTACGGCCTACACATACTGTGACGCGTCGATGTAGGTGTGCGAGGCGCGCGTCGGGCGCGACCCTATCAACTTTGAAGCGCTGTAGCGCAATAACAATCATTTCCCCGGGAAAACGTGGTTTGCGCCATTTGATAGCTTATTTCTTTAGCTTTCTTCACGGAAATTATTTGAAAAATTCGTTTTGTCCCGCTATTCATTACAGTCCAAAATTCATTTTTTTTATTTTAAAAAAAGTAGAAAAATGGGCATATTTTGAGGAAAAATCAATGAAAACGCAAAACCATGCACATGAAAATGAAGAACTCTTTATTTGCTATCTTTTGACGCAAACCGCATCTCAATATCTTGTTTCGTTCAAAAGTTATGGGTGAATGAAGGTTCTGACTTTGACCCCCTGCCGCCCCGCTCACAGGCGGCGTTCAGCAAAAAACTGGCCATCTCCGTGCTCCTGAGATATACCTCTATCACATACTAAAAGCCGGTGAAAATCCGTCATGGGCCAATTTTGCCCATTTTGAATAAGGTCCTTTCATATCCTACGTCGCTCCGAGGGTAGGTTTCCGGGTAAGCCTAAGCATAGGAGCCCCAGAAAGTGGGGTGAGGGGTAGAGGATAATCGGCGGTAGGCGAGAGAGTATACTTATTGATTGCCCTGTTGGTTGAGGGCGGAGAAAAGCAGGAGTGTAGGAAGGTGGGAAGGAGGACTGGTCATATATATTGTCTCGTCATAGTGGTATAGGCCGGAAAGGGGCAATCACCTGAATCACCACATCACATGGAAGCGATGCGGGTTGCAGAACGGTCACCACTACAAGGCGCTAAACTGCAACTCCAACTCAGCAGAAATACCGAACTCTTGGGATGTAGCTATGGATGTGTAGGTGATTGGATTCCCCCCCCCCCCCGTTCTCGGTGGAAGAGGAGTTTGGTGGCGGTCACGAATTCAACGCCAACAGAAGCGGAAATGAATCGTCAATAGAGGCCGTTACAGGAAGGAGGGCCCATTAAACAGTAAATATGCTCTTGCGCTAAAATCAGCCGTACGGTCTCATTAGAATTCACTCAAATGAGCACACCTAATATTTTACTAGCAATTTTTCCGGAGACAGTCTCAATTGAGACGGTGCGGTGCGTGATGGAACCGACACGAAATGTGTATACCTACGTTACCTGAAAAATTATTGATAATGTATCATAATCAATCTTCTATATATATGTATAATGGGTCTGTTGCAAACTTTTGCCACACCGATTGAGAGAGTATAATCCAATGTAAAATCACCCGAAAAGTCCATTGGTGGCATCAGAAAGTCCTAAAATGCAATAATAAACTCACCACACAATAAAGAATCGGCCCAATCGTTTCCTTTGATTCAATTAACCATCGTTTGATTAACATTCTGTTCTTTACAAATCGGGATGAGGTCCAAGATTACAACGTTGCCGGGCTGACCTTCCCTGATCAGTGGACCATGTCTCGAATATGGAGCTCTTACAAGGTTTTGCTGTAGACAAATGGAGTATCAATTCCAATGTAAAATGCTGCGAAAATAACGATGAGACCTTTAAAACAGTCTAAAACTTACTCCTCGCAGATAAAACTTAACTTGAAATTTCGGGTGACCACCCTTGCATGTATCCACCAACCTCGGATTCGGACCCCAAACAAAAGAACATAACCTACGAATTTGAACGATGAGATTAAATAATTTGCTTTCAAAAAGTAAATATGAAGGAATTAAAGGTCCATACAAACAAATTTTGCCACTAGGAGCACGGTGATAACTACAGACAAGTTCTACGTTGCGTGGTAAACGAGGAAGACGGCACTTAATTTCATCTCCTATTCTTTTGTTTAGGGTCCGAATCCAAGGTTGGTGCATACATGCAAGGGTGGTCACCCGAAATTTCAAGTTAAGTTTTCTCTGCGAGGAGTGAGTTTTAGACTTTTTTAATGGTCTCATCGTTATTTTCGCAGCATTTTACATCAGAATTGACAGGCCATTTGTTTACAACAAAACCTTGCAAGAGCTCCATTCCAGCTAAGAAAGAGTGACAAAATTAAGACGGGAATCTCCGAGTATTAGTGTCCGACATTGCCATTACGGTTAGGCGATTACGAGCATTTTATGACCTTATGCGTGAGTTTTTATAGTGATACTGTAGATATTTATGGAGGTATTTACATCTGAATCGACCCTTAAATCGCAGGTAGCAGAAAAATTGCAACAGCCTCATTTGATAGTGTTTAGTAACACTTAAAATTTCCAGCAGAAAACCCTTCCTTGCCCTGAGGCGTTCAGCAAATTTTCAAATTTCAATCCCTTGTGCGATATGTAAGTGAATAAATTGACGCTCGAAAAAAAAAAAAAAAAAAAAAAAAAAAAAAAATGTATAGGACTGCACCGACCGAACCACGTGAAATATTAGGTTGTGTTCGTGATTGGTATCCAACACCCCCCCCCCTCTTCTACCTTTCCATCCCTCGACTCCCCCCCCCTACCTCCCTCACTGCACCAACCCCCGCAATAGCTCGCTCTCTTCGACAGGGATCCCGCCGCCGCGAGAAATCCCTTTTATCCCGAGCCCCGAGCCCAGATTCGCTGCTCGCATGCATAATCCAGGAATTTTTCATTTAGCACCGAGCAATACAAGGAGAGTGCACTCTCACCGGGACGCGACGCGACTCAATGTAGGGTTGCCGGAAGTCGAATGAAAAGTCAAAGATTATCTCATACATGCATTCGGCAACTAGTTATAACCGCAGATAGGGATTTTCTAGGACCAAATAATGTTCGGTCCCGAGCGTAACTTACGCACGACGGTCACACGACCGAGCGTATAAGCTCTCTGATTGGTTGAAACCGCTCGCAAGATGCACGCAATTCAATGCTCGGGACCGAACATTATTTGGTCCTTGGAACGTAATTTTGAAGAAACCGCGGAGGCAGCAATATGATTGAGATCAGTTGGGCGGAAGAAAGGATCTGAATGGAGCTGTAGCAAACTTTTGCTACAACCTTATTAATTGATTAGTGTAGGGTAAAACCCTCCAAAAATAACGATTAGCGCACTAGAAAATCACGAAATCCACTCCCAAACTCATAATATGCTTTCAAATGCGAGGCCATAATGGCGGCCGTTGCCGCCGATTACATTGGGTTTTCCTATCTCAATCAGCTCCATCTTCACGAGGTATCCTCGCGACACAACACAAGAAGAAGAAGAAGAAGAAGCATACATTAACTGTCGTAAGATTTAGGCGGCAACGGCCGCCATTACAGTCTCGCGTTTAAAAGCATTTAATGAGATTGGGAGTGGATTTCGTGATTTTTTAGTGTTCTAATCGTCATTTTTACAGGGTTTTACTCCATTATCAACTATTAATAAGCCTTCAGGAAAAGTTTGCAACAGCTCCATTCCGCGTTGACGTCACAACACAAGTGTTATTTTATAACAATACACAAGGGTTTCTCCGAAACTGGGACACTTGAGAAAAAACCAGGGGCACATTTATCCTCAGCTCATAAAGTGGTTCCGCATTTTCTTTTAAAAAAAAAAAAAAAAAAAAAAAAAAAAAAACTCATAATTTTAGACTCTTGATCCCAAATGCCCCATTACGGTCACTTTACGCGGGCTTGGTTTGGTTGCCTCCCAATTACGAACACTAAATCAAAAGTCAGGACGGATCAATTTGAAATTGGTGTGAAATGAAGATTAAAACTAAATTA